>OY757923.1:5711310-5803810 GCA_963585895.1 Sepioteuthis lessoniana | reverse complement strand
AAATATTCTTGAATTTGCTCCCTTTTGAAAAATACTTTCATCCTTTTCTAAATTTTCTGGGTGACCTAACAGTTCTGGCGGTCCATGTAGTCTCAGGGTCTTTAGGTTCCATTCTCCACCTCTGTATTACACACACACACACACACACACACACATATATATATATATATATATATATGTATATATATAGAGAGAGAGATGTGCGTCTATGTGTACGTGTGTGTCTGTATATGTGGAAGGTGTATCGTTTGGGCAGCATTTGAAGTAGGGTAGTATTCCAATTAGCCTTGTTTTTTCCAAGTACTGAATGAAAAAATCATGTCATATTTCTATTAAACATTAATTGAAAAATCAGCCATTTTCTCCGAAATATTATATAAGAAAATCAACCTTTTTACCGCTTAAATAGAGAATTTTAGCTTCCTGCTGTTTACGCATGCATGTAAATGATTAACACGTGTGCGAATAGAGTGATATATTGCTTGGAGATATGTCCGTATGTGCGTGCATATAAGATGAAGGAATGGTTTGGTGACCTAAAGAATGGATCTGAATATTCATTTGATAAATCGGCTTTAGAAAAAAGTTTGTTATTACAAACTCTGTTAATCCATATGAAGGGTAATCGTAGCGGTTTCATTGGATATTGAGAGACTAAACACACACACACACACACACACACACACACACACACACACACACACACACACACACACACACACACACATATATATATATATATATATATATATATATGCATATAAACATGAACTGATTGTTAGGTAAAGATTTTAAATTTAGAAAGTACTCAAATACTGACTAGCAGAGCAGAATAAAACCTTAGAATAAATTATCTCTGCATATCAGTTTCCTTATTAAAAATTTCATGTATATAAAAAAGAAACAATATTCAGATAAAACATACAAACTTCCCCTTATATATATATATATATATATATATATATATGCACTCCCTTTAAAATGTAAATGAAATTATCTAAATTTAAAGAGAACACGCACACACACACACACACACACACCACACACACACACACACACACACACACACACACACACATATATATATGTGTGTATGTGTGTGTGTGTGTGTGTGTATATATATATATGTAAATATATGTATGCACTCCCGTATAAATTTAAATGAAGATATTTAAATTTAAAACAGAACACACACACACATACACACACACTCACATACATACATACATACATACATACATACACACATATATATATATATATATATGCACTCCCTTTAAAATCTAAATGAAGATATCTAAATTTACAAGGGAACACACACACACACACGCACACACACATATATGTATATATATATAAGTAAGTAAAAGTTAGCGACCATAGTCGAGGGTGACCCGACGGCTCCCTTTCCGATAGCTACTACACTAAGGTGTAGGGGAGGGCGCTACTCCTTCCCTGGATTGCTCCACTTTACCCTTGAACCGTACCTTATAATGCTGAGTGTTAAGCAAGGTGGTATCAAGTTCCATTTTTAAAGTCTTTGGTATGACTCGACCTGGGATTGAACACAGGTCTCCCGGGCCATTGGCGAACACTCTAACCGCTGGGCCAATTTACCGGTTTGTATATATATATATATATCTTTAAAAAATGCAAATGATATATATATATATATATATATATATATATATATATATATATATCTTTTAAAATGCAAATGATGATACTTGAGCAGCTCATAAAATTAAGTATTATATATATATATATATATATATATATGTGTGTGTAAAACCATTAAGTTAAAGAGCCCTACAGATGTATATATATATATATATGTGTGTGTGTGTGTGTGTGTGTGCATTTATGGAGCTGAATTTATTTTGAACCAGAGTCAATTAGGTGAAAGAAGCACTTGAAATCCAGATTTCATTTGTGGTCGAGTGAGAAATATGGTGGAAATATCATAATTACATATAAGCAGAGGTTCCCAGCATTGACTGGAAGAAGAAAAAACGTCAGTGATTGTGACACAGTGCTTCCATCCGTACAAACTAACCAGGTTTTCTCTCCTATTCACTAAAAATCTATTTTATCAGGTCTACGTGAAAATGGTCCTGTCATTTATGTAAATTTTTTGAAAACGAAATCTTATTTTTCAACAAAAACTAACATACGAATTCTCCGAATTGCTTTTCATAACAAACTGATACAGACGAACAACTTTATACACACACACACACACACACACACATACATATATATATATATGCGAGGTGCATACGATAAGTTTCCAGCCTTTTTTCGAATGGACATTTTAAGTTGACGTAGACTCTTGAAAATTCAGGATGTTATTGCTATGCATCTTATGAGATGACTGACCAATTTTTATGATTTCAGGTTCAAATGGGCAGCTGCAACAGTAATTGGAATACAGCCTACTAAAGCCTGATTGTCACAGCGGGTGAATTTCAAAAATCCAATCTGGACGTGACGACACTTTAGAAGAACGATATGCAATAAAATTCAGTATAAAACTTGGAAATAATGTCACATCTTGATGAATCGAGCATCAGTTTTTGAGTCAAGGACGGCAGGAAGTCTGTGAGGGGTGATGAGAGGTGTGGGAAGAGTAAGGAAGTCAATACACCAGAGTTGATTGGCTAAAGGCTTAGGGTTGGGGTTAGGGTTACTATGTTGTGGTTTTAAGGGAGTTCAGGAAGAGATTTCGTCGGAAGAGGCCAGCACTCTTCAAATCGGGTTAGTGGCATTTTCATCAGGACATTGCACCAGTCCTTAACTCCATCCTTGTCACAGATTATTTGACCAAGATGGGCATCAAGACAGTTCCTCAGCCTCCCTATAATCAAGACCTTGCTCCCTGTGACTTTTGGTTATTCACTAAGCTCAGAGGCTGTCGTTATGAGACAATTGAGGAGATGAAAATGGCTGTGACGAAGGTCATTGACACGCTTACACATGAGGACTTCCATAGGGCCTTCCAAAAGTTGTTGGAACGGTACAACATGTGCATTGCAACCAGAGGAGATTACTTGGAAGGGGACTAGAGTTTCATGTGTGTACTATCAATAAATTGCCTATACGAAAAAAGTCCGGAAACTTATTAACGATTCTCGTATATATATATATATATATATATATACATATTTACCAACCCCTCCGCGCGGGAAGGATATGACACAAGGTCAATTTCTAAGTGAAGTTTAACAGGTTTGAATTTCGAGTTTTCCTTCTCCTAGACTAGTTGCCTCTCCAAGGCTGAAGAACCTAGTCTGCCCTACTATTTACCCATAGCTATTTACCCATGTATATATATATATATATATATATGGGGCGGGGAATGTTTATATGCATATAGATATAATACAAAGAAATGCCTGTAGAGTGATGGTCTGGTCGTAGGAAATGGACTTGTTGACCCGATTTCAAAATCCCGAACGGAGCTGTTTGCCTTTAAAATAGCGCTAATACTCTTGAGAAAGGTATGAATCCAACTATTCTCCCTCCTTCGATGGGTAAATAGTTGGGCACAATGAGCCCTCTCAATTTGCTATGACAACCAATCTTGGAGAAGGAAAACTATGATTTCAAACCAGTTATACTCCGCTTAAAGATTAACCCTGTGTAGCATCCTACTCATGGGGGAGTGGTTGTGTAAATACAAATAAATAATACCACACACACACACACACACACATATATATATATATATAATTAGGAAATATGCCTGGAAAAATCAAAATTGTGTATCAAAATTAACATCTTATTTTTATGATGATGTGTTTTGCCCTCATGGCTTCATCAGAGACTTGTATAATAGTATCTGATAAGGTCGTTATTACTGAGACATACTATACATTGTCGAACAGTATTATCCAAATTATTATAATTATTATTTGTGTGTTTTTCACGCCAGTTTTAACTGGTGGCTTTTCACTGAATACTTTGTGACAGCAAGTCTCCTTAGATCTCCAGAACCCCACTGAGTATTCCAGCATATCTTAAAAGTAATGAGGTCTATATTATTATCTGGATGGTCTCAATTCTTTCTCTGATGTTCAACTGCATCACTCTATTTTCCAGACATTTGGGAATCATTTCAAGTGCTCTGACTACAATTGGCATCACCGTTACCTTCGAATTTTACACCTTAACAAGTTTAACTCTCTTGAAGTATCTTTTTAGTAATTTTTCTTTCCGCTTTTGTTTGAATAGACTGAGGAGTGGTTTTACTGCTTGTCTGCAAGTTATTTCAGTTGATATTGCTGTTACTGGCTGATGTAGTCATTTGCTCTTTTTCATTTTATAGATTCTTCGTTTCCATGAATTATTGAATCTACACAATCCTCGGTGATAGAAAATCCGCTTTCTCCTCTTTTTTTTTTTCTTGACACTTACAGAAATGAAATCTTTCGAGTATAAGATCTTCTTTTTGGTCTTGTTTTGTTTCTTCTTGCTTTTGTTCTTGTTATTCTGCGATTATTTACGTAGGAATCGGTGTTTGTATCGTAGATGAAAATGCTGTATCTGTGCCTTTGGCCGAATATTAAATTCTCGCTCCCTGGCTCTTCCGCCGACAAGCGGAGCGCATTATCTGTTCCCCCTTCTCTACTTCGATATTATTATTATTATTATTATTATACTCCTTTAGAGTTTTTCACATCAGCGTTAACTGATGGTTTCCAGGACTTGAGTCTCCAGGACTCGTCTCAGGATTCTGGCCGTTCTTAGCAATGCTGTCGTTTGGATAGTCTCATTTATTATTATTATTATTATTATTATTATTATTAACTCTTTTTCGAGTTTTTCACACCAGCGTTAACCGATGGTTTCACATTGGAGTTTTAGTGACAGCAAGTCTCTTCACGTCTCCAGGACTCTTCTCAGTATTCTGGCTGATCTCAACAATGCAGTAGTTTGGACGCTCTCTGATCGTCCTCTTGTTTCCAAGTTCTCAAGTCCTTGTACCAATCCTTTGGTGACTGTATCAAGTGCACCAATTACAATTGGTATCACTGTCAATTTAATGTTCCCCGGTTTTTTTCAATTCTCTAGCAAGGTCTTTGTACTTATCCTTCTTTTCGCTTTCTTTCAATTTTACTCAGTGGTCAGCCGGGACAGCAAAGTCCACAATTTAGCAAGTTCTTTTTTTTTTTTTTTTGATTATTATAAGGTCTGGTCTTCTGGCTGAGATTAGGTGATCAGTCTGTATGTCAAAGTCCCTAGGAGTTTATGTGTGTAATTCTCCAGGACAGATGCTGGTCTGTGCATATACCATTTATTCGTATGGTCAAATTTAAAATTTCTTCCACATCTCCCATTGGATCACCTTGACCAACCTGTCGTGTCTAGTCTTATACTCCTTCTGTGCTAATTTGCTGCATTCACTTATTATGTGATTGATGGTTTCGTCTCTCTCACCACATAACCTACATTTGCTATTTTGTTGCGTCTTATCTATTCTTGCTTTGATATGATTTGTTCTTATGGGGTTGTTTTGTGCTGCTATTACGAATAGATTCTGTTTCCCTTTTAAGGTTTCCTTTGCTTAGCCACGTCCTGGTATTTTCGTGTGAGATGTTTATTAGTCATTTAAAACGTCCATAGAACTGTTTTCCTTCTATATTTATCGTCTTTTTCTTCTTTTGAATTTTTCATATAGGTGTTTGTTGATGGTCTTTCACCGGAGTCTGAACGACAGCAAGACTCTTCCAGTTTCCAAGACTCTTCATAGTATTCTATTCGATTTCAGCAATGCTGTGGTTTGGATGGTGTCGATTCTGATTTCCTGTTCCTCCCATTTTTTTGTCCAAGCTTTTTTGGCACCGTTACAAGTGCATCAATTCCAATGGTATCCACATTTACCCAACCCCTCTGCTAGGGCAGGATATGACACAAGGTCAATTTGGAAGCGGAGTTTAACAGGTTTGAATTCAGAGTTATCCTTCTCCTAGACTAGTTGCCTCACCAAGGCTGAAGAATCCAGTCTGTCCTACTATTTACCCATTGCTGTTGGGAGAATAATTGGATTCATCCCTTTCCCAATGGTATTAGTGCTATGTAAAATGCAATCAGCCTCGTCCAGGATTTGAACTCGTATCGCCGTGTTCATTTCCTACGACGATAACCATTACACCACGGGCACCTCCAATGTTTTCACCAACATCTTCATGTTCCACATTTTGTTTAAGTTTTCTGGTAAGGTCCAAGTATTTCCTTATTTTTTTGCTTTTTAAAAAAATTATCTTTGCAAGTTTTTCGCACCAGCGCTATCTTTTGGTCTTCACAGAAATCTGAGTGATAGCAAGTATCCTCAGAATCCTTTCCAGGACTTTTCTAAGTATTCTAGATAATCTTAACGGTGTTGTAGTCTTGACGGTCTCATTTCTTCCACTGATCTTCCGTTCATCCAGTATCTTTCCTAGTTTCTTTTTGGTTGATTCAAGAGATCCATCTACAATTGGTATCACTGTCATTTTCATGCTGCACAACTTTTAGCTCTCTGGCAAACTCCTAGTATTTGTCTATCTTTTTCCTTTTATTTTCGCGCTGGAACGGCAAAATCTACAAGATGACAAATTCTTATCTTTTGCCATGTCATGAAACCACGACGATGTTGATCTTAATCTAAAAACTTTGATATAACAAACACCATAGAAAAACTCCAAAATATTAAAAGGGTCTCTACCCTCTGGAGGTGGGGGCAAGCATCTAAGGCATCAAAAATAAAATTTTCTCTTTACTTTTAAGAAAAAAATTAACATCTTAATGAAAATGATCAACTATGGTAAAAAACGCTCGAAGAGAAAATATCGGATAATTTTTATATAAAACTAAAACAAAACAAGAAATCTTGTAAAACAAAAAACACACATACAAAAAAAAAAAAAAAAAAAAAAAAAAAAAAAACTCACAAAAGAACAATGTCTTTCGTTTATGATCAAACATGTTTAAAAGCAAATTAAGTATTGTCGACAATCTGAATGCTACCATGTTGATCACAAAATATCTCATAATCGTAGTATGGCTGCAACTCCATTATTGTCGAAACGATTAAATAAGGTTGAAAGTATATATACTCGGTTCGAAATACCAGCGATTTTGAACATTATTAAGCAGCTTTATTCTCATTTACGACATCTCACACGTGAAACAACAAAGAAAAAAAAAAAAAGGTTAATAAAAAAAATCAACTTAAAATACTTGTCTGTCTTCTTTTATAAAATATGCCTACCAGAAAAGACTGGTGTGAAAAACTCACATAGAGTGAAAAATCATAGAATCATAAAATATGCCTACAAGAAAATCTGCCTACACGCACGCTCGTCCTCTCACACACACACACACACACACACACACACACACATATATATATATATATATATATATATATATATATATATATATTGTTTATTCTCCTCCTGGTGACAGTTTCATTACTATTAGTTTCAAGTATTTTTACAAATTAAAATACATAAAACTTTTAGTCATGAAACAGTCGTGAGAAGGGGAGTAGACATTTATTTATTTTAGATTTTATCCTGGTCTACTAAGCAACATTTGAGCACTTTTCTGATTTAGGAAAAAACCTCTGATACTGATTTGTTTATTTCATTATATATATATATATATATATATGTAAAAGTTGTTTTTCCTTTTTTGTTGGTCCAAAGAGAGATAAAGGTAAATATTTCAAAATGAATAGGTCCACAAAGAGATTTATATCTTTTTAAAAATCATTTATTTAGTTCTTCGGCGCGTTTTCTGTATGTGGCTTTCTTTAGAGAACTTTTAATATTTTTTCAGGTGTGGTATTCGGTTTATATAGAGGTCACTGTTTTGATGGGGTGGCTGTTTCTTTTAATTTCGTGATAGATTCCTTGTAAGGGTTGGTTCTTTCTTTCTCGTCTTTTTCTTTTTTCGTCCCTTTCTCTTTCTCGGAATGTGTTTCTTGTTCTCCATTGTAGGTACATTTTTTATTTTCCCAATTAGTCTTTGATACTCTATAAAACTTTTTTTGTTGCCTTATATAATCACGAAATTAAAAGAAACAATCACCACGTGGTGTAATGGATAAAGCGTCGGCCGGCGGAATCATAGTAAGCGAGTTCGAATTCAAGTCGTGCTATCATGTTCACTTTCGGACAAATACTCTTGGGAAAGGTATGAACCCCCTTATCCTCCCAGCTATGGGTTAAATAGCATCACTGCTGTTCTTCTAGAAGGATGGCTTTTGCATAAAATAACCCACGAAGGTTGATATGCAATTAAACAAAGAAACCAAAATCTAGACATTAAAAGTTCTCTGAAGAAAGCCACAAGCTGGAAACGCGCGTAAGAACTAAATGAATAATTTTTAAAAAGATATAAATCTCTTTGTGGACCTATTTCTTATATATATATATATATATATATATATATATATGGAAGAAAATAATGGATAGTAATCCGACAGTTTGTGAAGAAAAATTGACAACAAGTAATCCAAATAGAAAGGGAAGATTCATATAAATCATATTTAAAAAAATATAGATTTATATGATTTGAATTTCGTCGAAAATGAGGAATGATTCGAAATCTCTCGATGAACTCACGGAACGTGGATTCTGCACAATGTTTCTAATGTCACGTGACGTATTTTAAAGAAACGGATGCTGATTCATGAATCAAAAGGCCAATTTTTCTTGTCATAAGTAGCCAACTTTTCTTGTTATACAACTTTTCCAAAGTTTTTATATATTTTTACACTTTTTATACATCCATCTATACTCAATATCACTAATATAACCCCTCATAGCCCTGATGATGGTTCAGCAGAACCGAAACGCTATAGTGTCGACTTAGTTTCTCAATAAATCTCCCCTTTCTATTTGGATTACTTGTCAATTTTTTCATATATATATACTAAGATAAGCTGACACACTCGATCAGGAGCACCCAGTGAGAATCGAACTCACAAACAATGATTTGTAAGCCTTGCAAGCTAGCCATTACACTACGAGTCTGGTAGTATAGCTTTTACATATACATTGAGGTACTCGTAGCGCAATAATAATTTTGAAAAATGGATTTTATGACCCAAGTTCAAATCATGAAAAAGGCAATTTACATTCTACGAAGAGCTAATAACCAAGGAAACGTATGCCGCTAACTATTCCTCCTCCAAGAATGGGTAAATAGTAGGATAGACTGACCTCTTCAATCTTGATTTCGCAACCGGTCTAGGAAAAGGAAAACTCTGAATCAAAACTCCACTCAAAAATTGACCTTGAGTCGCATACTGCTCGATTTGGAGGGGTTGGGTAGTTACATAATCTGAGCACAAGTTAAATGAACACTGAAAACAAGTTTAATCAACACAGACTCGAACATAAATTGACTTATCAATTTTGTCAATATAGGAACAACGTCTTTACAGCATGAGCCACGACTAAATCCCGGTAAAACCACCCGCATGCAAACGCAAACACACATATATATATATATATCCGTCATTATTTTCATACCCACGCACATGTATACCCAGGTATCTTCAAGGAAACGTGTGCATGTCCCTATGCTTAGAGAGTTAAAATAAAGGCAATATATTGTGTGTATTACTGCTTTTTTTCTTTCAACAATTATTTGTTTTTAACTTCTGTTCGGTTTTTCTTAACCAGATTCTTCTTCTCCAGCAAACATCCATATTAGTCTTTTTTGTTTATTTTTACCCTTTCTTATAGCATCGTCTTTCGTTCGTTTTATCGAATTCCCCGAGATAATTCCTAATTGCCCAACCTTCGAATATTTTCATTACATGTCTCTTGATTTCATCAACACAACTCCCTCTTCCCACTCTTATTTATTCATTTGACGCCATATTAAATCATTCATTTTCCCTAGGTTCCCGCAATTCCAGTCCTCGCTGCGTTTGAATTCTTTTTTTTTTTTTTTCATATTCTTATCGCGCTGAACGCCATTTTGTTTTGGGTTTGTCTTGTATGCGGATTTTTGTTATTCTTTTTGAAATTTTCTTGCACTATTTTTCCCTACCTTTTCTAAATAACATAATTTTCTTGTTTATTTGTTTGCTTCCTCGCTCGCTCGCTCGCTAGCTCGCTACCGTTCGTTCGTTTTCATTTTACTCTTATTTATTTATATATTTATTTATTTATTTATTTATTTCAGTTCGCTGTTTGTACATTTACCAAGAAAGCAGGGAATGCTATTGTGCGCGTGTGTGCGCATGCGCGGTGTCCTCAATGTCAAACGTTCAGCGCAATATCTGAGCCTGTCGTAAAAAATATATAATCTCTTTCGTCGCACGCAAACTGTAGAAATGATTTAGCAATATTCGATTGTCGCTCGCTCAAAGCTGATAAGACTTTTGCCTTTTTCTGCCGTCATTATTATTATTATTATTATTATTATTATTATTATTATTATTATTTGCTGCAATAGCGAGAGTTTTATTTTACCTTCTTATCTTCTAATTTTTTTTTGATTAAAACCATTTTAATATTTTTCACCAATTAGGATTATTGCATTTTTATGTTTCTCACTCTTAGCGAGTTTTTCACACTAGTATTAATTAGTTGTTTTTCACAAAAATCTGACAACAAGTCTCCCCAGGACTCTCCTAAGTATTCTAGCAAATTTTAACTTTGGTGTAATCGGGATAGTCTTTAGTTTTCCTCTGATCTCTAGTTTTCCTGGTCTTTTTTCAGGCCTTTGGGGACTGTTTCAAGGGCACTAACTATTATTATTATTATTATTATTATTGCCAATCAAATGTATTTTTACTGAACTTTAATCCAAACCTTTTTTTACACGTATCAAAAGACAGCCATCGATTACACATGATCATTTCTCAACTACGTGTTAAATAGTAACACAACTGTTCTTCTACAAGAATGGATTTGGCATTAAGTAACCTACATAGGTTGATAAGCCATTAAAACGAAGAAACCAAACCAAACAAAACAAAACAAAACGTGAATATTCACATTTTTATTATATATATTGCAGTGTATGAAAAGTATATTTTTGTATTGATTTTTTACACCAAAGCTCAATTCACATACAGATTATCTTCAATGTTCGTATCATTTTACTCAGTTGAAAGTTCTTCACATCAGGTAACGTTGATGGTTTTACACTAGAGTCTGAGTGACAGCAAGTCTCCTCAAGTTTCCAAGACTCTTCTAAGTATTTTAGCCGATCTCAACAATGCTGTAGCTTGGATGGTCTCCACTAGTGCTCTCCTTTCCAAATCCTCCATTCCTTGTACCCGTCATTTGGTGACAGTACCGAGCACACTAATTACAATTGGTTTCACCGTCACTTTAGTGTTCCGTAGTTTTTTTCAGTTCTCTAGCAAAATCTAAGTACTTATCTTTTTTTTGCTTTCCTTCAGTTTTACCCTGGGGTCGGTCTGAACGGCAAAGTTCACAATTCAGCAAATTCTCCTTTTTTGTTGACTATCACTAGGTCTGGGCGTCTAGCCGAAATTAAGTAATCCGTTGTTGTTGTTACTCTTTGTGAGTTTTTCACACCAACGTTAGCTGGTGTTCTTTCACTGGAGTCTGAGTGACAGGAAGTCTCCTCAAGACCCCAGGACTCTTCTCAGTATTCTGGCTAATCTCAACAATGCTGTGGTCTGGATGGTGTCGATTCTTACTCTGATTACATATTCCTCCAGTTTTTTTCCAAGCCTTTTGGGACCGTTCCAAGTTGTACCAATTACAATTGGTATCACCTCATATTCCATATCGTCATATGGTCAGCCGGGACAGCGCATTCGACAATTTTGCAAGTTCTTTTTTTTTTTTGTTGTTGTTGATTATTATAAGGTCTGGTCTTCTGTCCGGGATTAGGTGATCCGTTTGTATGTTAAAATCCTATAGGAGATTATGTGTGTCATTTTCTAGGACAGGTGCTGGGTTGTGTATATACCATTTGTTAGTATGGTCAAATTTAAATTTCTTGCTCATCTCCCAGTGGATCACCTTGCCGACCCAGTCGTGTGTTGCCTTATACTCCTTCTGTTTAATTTGCTGCATTCGCTTATGTGATTGATCGTTTCGTCTCTGTCACCGCATAGCCAACATTTACTGTTTTGTTGCGACTTATCTATTCTCGCTTTGATATGATTGGTCCTTATGGCGTTGTCCTGTGCTGCTATTTGGAGAGATTCTGTTTATTATTATTATTATTTACACCTTTAGAGTTTTTCGCATCAGCGACAGTCTTCCACTGGAGTTTGAGTGACATCAAGTCTCCTCAAGTCTCCAGGACTCTTCTCAGTATTCTTGCCCTTTTCAATAATGCTGTCGTTTGGATGGTCTGCACTCGTCCGCCAACTTCCAAGTCTTCCAGGCCCTTTAATAATCTTTTAGTTACTGTACCAAAAGCACCAATCACAATTGGTTATTATTATTATTATTTCCATCCTGTAAGAATTTTTCGCGCTTGTTGTAACTGGTAGGTTTTCACTGATGTCTTAGTGACAGGAAGTCTCCGTGAGTTTACAAGACTTTTCTAAGTATTCTACCTGATTTCATCAGTGCTGTGGTCTGAACGGAGCAGATCCTCTGATCCCCAGTTCCTACAGTCTCTTTTGGTGTGGGGGTATCCTGTGGTGTAGTCGTTAACATGCTGGACTGTAAGATCGTAGTAATTCCAGTCACGTTATTATGTTCACTTTCGGACCAATACTCCAGGCAAAGGCATGAAACACCTTTGTACCCGTCAGCTATGGTTTCAATAGCACAACTGTTCTTCTTTGGTATTAAATAATCCACGAAGATAAATCTTTTTTCCAGATTTTTGGAGACAGTACCAAGTACCTCAACTACAATTGGGATCACCGACTCATTCATATTTCATAGCTACTTCTGCTCTTTTGTACGATTCAAGTATTTGTCTACTTATTGCTTTTTCTTTTTTTTCTTTTCCATCCATAGTCTGCTGGAACGGTAAATCCTCGAAGTGACAAGTTTATTTCATGTTACTTAACGCGAAGTCTTGTCTTCTGGTTGGGATGGAGTTATGTGTTCGTATTATTTTTTTAGGACAGATTAAAGTTTGTGCATATACGATTGGTTAAATTTTAGTACTTTTGCACAATTCCCAATGAATCAAATTTCCCACCCATTCATATATACTTTCGTATTCCTTTTGCATTTGAGTTTTATTTGATTAGCGGTTTCATCTCGTACATTTGGTATTTTTTGCGTGTTATCAATATTTATTATTATTACTTTACCTCTTGCGAGTTTTTCACATCAGCGTTAGCTGATGGTCTTTCGCGGGAGTCTGATGACAACAAGTCACCTCAAGTCACTTCTCAGTATTCTGACCGATCTTAACAATGCTTCAGTTTGTATAGTCTCGATTCGTCCTCCGATTTCAAACTCTTCCAGTCCTCTCTACAAAACTTTAGAGACCGTTCCAAGCGCGCCAATTACAACTGGTATCTCTGTCCTCACTATATGGTAGGCTGACACAGCATTGTCTACAATCTTGTTGTTCCTCGTTCCTTTACTCACGACAAACACATGTGGTTATTTGCTTGGACTAGATGATTGGTGAGGATTTCAAATTCCTAATGTATTCACGAAGGTTGATATGCAATATAACCTATCAATCTAATGGATTATTGTTTCAATTTTCTAGAACAGTCAAGGAGTATCCGTGATCTAGTGACTAACGTACTGGACTTAGTAGTATAGATTATTATGATTTTTCTCAGAATCACATTCATATCAGTTTTCTTATAATCTTACTGATATTATTTTACTTTTCTTCTAAACTGTAATGACATTAAAAGTCTAATAATCAATGCAACATTCATTTCAAATGTACAATTTTGATACACTATCCTAGTCGGCTGGGGCTGTAGAATACACCGACTTTATCTCTGCAGAGGGACGATACAGTTGCAGTTATGGGAATATGGGGAGTGTGGAGTACCCTTTCATTGCTTTCACTCCCGGGTTCACTCTAACCCGGAGTGGCAGTATTTGTTAGGGTCCCATGTCTAGGTCTAATAGATCTATTTTTTTCTATTGTTTTCTATATCTTAAATTGACCTTTCAGCAAAATTGTGAATCCTACCATAAAAGAACGATTCTGGTTTTAATGAAAGGAATCATTCGAGGATACCAATATACTTTGAACTTGTTGGAACCACAGATCAAACAATGAGAATTACTTAGAACATAAGAAGCAATAGTCTGAAAATGACACGTCGAAAGATTACTGTTATGAGATCAGCCCTGTTGGTGGGGTTTAGAATTACCACCTGTATCTCCTGCAGAAAGGTAAAACTTCTCCTCCGAAAGGAGTGTCCTAGTTATGACACTAAACTGCATCTAGTGATAAGGCTGCAGTTATATAAATCTGGAGAGTGTAGAGTACCCTTTCACTCCTAGGTTCACTCTGACCTGGAGTGGCAGTACTTGTTAGAGTCCCATCTCTTGGTCTTATATATCTGTTTGCAAACTATTTGTATTCAATGGAACTGATTCAAATCATCTTACTATAAAAATGCATTGGAAATGATTTTTACTATAAAAATGCATTGGAAATGATTTTACTATAAGAACGAATTGGAAATGCTTTCTCTATTAGAATACAATGGAAATGATTTTACAATAAAAATGCATCGGAGATAATTTTACAATACAATGCTTTGGAAAGGATTTTGTAATAAAAATGCATTGGAAATGATTTTACAATAAAAATGAATTGGAAATGATTTTTACTATAAAAATGCATTGGAAATGATTTTACTTTCAGAATGAATTGGGAATGATTTTACTATAAAAACGAATTGGAAATGCTTTCTCTATCAGACTACAATGGAAATGATTTTACAATAAAAATGCCTTGGAATGCACATGATTTAACAATAAAAAAAAGTTTAGGAAACTGTTTTACATTAAATGCTTTGCAAATTTAACATCTCGACACAATCGTTTTGTCCTTCTATAAAAAAAAGACAAACTCTTGTCAATGGTTGATATTGATAGTTATAAATCTTTTACTTACAAAAGACACAACTTCAGAGATTATATCAAATATCTAGGGAGGCTCACTTAATATCAAGTGACAGCAAATCTTCATAATACTCCATCACTTAAAGAATTTATCAAAAGTATTCGACATTTTGGCAAGATCTTTTTTCAAATTCACGGCATCATTATGTAATCCGTTCTTCTTCTTCTTCTTCTTCTTCTTATTATTATTATTATTATTATTATTATTATTATTATTATTATTATTACCCTGTACGAGTTTTTCACGTTTGTTTTAACTGGTAGGTTTCCATTCAGAAGTCTGAGTGACAGCATGTCTCTTGAAGTCTCATCAAGACTCTTGCATAGATTTAACTGATTTTAACAGTGCTGTAGTCTAGATGGTCTCTAGTCTTCCTCTGATCTCCTGTTTCTCCAATCCTCTTTTCCATGCCTATGGATACTGTTCCAAGTGCACGAACAATAATTGGTATCGCCGTCACCGTCACGTTCCACTGTTACTTTTTTTTTTTTAGCTCTCTGACAAAATCCAAGAGTCGATGCAAGTTTTTTTTCTTCTTGTTAATTAATACTAGTCTTCTGGCAAAGATTAGATTATCTATTTGTTTCTCAACATTCCAGCTAATTTTTAATTTTTCAAACAGAATAATTGCTCGATTATCATAAATGTTGGATAAGAATACTTGCAACCATAATATTAAGTAGAAATTATTTGCATTAGAGAGGAATATTTAAAATGATATAACTGTGTGCAAACAAATTTTCATTATTATTTACTCATTAGAGTTTTCACATCAGCGTAAGCTGATGGTATTTCACTGGAGATTGATTGACAGCAAGTCTCCTCAAGTCTCCAGGACTCTTCTCAGTATTCTGGCAGTTTTCAATAATGCTGCTGTTTGGATGGTCTCCACTCGGTCGCCAACTTCCAAATCTTCCAGGCCCTTTAATAATCCTTTAGTTACCGTGCCAAAGGCATCAATCACAATTGGTATAATTGTCACCTTCATTATTATTATTATTATTATTATTATTATTCATTGAGAGTTTTTCACATCAGTTTTAGCTGATGATCTTTTACTGGAGACTGAGTGACGGCAAGTCTCCTTAAGTGTCCAGGACTCTTCTCAATATCATTATTATTATTATTCCTTTGAGAGCTTTCCACGTCAGCGTTTGCTGTGGGACTTTCACTGGAGTTTAAGTGACAGCAAGTCTCCTTAAGTCTCCAGGACTCTTCTTTTTATTCTGGCTGATCTCAATAATGCAGTAGTTTGTCCCGTTATTTCCAAGTCCACCAGTCAGTCTTTGTACCAATTATTTGGTGACTGTACCAAGAGCACCAATTACAATTGGTATAATTGTCACTTTCATGTTCCACAGTTTTTTCAATTCCCTCGCAAGGGTCCAGGTACTTATCCCTCTTTTCGCTTTCTTTCAATTTTACTCTGTGGTCCGCTGGGACAACAAAGTCCACAATTCTACAAGTTCTCTTTTTTTATCATTATTATAAAGTCTGGACGTCTGGCCGAGATTAAGTGATTCGTTTGTATCTTAAAATCCCAGAGGAGTTTGTGTGTATTATTATTATTATTATTATTACTATTTACTCATTTGAGTTTTCCCATCAGCGTTAGCTGATTGTCTTTCACTGGAGTTTGAGTGACAGCAAGTTTCCTCAAGTCTCCAGGACTCTTCTCAGTATTCTGGCCATTCTCAATAATGTAGTAGTTTTGATGGTCTCCCCTCGTCCTCCGACTTTCACGTCCTCCAGTCCCTTTAGTTACTATACCGAATGCACCAATCAGGATTGGTATAATCGTCACCTTCATGTTCCATAGTTCCCTGGCAAGGTCTTGGTACTTATTCTTCTTTTCACTTTCTTTCAGTTTAATTCTGTGGTCAGCCGGGTCAACAAAGTCCACAATTTTGCAAGTTCTCTTTTTTTGTTGATTTCTATAAATAAGGTCTGGTCGTCTGTCCGATATTAAGTGATCCGTTTTTATTTCAAGTCCCATTGGCGTTTGTGTGTGTCATTTTCCAGGATTGCTGCTGGGTTGTACATATAACATTTGTTCGTATGGTCAAATTTAAGTTTCTTGCACATGTTCCAGTGGATCACCATGCCTACCCAGTCATGTCTAGTCTTATACTCCTTCTGTGCAAAATTGCTGCATTCGCTTATGATGTGATTGAGCGTTTTGTCTTTATCGCCACATAATCTACATTTGCTATTTTATTGCGTCTTATCGATTTTAGCTTTCGTTTGATTGATTCTTATGGCGTTGTCCTGTGCTGCTATTTCGAGAGATTCCGTTTCTATTTTAAAGTTTCCTTTTCTTAGCCACATCCAGGTTTTCTTATGCGAGATGTTGTCTATTAGTCGTTTAAAGCGCCCACAGAGTTGTTTTTATTGCCACTTTTGTTTTCTAGTTATTGTCATTCTTTTGGCCATTGTGTTGTCTGTATCGTTTTTTATGGCTGTAATCAGTCCTCCATTGTGTTTTTGTATATAGTCTTCGAGTCGTTGTATCGATGCGTCAATGCTGTCTTCAATGCTGGCAAGTCCTCTTCCTCCCTCCTTTCTTGACATATATATATTCTGTTAACGTCGTCTCTGGGATGTAATGCCTTATGCCTGGTCATTAGTTTCCTTGTTTTTTGGTCCATTTGCTTAAGTTCTTCTCTGTTCAACTTTTTCAGAGTTTTTCACACTAGCTTTAGTAGATGGTCTTCAATGGAGTTTGAGTGACAGCAAGTCTTCTCAAGTCTCCAGGACTATTCTCAGTATTCTGGCCCTTTTCAATAATACTGTAGTCTGGATGGTCTCCACTGTCACCCAACCTCCAAATCCTCTAGTCCCTTTAATAGTCCTTTAGTTACTGTACCAAAAGCACCAATCACGATTGGTATAATTGTCCCTTTCATGTTCCACAGATTTGTCAAGGTACTTATCCTTTTTTCATTTTCTTTCAGTTTTATTCTGTGGACAGACGTTATAGCAAAATCGACAATTTTGCTAGTTCTCTTTTTTTGTTGTTGATTATTATAATGTCTGGTCTTCTAGGCGATATTAAGTGATCCGTTTGTATGTCAAAGTCCCATAGGATTTTATGTGTGTTGTTTTCTAGGACAGGTGCTGGGTTGGCATATACAATTTGTTCGTATGGTCAAATTTAAATTTTCTTCCACATCTCCCAGTGGATCATCTTGCCTACCCAGTCTACATTTGCTATTTTGTTGCGTCAACGCTGTCTTCAATGCTGGCAAGTCCTCTTCCTCCTTTCTTGATGCATATATTGTCAACGTCATCTTTGGGAAGTAATCCCTTATGCATGGTCATTAGTATTTTGTTCTTTGGTCCATTATTTTATTCCTTGCAACTTTTTCATGCCAGCTCATGCTGGTAGTCTTTCGTCGGAGTCTGAGTATTAGAAAGTCTCCTCAGCTGATGGCTTTCCACTGGAGTTTGAGTGACAGCAAATATCTTCAAGTCTCCTGGACTCTCCTCAGTATTCTGGCCATTCTCAATAATGTAATGTAATAAGACTGTAATCTACATAGTCTTCACATGTCCTCTTATTTCCAAGTCTTCCAGTTCCTTTTTTCAGTACTTTTGGAATTGTTCCGAGTGCACCAATTACACTTAGTATCACCGTCACGTTCATGTTCCATAACTTTTTTAGTTCTCTAGCCAGCTGTCGGTACTTATTATTAAATAGGAATATTTAGTTGAAATCATGTAACTACTTTAAAAAACTGACATTAGCATTTAGGTTGACATGCCAAAATCCAACCAACCAACCAACAGACCCCCTAACAAACCAATCCACCAACCAACTAACCGACCAATCAGCAAACAAACGGACCACCCAACCAACCGACCAATAAACAAACCAAGCAACCAACCAACCAACCAACAAACAGACCAACCAACCGACCAATAACCAACCAACCAACCCACTGACCAACTAACCAATCAACTAACTAACTGACCAACCGACCATCCAACTGACCAACCAGCAAACCAACAATTCAACCAATCGACTAACCGACCAACTCACCAACAAACAGATGTACCAACCAACCATTTACCAACCAACCAACCAACCAGCAAACAGACCCCCTTAACCAACTAACCCCCCGACAAACCAACCCACCAACCAACTAACCAATCAATCAACGAACAAACAACCCACCCAATCAACTAACCTATCAAACAACCAACCAACAAACAGACAACCAAACCAACCGACCAATTTCAACCAACCAACCAACCAACCAACCAACCAACCAAGTGGCCAACTAAGTGACCAACCAACCAACCATTTATAAACGTAATTATTAATGACTAATTAAATATGAATAATCATTTTAGAAAGACAATTCATTATTTTTATATTTAAGATTGGGAATTTAAATCCATGACGATTTTTTTACGTCTTACAGCAGTAGGGCTACTGCTGATTACTGCTTGTTGTTATCCTTCTATCCTCATGATTAATTACAAAAAATATCTTAAAACCTTTCCTCGGACCTTGTAAGTATGCATATCAAATTTGGTTGAAGTCTAAGAAATTTGCGAATTATTAATATGATTTTTTTTTCATTTACAGCATTTTTTGACTCTGGAAGCGTTTTTTTTTAATCATTAAGACCATGAAAAGAGTTATTTTTATGCTATTACAAAAACATTTTATTATTTTCATGTAATTTTTATTTGTATGATTAGGAAATAATTTTTTTCATCATTCGTTCTTATTTATTTTTTATGTTCTATTGTAGTTATTGAACTAATTATTATTAAATATTATTAAATATCTTTAAATATTGAAAACAATCGCCTTTCTTTAGCCATTTGTTTTGTCACTACGACAACGATAATCAACTCGATTAATAATTTTTTTAAAAGTTGGCGACCGTAGTCGAGGGTGACCGTAGTCGAAGGCGACCAGAAGGCTCTCTTTTCAATAGCTACTACACCGAAGTGTTGGGGTGGACACTGCTCCTTTCCCAGGATTGCTCTACTTTACTCTTGATACGTACCTTATATTGCTGAGTATTAAGCAAGTAGGTATCAAGTACCATTTTTAAAGACTTTAGTATGACGCGACCAGGGATTGAACCCTGGTCTCCTGGACCATTGGCGAATACTCTACCCACTAGGCCAATGAGTCCGATTAATATTGGTTGACATTATTATCATTATTGTTATTATCATTAAGCTAATGTTTTGTTTCGTTATATTTTAGTGTATTTTCTTTCTTACTTTGCATAAAAATTTTCTTTTCTTGAGTAATTTAAAACAAACAAATCATGCCTTTAACTCATTAATAACTTCCTCATCTTATAACATTTTGGTTGAGTACGCTTCGGCCTTCCTCACTTTTCTGTTTGAGTCTGGAATGTTGTAGATTCGGCTTCTGGTGGAGCATGTTCATTCTCTCTTCGGTATACAAGCTTAAATTGTTCTCCTGACCTCTGCGGTTGAACTTGTGACCTCCCGTTGAACTTCTCAGGCTCTGCCATCTTTCAGGCCCTATCTATGGAATCCCAAGTTCATTGCTTGTTTTCCTCCTGATTGATGGTTCCCAAAACTTATTAATGTCTATACACGGTTTGCTGATTAAGTTATCTGCGCATGGTACCTTAATAAACAAGCCATCCCTGCCCAACTAAAAAGAAAAGAAAGAAAGAAAAAAAAGAGACTTGGGAAAACAGAAAATCTGAAACGCGTGAAAACACTGTCAAATCAGGTAAGGTTAACCATAGAGACAGATCATTACAACTTTTATGGAATAAAGTCAAAATAATGAACACAAAGAACCAGTGGCGCATGAGAAAGTTGAAATAATCCGCCCATATATTTATATAACTCAATCAGTAGACCCAGCATAGACATTAATAACATAATTTCTTTTTTCTTTTTTTTCCCTTCTTTTCTCCTTTTTTCTTTTCTTTCATGTTGCTTTCTTTTCTTTTCCTTTACCTTTTTGTTCCTTCTTTATTCACCCTTATTCACTTGTTTATTCATTTATTTTCTTTTTTCCTTAACTTTTTGAATTCAGCCCTCTTTCAATTTCTTCACTTGTTTTTTTAATTGTTTCTTCTTCCTACCATTTTCATTCATTTCTTTAACTTACTATGCTTCCTTTCTTCCTTCTCTAAACTCATTCTTTTGCCCCCCCCCAATTTCTTCCTTCTTTCCTTCTCTTTTCTGTTTTTCTTTTTGTTCCCTTTAAAAAAAACTTTTCTTTTCCTTTTGGCTTTTTTAAATTCTTTTTTGATTCCTCTCTTTTTCCTTTTAGCTTTTTAGTTTTTTTTTTATTCTACTTCTTTTTTCATTTCTTTCTTTTTCTTTCATTTCTTTTTTTTATACGTTATCCCTTTTTATTTTACTTTCTTCTTTTTCTGACTTTTTAATTGATGCATTTGATACCTTTTTTGATAATTTCTCTTTTTTCCTTCCTCGTTATCATCATCTGCCATACCAGAAATCTTCATCGATATAATTGTATTAATATTCTTACTTTCTTTTGTAGGGAACGAATAAATAAATAAAAAAATAAAAAATTAAATTAAAAAAAGAATAAATAAAAAGAAAACTATTAAATTTGAAGAAACTCCCAGAGGTCTCTAACAGAAAAAGAGATGACGCTTGCGTAAAAGAAAAAAGGCTTTCCTCTGGACAAAGGGAGCAAAGTATTCTTCCTCTTTCAGACAGTATCCGTCGAACCAACAACACCATTTTGCTGTCTGGTATTTTGGGCACCACGCATGCGTCTTTGGACGTAGCGTCGGTTAGTCCCTTCACCCAGTAGCAGTCCTCTCTCTATCGGTCAGCATTATGCTGAAATATACAAGAGCCTCGAATGAACTGTAAACCAACTCTTACCGAACTTTGACGAAACTTCCAAAAGAAAACTAACCCTTATGGAAGTCCGAAATACCAAATGCTGACACATACATACATGAAACGAATTAACGTATTTTTGACACCTTTAACTGGGGGATTCAACCATTTCAATGTATTCAGGAAAAACTTCCTCATCCACGGAATGGTTGTTGAACCCAGTAAATAAAGGAAAGTATAAAAGAAATGTCTTCGTCTCTTATCTATTTCTATCCTTTCTTTTTGTATATTTCTTTTGGACCTTCTTTGGGCAAGGCATTCCGCCGGCCAGTCAACATGGGGTAAAATAATATAACCAAAATATGGAGTCAGATATCTTACGGCAACATAGCCTTGCCCTTAAACCCTGAGTCCTCAGCCACACAAACACTACACTCTATAACGGCTAAATTTACCCACCCGAATAATAATTTTATGCGCCTAAAATACAAAAAAAAAAAATCTTTCGGTTTGTAAAGTATACACAAAGACACGTTATCAAAATATTTGCGATCTAAATGAAAAAAAAAAGTTGAAGAAACAAATTCGGGAAGCTAGTCAATTGGAGCCTATTTGCTTAACACTACGCTCGGAACATTGTTATTTAAGTGCTATGATCTTAGCAATAACTAAGACCTAACAATTTATAAACTTCTGTTTCAGCTCCCAGCTTGTCACTTCGAAAAAATGGTCTAAAAATAACACGTACATAATATATCACTATTGATTTGTGTAAAGTAGTTTTCTTCCCATTCATACATTTACATTAATTATTCTTAACGATGGGCCGTTATAATGATATTCACAAAATTCATTATTGCCTGAAGATCATGAGAACGTGAATCTGACAGTTGCAATTTATATATTTGTGTTTTAGGACTTAACTCTTGGATGTTGATCAATGTTGCGAAAAAGACTACGAAACAATCGTAAGTTATATATATGTACACACACATACACACACACATGTTATATAATTATGGAATGATTTTTTCATATTAATCATCTTTCGTTAATTGTATTTTATCATTCAGTTTGGTTTGGCTATGAATTATTCGGCTCTTAGTTCAGGTGCACAGACATTGGGTACAGTTTACGCTCGTGCGCAGCGGATATGACAATCACAATTGTCATAATAAACCCCAGATAGGAAACTGTGCTGGAATGTGAATGACGTCATGCCCGGAAGCGATGGGCTGAGAATTTGGAGATTTTGAAAAACACGTCAGTTGGGTTTTTACAGAGGAGCAGTCCAGTTGGTTGTTGAATGGGGACCGGTCGAGTTGGTAGTCGACTTGGGCCATGTAGACGGACTGTAGAAGTTGAATTCCGACCATGGTGTTGAGAAGTTTGGGTTTCGACCGTTGAGGTATACGGTTAAGTTTTTCGGGTCCCGACCAGCGAAATTGAAAGGAGATCTAAAACTCCACGAGATGTGCCGAGCGTTTGAGTTTTGTTAGAATGGTATGATAAAAAAGACTTTTAAGAATTGTGTGTCTCTCTCTCTCTCTCTCTCTCTCTCTCTCTCTGTCCTCGTGTCGAAGAACCGAACTCAGAAGTCAAGAAGTTAATAAACGTTCGTATTTTAACAACAGTGAGTTCGCCTGTTAATGTGTTGTGTATTTCCCTGTATTTGAATTTATACATGTACCGTTGGATTGAGAGATCATTGTTATAATGATATGATTATGGATATGTTTGTGAACACACACACACACACACACACACACACACACACACACACACACACACACACACATATATATATATATATATATATATATGTATATATATATATATATATTAAAATGTGGCAATATGAAAAAACACTAGGTTTTCAGAGAACGATTCTATTCACAGTTTTAATTATTTACGAACGTTAAACGTTTCGGATTTTTTTAGAACTTCATCAGAGCGTATGAGTCTTTAAATGAAAGAAAAACATTCCATTCCCGTTGGTGGCTTTATCTTTCAAATTTGTATGATTTCAATTAATTGATTCACTAATTACATCAAATTAATTTGAAACGTTAACAAATTTAAACTATTATTAAAATCATCCTCCGTAGACCTTGTATTTTTCATATCTATATATTTTTATATTGTCGAATTTATTTCCAGTTTTCTCTCTCTCTCTCTTTCTCTATCTCTCTCTCACACACACATACACGCACACACATACACATACATACATATATATATATATATATATATATATATATATGTTGCTCTGGGGTAAGATATTCGATTGACGTCAGCCGGGTTTCGATCCCAGTTTGAAGCATCTTACAGTGAAGGAGACAGTCAATCTGTGGATGACACACACACACACACACACACACATATATATATATATTTTGTGGGGTACAAAATTTAATCAAAGCAATAAAAGTAAGCACTGTTGAATGAGGAACGAAACCGGTCAGCTAGTTCGTCACCTTTTTTTCTTTTGAAAGGAATAGCGCCCTTCCCCGGGACCTCGGTGTAGTAGCTACTGAAAAGAGAGCCTCCGGGTCACCTTCGACTATGGTCACCAACAACTTTTATAAATAAATCTTAGGGTCTTTTTTATTGCTTTCATATATATATATATATATAGTAACAAACAGTAGATGGGCGGTAAATCAGAATGTTGATTGAACGTACAATCCTTCCACTTTTTCTCTCTCTACATAAACACTCGAATGTTTTCTAATTACATTGTAATTGTTTGATACTAAAACTTGTTAGTCGTACACACAGTACACTGAATTATTGAATTAGTCTATTGTTGTCGATAATTACATTGTCACAATATCATGGTTGTCAATGTATGACCCTCAAATCTCGGAGGTGATCCCGTACAAGCACTTATTCCACTTAATATATAAAGCATAATACATTATGTTATTCTGGCTCTTCATTTTTATACATTTTTGATTGAATGAGAGTCAGGTCGTAGGAGGATGACGTTAGCAGTGGTACTATTTACCCAACCCCTCCGCTCGGGCAGGATATGACACAAGGTCAATTTTTAAGCGGAGTTTAACAGGTTTGAATTCAGAGTTTTCCTTCTCCTAGACTAGTTGCCTAACCTAGTCTGCCCTACTGTTTACCCATAGCTGGATGGAGAATAATTCGATTCATGACGTTAGCAGTGGTAGAAGTCGAAAAGAACGGAACCAACTATCCAAAATTTTGACAGCTAAACTGATACAAAAATAACAGAACAGATCATATGTAACGACAAATAGATAAATAGAGAGAGACAGATAGGTTGATAATATATACTGGGAGACAAACATGCCGACCGAAAAAGATAGATAGATAAATAGATACGAGGTGCATCCGATAAGTTTCCAGACTTTTTTTGTATGGGCACTTTTATTGATAGTACACACATGAAACTCTAGTCCCCTTCGAAGTAATCTCCTCCGGCTGCAATGCACTTGTTGTACCGTTCCAACAACTTCTGCAAGGCCCCATAGAAGTCGTCTTGTGTGAGCGTGTCAGTGGCCTTCGTCACAACCTCTTTCATCTCCTCAATTCTCATAACGACAGCCTGTGAGCTTAGGGAATAACCAAAAGTCACAGGGAGCAAGGTCTGGACTTTAGGGAGGCTGAGGAACTGTCTTGATGCCCATCTTGGTCAAATAGTCTGTGACAAGGATTGACTTGTGGACTGATGCATTGTCCTGCTGGAAATGCCACTGACCCGATTTAAAGAGAGCTGGCCTCTTCCCTAGGAATCTCTTCCTGAACTCCCTTAAAACCTCAACATAGTAACCCTAACACTAACCCTTTGGCTAATCAACTCTGGTGTATTGACTTCCTTACTCCTCTCACACCTCTAACAGATTCCCTGCCTTCCTTGAATCTCTTATGCCACTCAAAAACTGATGCTCGATTCATGGAAGATAGTCGAAAAGCAGTCGTAAGCATTCCATACGTTTCTCTGGCATATTTTCCAAGTTTAAAACACAATTTTATTGCATATCGTTCTTTTAAAGTGTCAGATTGCATTTTTGAAATTCACCAGCTATGACAATCAGGCTTTAGTAGGGTGTATTCCATTTCCAGCTGTGACTGTTCCTTTAAACCTGAAATCATAAAAATTGGTCGGTCATCTAATAAGGTGTATAGCAATAATATACTGTATTTTCAAGAGTCTACGACAATTTTAAATTCCCATGCGAAAAAAGTATGGAAACTTATCGTATGCACCACGTAGATAGATATCAGAATAGATACATTAATAGAAAGATAGATGACACACAAACATACACACACACACACACACACACACACACACACACACACACACACACACACACATATGTATATATATGTATGCATATATATATGTATATATATATGTATATGTATATATATATGTGTGTGAGTGTGTGTGTGTGTGTGTGTGTGTGTGCGTGTGTGTGGTCACAGTACTTGTTACCTTATTCCGTAACAACCACATGTCTTTTCGACTAGTTGCCTTATCAACTCCGTCTGTGCCCACTTTGGGTTTGAAAGATCCACCGAAGGAGGATGACACAATCTATCCGGAACTTTTTCTAACGGCTGGGGTGGTCAGTTGAAACAAGTTACCGGGATGTTTGCAATTCAGACAAGAAAAACTTTCCGTTAACAATTAACAGCTATCTATTAAAGCTTAATGGTGTAGCAACAATATATACAATATATATAATTGGAAATTGAACTGTATTGCTTTTTGTTGTATTGTGCGATCTTTCTATGTTACTTAATTTTTCGGGGTTGCGGGGGGTCAGTCTTTTGCTGGAGAGGCTTTAATGTTTGGAAAGATTTCTTTTCTTATTCTGTCTTCAGTATAGTCTTGGGATTTTCTCTCTTTAACCCTAAAAATCAGTGAGGTCTTTGTATATAACTCAATTTGTTATAGAGGATATCTCAGGTAACAAACTTTCCTGGTTGGCTAACCAATCCCAGATCATTTCGTATTCTTCAACTACTTCTTGATTGGTCAGCCAATCAAATGCACTGATCAACGTCTGCGGGAAAAGTATGCATTCTATATATCAGATTTTAATGTGTCATCCAATGAAGCCACAATATTTGGGCTTGCTTAATTAATGGTCCCAGCCCACACCTTGTAGAGGAAGTGTCCCTTTTCATATTAACCAAAACAAAAATCAAAGGTCGCATTAATATATCCGTACCTAAGATTTGATATTTTACCCTAGCAGGTGAGCGGGAGTTAGTTTGGGATGTCGTTGTTTTAAATGGGTCAATGCACAAAGAATAAATAAATAAATAGATAAATAAAATAAAAAAAAGATATTAAAAAATAAATACGTCCTTGAGAACCAGGTTACTTTTTCTTTTGACAATTTAAAAGTTCAGTTAGTACAAGTCCCTCACTGGCCTTATGAATTGACTTTTGAATTTCTTTCAAAAGTAAATAAACCTGTTTTATATTTTTCAAAAAGTAAAATTAAATTTTTCTAATATAAAATAGTATCACGCTCTCCATAATATTTTAATACCAGTGAATATATATATATATATATATATATATATATATATATATATATCATAAGTGATGTACTCCTATGGACACCCTGATATGGCCGAGCAAAAACAGGACGACCAGCTCGAACCTACTTACAGCAGCTCTGTGAGGATACGGCATGTAGCTCTGAGGACCTGCCAGAAGCGATGAACAATAGGGATGAGTGCCGAGAGAGGGTCAGGGATATCCGTACTGGCGGCACGCCAAGATGATGATGATGATATATATATATATATATATATATATATATATATATATATATATATATATATATATATATATATATATATATATATATATATATATATATATATATATATATATATATATATATATATATATATATATATATATATATATATATATATATATATATATATATATATATATATATATATATATATATATATATATATATATATATATATATATATATATATATATATATATATATATATATATATATATATATATATATATATATATATATATATATATATATATTAGGAGGTGCCCGTGGTGTAATGGTTACCGTCGTAGGAAATAGACACGGCGACACGAGTTCAAATCTTGGCCGAGACTAATTGCATTTCACATAGCACTAATACCCTTGGGGAAGGTATGAATCCAATTATTCTCCCTCCAGCTATGGGTAAATAGTAGGGCAGAGTAGGTTTTTCAGCCTTGGTGAGGCAACTAGTTTAGGAGAAGGAAAACTCTGAATTCAAACCTGTTAAACTTCGCTTAATGTTAAACTTCGCTTAGTGTCACATCCTGCCCGAGCGGAGGGGTTGATAAATATGATATGATATATATATATTCTTATTTGATCCAAGGAAGAAATCCAAGGGGTAGGAGTATCCAATTTGGGTGCTCAGTGCTAACGGCTGTTGATCTATAATTAATTTGGTATTAATAATACATCTATACTCAACGTGCCGAGCTAAAAAAATCCTTATATATATATATATATATATATATATATATATATATAGCAGACAGACAAACTAATACAGATCGATAGATAGATAGATACCATGGTAGATATATTAATAGACAAATATGTAGATAATTCACAGACAGAGATAGATAGATAGATAGATAGATAGATAGATGAAGGACAGCTCAATTGAACTCTCGTTGAATCAAATTCATGGAGAAGATAGAAATAATCCAAATGTGTTAACACATTCGCACATGTACAAAAAATAACTTTACGTTATATTGCACACACATACACACGCACATACACACACACACACACACACACACATACACACACACACATACACACACATACACACACATTGATGCCTTTATATTCGGAAACCAAACCCATACTTCTTCACAAATAGAAGCAGAAATATATATATATATATTGTCATCCACAGACAGCTTCCTGACAAGTATAGTCATTTACACAACCAGACAAACACACACGCATGCGCATTCCACCTTCTTACCACTAATCATGCAAAACCGTCCTAGGAAGCCGAAAAGTACCTACCCGCCCTTAAACTTCCTTTTTTTCACTCTAACCTTCGTTCCCATCACCTCCACTCCATTTTCATTGTATGTGACATAAACTATGACAGGCGAACATAAATTTCTGAGGATAGCATTTTTCACTCGGCTGACGCCGTCTTCAGTGTCTCCATTTTGTTGTCGTTTGTCGCCATAACGGATATATGACTGGCATTCTTTGCTCGCTCACTCTCGATCTGCCACAAACGTCGTCTTCACAACTTCCGTTATTCTTTTTCTCTTGTTCCTTCACCCTTTTCTTTCTCTATTCTCCTTCACCCTTTTCTTTTTTTTCTGTTCCTCCACCCTCTTCTTTCTACCATTCCTTTACCGTTTTTCCAACTTCTTCATCCCTTTATTTTTTCCATTACTTCACCTTTTCTTTCTCTTACTCTTTCCACTTTTCTTTCGCCCACTCCTTCACCTTTTTTGTTCCACTCATTCATCTTTTCTTTTTCCCAATAATTCACTTTTTCTTTCTCCCATTCATCCACCTTTTCTTTCTCCCACTCCTTCATCTTTTCTTTCTCCCACTTCTTCACTTTTCTTTCTCCCATTCCTTCCTCTTTTCTTTCTCCCACTCCTTCAATTTTTCATTCTCCCAATCACTCAAATTTTCTTTCTCCCTCTACTTCACCTTTTCTTTCTCCCACTTCTTGACTTTTTCTTTTTCCCAATCTTTCACCTTTTCTTTCTCCCACTTCTTCACTTTTCTTTCTCTCATTCCTTCATCTTTTCTTTCTCCCACTCCTTCATCTTTTTTTTTCTCCGACTCCTTCATCTTTCCTTTCTCCCACTCCATCATCTTTTCTTTCTCCCACTTCTTCACTTTTTCTTTCTCCCACTCCTTCCTCTTTTCTTTCTCCCACTCCTTCAATTTTTCATTCTCCCAATCACTCAAATTTTCTTTCTCCCTCTACTTCACCTTTTCTTTCTCCCACTTCTTGACTTTTTCTTTCTCCCACTCTTTCACCTTTTCTTTCTCCCACTTCTTCACTTTTCTTTCTCTCATTCCTTCATCTTTTCTTTCTCCCACTCCTTCATCTTTTTTTTCTCCCACCACTTCAATTTTCATTCTCCCACTCACTCACCTTTCCTTTCTCCCATTCCCTCATCTTTTCATTCTCCCACTCCATCAATTTTTCATTCTCCCACACCCTCGACTTTTCTTTCTTCCACTTTTTCATCCTTCTTTCTCCCACTCCCTCCCCTTTTCTTTTTCCCACTTCTTCATCTTTTCTTTCTCCCACTTCTTCATTTTTCTTTCTTCCACTCCTCCATCTTTACTTTCTCCCACTCCTTCAATTTTTCATTCTCAAACTCACTCACCTTTTCTTTCTCCCCCTCTTTAATCTTTTCTTTCTCCCACACCTTCAATTTATCATTCTCTCACTCCCTCACTCTTTCTTTCTCCCACTCCCCCACCTTTTCTTTCTCCCACTTCTTCACCTTTTCTATCTCCTACTTCTTGACATTTTCTTTATCCCACTCTTTCACCTTTTCTTTCTCCCACCTCTTCACTTTTTCTTTCTCCCACACTTTAACCTTTTCTTTCTCCCAATCCTTCATCTTTTCTTTCTCCGACTCTTTCATCTTTTTTTTCTCCCACCACGTCAATTTTCATTCTCCCACTCACTTACCTTTCCTTTCTCCCACTCATTCATCTTTTCTTTCTCCCACTTCTTCAATTTTTCATTCTTCCACTCCCTCACCTTTTCTTTCTTCCACTGCTTCATCTTTTCTTTCTCCCACTCCCTCAATTTTTCTTTCTCCCACTTCTTCCCCTTTTCTTTCTCCCACTTCTTCACTTTACTTGCTCCCACTCCTTCACCTTTTCTTTCTCCCACTCCTTCAATTTTTCATTCTCCCACTCCCTCACCTTTTCTTTCTTCCACTCCTTCATTTTTTCTTTCTCCCACTCCCTCACTTTTCCTTTTTCCCACTTCTTCATCTTTTCTTTCACTCACTTCTTCGTTTTTTCTTTCTCCAATTCTCCATCTTTTCTTTCTCCCACTCCTTCAATTTTTTATTCTCAAACTCACTGACATTTTCTTTGTCCCACTCCTTCATCTTTTCTTTCTCCCACTCCTTTAATTTTTCATTCTCCCACTCCCTCACCGTTTCTTTCTCCGACTCCCTCAACTTTTCTTTCTCCAACTCCATCACCTTTTCTTTCTCCAACTTCTTCACCTTTTCTTTCTCCCACTTTTTCACCATTTCTTTCTCCCACTTCTTCACCATTTCTTTCTCCCACTTACTAACCTTTTCTTTCTCCCACTTCTTCACTTTTTCTTTCTCCCATTCCTTCATCTTTTCTTTCTCCCACTTCTTCACATTTTCTTTCTCCCACTCTTTCACCTTTGCGTTCTCCCACTTCTTCATCTTTTCTATCTCCCACCACTTCAATTTTTCATTCTCCCACTCACCCACCTTTTCTTTCTCCCACTTCTTCACCTTTTCTTTCTCCCACTCCTTCAATTTTTCCTTTTTCCAACTCACTCACCTTTTCATTTTCCCACTCCCTCACCTTTTCTTTCTCCGACTCCTGCATCTTTTCTTTCTCCCACTCACTAACCTTTTCTTTCTCCCACTTCTTCACTTTTTCTTTCTCCCATTTCTTCATCTTTTCTTTCTCCCACTCTGTCATCTTTTCTTTCTCCCACTCTTTCACCTTTTCGTTCTCCCGCTTCTTCATCTTTTCTTTCTCCCACCACTTCAATTTTTCATTCTTCCACTCCCTCACCTTTTCTTTCTCCCACTCCCTCATCTTTTCTTTCTCCCACTTCTTCACCTTTTCTTTCTCCCACTTCTTCACTTTACTTGCTCCCACTCCTTCATCTTTTCTTTTACCCACTCCTTCAATTTTTCATTATCCCACTCCCTCAACTTTTCTTTCTTCCACTTCTTCACCATTTTTTTCTCCCACTCACTAACCTTTTCTTTCTCCCACTTCTTCACTTTTTCTTTCTCCCATTGCTTCATCTTTTCTTTCTCCCACTCCGTCATCTTTTCTTTCTCCCACCACTTCAATTTTTCATTCTCAAACTCACTCACCTTTTCTTTCTCCCACTCCTTCATCTTTTCTTTCTCATACTTCTTCACCATTTCTTTCTCCCACACCGTCACCCTTTCTTTCTCCCACTCCTTCATCTTTTCTTTCTCCCACTCCCTCATCCTTTCTTTCTGCCACTTCTTCACCTTTTCTTTCTCCCACTTCTTCCCTTTTCTTTCTCCCACTCCTTCATTTTTTCTTTCTGCCACTTCTTTAATTTTTCATTCTCCCACTCCCTCACCTTTTCTTTCTCCGACCACTTCATCTTTTCTTTCTCCCACTCACTAACCTTTTCTTTCTCCCACTTCTTCACTTTTTCTTTCTCCCATTCCTTCATCTTTTCTTTCTCCCACTCCGTCATCTTTTCTTTCTCCCACTCCTTCAATTTTTCATTCTCCCACTCGTTCAGTTTTTCATTCTCCCACACCCTCACCTTTTCTTTCTCCCACCTCTTTAATTTTTCATTCTCCCACTCCCTCACCTTATCTTTCTTCCACTCCTTCATCTTTTCTTTCTCCCACTCCCTCACTTTTCCTTTTTCCCACTTCTTCATCTTTTCTTTCTCCCACTTCTTCGTTTTTTCTTTCTCCACTCCTCCATCTTTTCTTTCTCCCACTCCTTCAATTTTTCATTCTCAAACTCACTCACATTTTCTTTGTCCCACTCCTTCATCTTTTCTTTCTCCCAATCCTTCAATTTTTCATTCTCCCATTCCCTCACCGTTTCTTTCTCCAACTCCATCACTTTTTCTTTTTCCAACTTCTTCACCTTTTCTTTCTCCCACTTTTTCACCTTTTCTTTCTCCCACTTCTTCACCATTTCTTTCTCCCACTCACTAATCTTTTCTTTCCCCCACTTCTTCATTTTTTCTTTCTCCACTCCTCCATCTTGTCTTTCTCCCACTCCTTCAATTTTTCATTCTCAAACTCACTCACCTTTTCTTTCCCCCACTCCTTCATCTTTTCTTTCTCCCACTTCTTCACCATTTCTTTCTCCCACTACGTCACCCTTTCTTTCTCCCAATCCTTCATCTTTTCTTTCTCCCACTCCCTCATCTTTTCTTTCTCCCACTTCTTCACCTTTTCTTTCTCCCACTTCTTCACTTTTCATTCTCCCACTCCTTCATCTTTTCTTTATCCCACATCCTCAACTGTTCTTTCTCCCACTTCTTCACTTTTTCTTACTGCCACTCCTTCATCTTTTCTTTCTTCCACTCCTTCAATTTTTCATTCTCCAACTCACTCACCTTTTCATTTTCCCACTTCCTCGCCTTTTCTTTCTCCGACCCCTTCATCTTTTGTTTCTCCCACTCACTAACCTTTTCTTTCTCCCATTCCTTCATCTTTTGTTTCTCCCACTCCGTCATCTTTTCTTTCTCCCACTTCTTCACATTTTCTTTCTCCCACTCTTTCACCTTTTCGTTCTCCCACTTCTTCATCTTTTCTTTCTCCCACCACTTCAATTTTTCATTCTCCAACTCACTCACCTTTTCTTTCTCCCACTTCTTCACTTTTTCTTTCTCTCATTCCTTCATCTTTTCTTTCTCCCATTACTTCACTTTTTCTTTCTCCCATTTCTTCAATTTTTCTTTCTCCCACACTTTAACCTTTTCTTTCTCCCACTCCTTCATCTTTTCTCTCTCCGACTCCTTCATCTTTTTTTTCTCCCACCACTTCACTTCTTCATCCTTCTTTCTCCCACTCTTTCACCTTTTCGTTCTCCCATTTCTTCATCTTTTCTTTCTCCCACCACTTCAATTTTTCATTCTCCAACCCACCCACCTTTTCTTTCTCCCACTTCTTCATCTTTTCTTTCTCCCACTCCTTCAATTTTTCATTCTCCCACTCCCTCACCTTTTCTTTCTCCCACTTCCTCATCTGTTCATTCTCCCACTTCTTCACTTTTTCTTACTCCCACTCCTTCATCTTTTCTTTCTCCCACTCCTTCAATTTTTCATTCTCCCACTCACTGACCTTTTCATTTTCCCACTCCCTGAACCTTTTCTTTCTCCCACTCCTTCGCCTTTTCATTCTCCCACTCCTTCATCTTTTCTTTCTCCCACTCCTTCAATTGTTCATTCTCCCACTCCCTCACCTTTTCTTTCTCCCACTCCTTCACCTTTTCTTTCTCCCACTCCCTCATCTTTTCTTTCTTCCACTTATTTACCTTTTCTTTCTCCCACTCCTTCATCTTTTCTTTCTTCAACTCCTTCTATTTTTCATTCCCCCACTCCCTCAACTACTCTTTCTCCCACTTCTTCACCCTTTCTTTCGCCCAATTCTCCACCATTTCTTTCTCCCACTCACTAACCTTTTCTTTCTCCCACTTCTTCACTTTTTCTTTCTCCCATTCCTTCACCTTTTCTTTCTCCTACTTCTTCACCATTTCTTTCTCCCACACACTAACCTTTTCTTTCTCCAACTTCTTCACTTTTTCTTTCTCCCATTCCTCCACCTTTTTTTCTCCCACTCCGTCATCTTTTCTTTCTCCCACTCTTTCACCTTTTCGTTCTCCCGCATCTTCATCTTTTCATTCTCCCACCACTTCAATTTTTCATTCTCCCACTCCCTCACCTTTTCATTCTACCACTCCCTCATCTTTTCTTTCTCCCACTTCTTCACCTTTTCTTTCTCCCACTTCTTCACTTTTCTTTCTCCCAGTCCTTCATCTTTTCTTTCTCCCACTCCTTCAATTTTTCATTCTCCCACTCCCTCAACTTTTCTTTCTCTCTCTTCTTCACCCTTTCTTTCTCCCACTTCTTCACCCTTTCTTTGTCCCACTCACTAAACTTTTCTTTCTACCACTTCTTTACTTTTTCTTTCGCCCATTCCTTCATCTTTTCTTTCTCCCACTCCGTCATCTTTTCATTCTCCCACTTCTTCAGATTTTCTTTCACCCACTCTTTCACCTTTTCGTTCTCCCACTTCTTCATCTTTTCTTTCTCCCACTCCCACTTCCAAATCTTTTCTTTCCCTCACTTCTTCATTTTTTCTTTCTCCACTCCTCCAGCTTGCTTTCTCCCACTCCTTCAATTTTTCATTCTCAAACTCACTCACCTTTTCTTTCTCCCACTCCTTCATCTTTTCTTTCCCCCACTTCTTCACCATTTCTTTCTCCCACTACGTCACCCTTTCTTTCTCCCACGCCTTCATCTTTTCATTCTCCCACTCCCTCACCATTTCTTTCTCCCACTCCTTCTCTTTTATCTCCCACTCCTTCATCTTTTCATTCTCCCACCCCCTAACCTTTTCTTTCTCCCACTCCATCGCCTTTTCATTCTCCCACTCCTTCATCTTTTCTTTCTCCCTCTCCCTCAACTTTTCTTTCTCCCACTCCGTCATCTTTTAACCCCTCCACTCCCCCACCTTTTCTTTCCTCCGCTCCTTCACCTTTTCATTCTCCCACTCCTTCATCTTTTCTTTCTCCCACTCCCTCACCATTTCTTTTTTCCACTCCCTCGCCTTTTCATTCTCCCACTCCTTCATTTTTTCTTTCTCCCACTCCTTCAATCATTCTTTCTCCCACTCGCTCAACTTTTCTTTCTCCCACTCCTTCATCTTTTTATTTTCCCACTCCTTCAATTTTTCATTCTCCCATTCCCTCACTTTTTCTTTCTCCCTTTCCTTCATCTTTTTTTCTCCCACTCCTTAAATTTTTCATTCTCCCACTCACTCCCCTTTTCTTTTTCCCACTCCTTCATCTTTTAACTCTTCAAGTCCCCCACCTTTTCTTTCTTCCGCTCCTTTGCCTTTTCTTTCTCCCACTCCTTCAATCATTCATTTTCCCACTCCCTCAACTTTTCTTTCTCCCACTCCCTCATCTTTTCATTTTCACTCTCCTTCAATTTTTCATTCTCCCACTCCTTCATCTTTTCTTTCTCCCACTCCTTCAATTTTTCATTCTCCCACTCACTCACCTTTTTTTTCGCCCACTTTTTAACTTTTTTTTTCTCCCACTTCTTCACCATTTCTTTCTCCCACACACCAACCTTTTCTTTCTCCCACATCTTCATTTTACTTTCTCCCCCTCCTTCACCTTTTCGTTCTCCCACTTCTTCGTCTTTTCTTTCTACCACCACTTCAATTTTTCATTCTCCCACTAACTCAACTTTCCTTTCTCCCACTCCTTCATCATTTCTTTCTCCGACTCCTTCAATTTTTCATTCCCCCACTCCCTCATCTTTTCTTTCTCCCACTTCCTCACCTGTTCTTTCTCCCACTTCTTCATTTTTTCTTTCTCTCACTCTTTCATCTTTTCTTTCTCCCACACCTTCAATGTTTCATTCCCCCACACCCTCATCTTTTCATTCTCCCACTCCCTCACCTTTTCTCTCTCCCACTCCTTCACTTTTTTCTCCCACTCCTTCATCTTTTCTTTCTCCCTCTTCCTCACCTTTTCTTTCTCCCATTCCTTCAATTTTTTATTCTCCCTCTCGTTCAGTTTTTCATTCTCCCACTCCCTCAACTTTTCTTTCTCCCACTCCTTCATCTTTTAACTCTTCCACTCCCCCACCTTTTCTTGCTTCCACTCCTTTACCTTTTCATTCTCCCATTCCTTCATCTTTTCTTTCTCCCACTCCCTCACCATTTCTTTTTCCCACTCCCCCGCCTTTTCATTCTCCCACTCCTTCATTTTTTTCTTTCTCCCACTCCTTCAATCATTCATTCTCCCACTCCCTCAACTTTTCTTTCTCCCACTCCTTCATCTTTTTATTTTCCCACTCCTTCAATTTTTCATTCTCCCACTCCCTCACTTTTTCTTTCTCCCTTTCCTTCATCTTTTTTTTCTCCCACTCCTTAAATTTTTCATTCTCCCACTCTCTCCCCTTTTCTTTCTCCCACAAATTTCATCTTTTAACTCTTCCAGTCCCCACCTTTTCTTTCTTCCGCTCCTTCGCCTTTTCTTTCTCCCACTCCTTCAATCATTCATCCTCCCACTCCCTCAACTTTTCTTTCTCCCACTCCCTCATCTTTTCATTTTCCCACTCCTTCAATTTTTCATTCTCCCACCCCCTCACTTTTTCTTTCTCCCACTCCGTCATCTTTTCTTTCTCCCACTCCTTCAATTTTTCATTCTCCCACTCCCTCACATTTTCTTTCTCCCACTCCTTCATCTTTTCATTCTCCCACTCTCTTACCTTTTCTTTCTCACACTCCTTCCTCTTTTTTTCTCCCACTCCCTCACCTTTTCTTTCTCCCACAACTTCATCTTTTTTTTCTCCCACTCCCTCACCTTTTCTTTCTCCCACTCCTTCACTTTTTCTTTTTCCCACTCCCTCATCTTATCTTTCTCCCACTCCTTCATCTTTTCATTCTCCCGCTCCGTCACCTTTTCTTCCTCCCACTCCTTCAATTATTCATTTTCCCACTCCTTCGTCTTTCTTTCCCCCACTCCTTCAATTTTTCATTCTCCCACTCACTCGCCTTTTCATTCTCCCACTCCTTCATCTTTTCTTTCTCCCACTCCTTCATCTGTTCATTCTCCCACTCCCTCACCTTTTCTTTCTCCCACTCACTAACCTTTTCCTTCTCCCACTCCTTCATCTTTTCTCTCTCCCACTCCTTCATCTTTTCATCCTCCCACTCCATCACCTTTTTTTCTCCCACTTCTTCAATTTTTCATTTAGCCACTCCCTCACCTTTTCTTTGTCCCACTCCTTCATCTTTTCATTGTCCCACTTCCTCACCTTTTCTTTCTCCCACTCCTTCATCTTTTCATTTTCCCACTCCTTCATCTTATCTTTCTCCCACTCCTTCAATTATTTTATTCTCCCACTCCTTCACCTTTTCTTTCTCCCACTAATTTCTCTTTACTTTCTCCCACTCCCTCACCTTTTCTTTCTCCCACTACTTCATCTTTTCATTCTCCCACTCCTTCATCTTTTCTTTCTCCCACTCCTTCACTTTTTTCCCCTCCCACTCCCTTATCTTTTCATTCTCCCACTCCTTCAATTTTTCATTCTCCCTCCCCTTCACCTTTTCATTCTCCCACTCCTTCAATTTTTCATTCTCACACTCCTTCGCCTTTTCATTCTCCCTCTCCTTCATCTTTTCTTTTTCCCACTCCTTCGCCTTTTCATTTTCCCACTCCTTCATCTTTTCTTTCTCCCATTCCTGCACCGTTTCCTTTTTCTCTCCTTCACCTTTCTATTTATCATTCTCTTTCACCTTTTTCTTTTTTCCTACTTCTTCTTTTTTTTTTTTTTTTTCTGCGTCTTTTCCATCTTTCTTGTCTTCGGATTCACTTCATTTCAGTCTTCCAATTCTTATTTTCCTCCATTAAATTTGTTTTCTTCGATTTTTCCAGACGATTTTCATCTAAATATTTTTGTTCTTTTGCCCTTTCTCTTTATCTTCCATTGCTCAAATTCTTTTTTAATTCTTTCTTTCATTTTCTCCTGTTTATCCCCCTTCTTGATTATTTAATTTTTCGTCATATTTTTCTTGCTTACTATTGCCCGTGACATAATAGTTGTTGCATTAGATAAATTTTACACACTAAATTAAACATCTACTATGGGATAGAAGTACACATTATTTTTACTGCCTATATCGATTCTCGCGTCATACCAAAGACTTTAAAAATGGTACTTGATACCTCCTTGCTTAACTCTCAACATTACAAGGTACGTATCAAGAGTAAAGGGGAGCAATCCAGGGAAAAGAAGTAGCGCCCTCCCCTACACCTCCGTGTAGAAGTTATTGAAAAGGGGGCCTTCGGTTCGCCCTCGACTACAGTCGCCAACTTATTCATTTATCCACCCAAAATTAGCATATTTTTTGTAGTTTTTATGTCGATTTTCTTTTTTTTTACTTCAATCTTTTTGTTCTATTAACTTCCAATCTTTTTTTTTCTGTACCTTGTAGAATTACCTCCCCTGTCAGCCAAAGACCTACTAACGACCAGTAGAGTTCGTTGCCAAAACAACAGTCTAATTGTAAAAGAAAAAAGGTGCGGAGATTCAGTCTTTTTACTCGCAGATGGTCTAGACACGAGATTTATTTCGTCACTCTAGACACAAGGGTTGATAGGCAATAAAACACAATTAAACCAAAACAAACCAAACCAACACTACAAATTGATCCAAAACGTACAATGCTTTAAGCTCAGTTATTTACACACAAGCATATCTAACAATTCTACAAAATCAACAGGATGCCCTGTTGGCTAGGTTTGTGGAATACACTGACTTCCCCTATGAAGAGTGGTAAGATCCCCCACCAACGAGGTCACTAATGGATGGCGACTGGTAAAGCTTCAAGACAGGATCCTGGTAGCTGAGCAATCCATGACCAAGCAACCGAAAGGGTCACATGATTTGCAAAACTCAACTTTGACACTTACTGGGCAAGCAATTGGAGAGGCCCAATTTTATCAATTGACTTGCATCTATAAGATTATCCTGACTGTATTCTTCAAATTGGTCTTCTGGGAAACAAACAGCCAAAAATTGTTTATCTTAAAGATAAAAAGAGTCAATTGCGTTGAGAAAAACAAGACTTTGAATATCTTGGTTATTACAATAAACTGCATCTGATGGTTAAACTCCAGTTCTGGATTTTTGGGAATGTGGAGTACAAATTCATTACGATTACTCCCAGTTCTACTCCTATCCGGAGTGGTAGAACCTGTCAGAGACCAATCTAAGGGTCAAATAGAATTGTTCAATCATTTACTAAGAATTATTAATATTAGTTATTTGAAACTATAAAGTTGGGTGCTAAATGTTCATATTAGAATTGAATACTTGATAACTAGAATTATTAATGTTGAATAGCAATACTTGAAACCATTTAACTCTTTGCAAACAAGTGATTAATATTACATAGATGATATTCATCATCCTCATCATCATGTCGCGCCGCTAGCACGGATATTCCTGACCCTCACTCGCCACTTCTCGCTATCGTTCATCGCCCCTGGCAGGTCTTCATGGCTACCTACCGTATCCTCACATAGCTGCTGTATGTATGTTCGAGCTGGTCGTCCTGCTTTTGTTCGGCCATATGTGGGGGTCCATAGGAGTACATCACTTATGAGCTCGTCCCTGCTTTTCCAGCTGTGTCCTGCATGTCTGGCTCGTCTAACTTGGATAGTTTTCGTGATGGGAGGTTGGTGGCCGTATAGTTGGTGCTTAGTGGAGTGTTGCCTCCAGGACTTGTTCAGTATTGCTCGCAGCATTCTTGTGTAATTGCTGTCTAGCTTTTACTCCAGCCATTTTGTTAGCGTCCAAGTAGTGCATCCATATACCAGTATCGATACGACCGCTGCTTGGAAGAAACTGCGTTTCATTTTATTGGTCAGGTCTTATCGATAGCTGTCCATGCCTTCGTTAGCCGCGTGTCGATGTCTTTTTCGGTTGATGAGATACTGCTTCCTAGGTAGGTGAACTTGTCTACTAGTTTCAGAGAGCTTCCGTCTAGTGTGGAAATGTCGCCTGTTTGATTAAAGCCCATGTATTCAGTTTTGAGTGCATTGAAATGGAGGTCAGTGTCTGCGGCGGCTAGTTCCAAACTATGCAGTAGTGTTTCGGCTTGGTTGGGTGTATTTGCCAGAATCACTTTATCATCGGCGTAGTCGGCGTCGGTAATTGTTTTTGCGGGGTACCTTCTGCTTCTTTTCTTTGTCAGCTCGAAGCCGTTGAAACCATTTGTGTGCAAACGAATGATTAATATTAAATAGATTTATTAGAGTTAGATAGAAATACTTGTAACAATTTAACCGTCTGCGAACAAATGATTAATATTCTTTAGAATTATTAGTGTTTGATAGTAATATGTGAATCCATTTAACTGTGTGAAAACAAATGATCATTATTAGGTAGAATTATAAGTATCTGTCAAAATTTCTGAGATGAGGTATTATGTACATTTTTTTTACATTTGTTGTACGCTCCGGCCTTTTTCAGGTGGTTGGGATGTCGAACTTAACCCTTTATTTCGCTTACTGGGGTTGACTGTTTTAGTTCCACGAGCAATCACACTCTTTGGGTATGTCACGCCTTTATCCACTGTATCATGTCTCCTCAAGAACACATGCTGCAGTGGATAAAGGCGTTGGTTAGATCCAGTGACATACCCAAAGATTGTGAGTTCAATACCCGGTGAAGACAGTGGAGAACTTTCAGAAGGGAAATTAACAGGAGATAACTGATAACTGACATCCATTAAATAGGGATCGTGGAACTAAAACAGTCTTCCCTGGTGAGCGAAATAAAGGGTTAAGTTCGACATTCCAACCACCTAAAGAAGGCCGGAGCGTACAACGGCCGAAACGTTGTGATAAACATGGTGACAAAGATGTAAATAATGTAGAATCATTAGTGTTTGACAGGAATGCTTGAAACCATTTAGCTGTGTGCAAACAAAAGATTACTATTATATAGAATTATTAGTGTCAGGTTGTTATACTTGAATCCTTATCCCTGTATGCAAACAAATGATCTACAACTCATTTAGAAAAATAGTTACCGACAAACTATTTGCTTATGTTCTTAAGAAATTCAATAATAATACATTATACAAATATATTATTTTATCCAAAAAATTCAACCCCAAACAGTCGAAAAAACCTAAACCATTTTGGAATTAAAACAGTCACAAACTCTTTAAAAACGATTAATAATTTGATTAATGATAAAAATAACAATAACCACGTCGAATCGAGGGCAGGAGATTATGAACTTCCATGTCGAGATTGTAATAAGAAATATGTTGGTGAAACTTGCCGTCGTCTTAAACGAATTTACACGCACAAAAGAGATTTAAAAAGAGCAATCATGAATAACGGTTTCGTAAAACATAATTTAGAAACTAATCACAACTTTAATTCTTTAAATACTAGGATGTTAGTTTACTTACATAAAAAAAAAACGTCGGGAAATTGTTGAATCTAGTATCACTTCAAACCCCGATGCTATTAAACAAAGATCGTTTTTTAAATGGGTCTCCTTATTTGATCAGATTATAGCAAAAAACAAAATTCCTTTTATAAAATTCCTTTATATATATATATATATATATATATATATATATTCGTATAAAGATAGATGATTATCCTCATCATTATCAAATCGCGCTGCTTGCACGGATTTCCTTGACTCTTTCTCTACATCCGTCCCTATCATCCATTGCTTCCGACTGGTCTTCCCAACTACATCCTTTATCGTGATAAAGTCGGGTAGATAGACATTGGAATGTTTGTGATTGATGGATAAGAACTGAATTATACAGATATTAACATAGATAGATAGATTGCTAGATAGATAGATAGATTTGATATGGTTTTTTTGACAAATTTTGGAACGCTAGTTGCATCTCACAAATTCGAAACACTGAGTTACCGCGAAGGTGGAATGTATTAAAGTTTTCTCATCTTGTTCATTTCATTTAGAAACTTGCACACCCTAATGGAGGTAAAAAAAAAACCCCGAAGCGTTTAACGTTGCCAAATATTTCTATAAATAAAATCATCTTTTGAAGACCTAGTGCCTTTTCATATCTATATATTTTTATACCGTCAGATTTATCTTTAGTCTTTCCTATATATATATATATATATATACAAAAGAGTTGCCATTAAATAACACGCAAGGGTCGATAGGCCATAAAACACAATTCAACCAAAACAAAACAAACCAACAGTTAAGGAACAGTTCTCAAATATGTAAGTTTCTCACAAACTTGCATATCTCACCGAAACTTCGCATTCACGTGCGCAACGATAAGATACATATCTCCATTCCTTCTATTTGTATCTCATTTCTTTATGTATCTCTTTTTTAATTTCGTTTTGATCCGGCAGTTTAATGTGCTGTGGTTTTAAGCATTGTGGTTTGTATTCACCCAGCCCCTCTGCTACAGCTCGAATGCGCCACAAAGTCAACTTTTTGCAAAGTTCTATCGGTTCGAATTCAGAGTCCTCATTTTCCTTGACCGGTTGTCGTACCAAAGCTAAAGAGCCCAGTCTGCCCTAAAATTTATTCATTGAGAGAAGAGATCGTTTCATATCTTTCTAAAGTACATCAGTGTAATTTAATAACCGTTGTAGCGAACACGACATTAAAATGATATATGTAACGTTATCACGAGTTACTGAAACGATATATATAACATCGCCGATCTTTAGACGGTCTATGTACCGCAGAAGACGCGGGAACAAATGGCTGAGTGTTACGTAATCGACGACGGCGGTCGAATGGCTGTTGGATGGTCAGCACCAGGCTGTTATGTCAGTAAATGTTGTACAGAAAGTGAAACATTAAATACCTTGATTCTTAACCTTAAAATATTTTGTTGTCTTCTATCCGCTTGAGTCTTTGGAGCCATGCCATTCAAGCCTTGATCTTCACCAGTTCTTCACCCGCAGGTCGTTGATAGTTCGTTTGGTCCTTGTTTCCCTGAAAAGTAAGAAGCCTTATGATTCTTTTCCAGGGGAAAAATATCTTAGTCGTCGCATCAAAACAATTTACCCAAACGCAGGGGATTTTTGTTAAACGCAAACTTTATTGTTTGTTCTTTGATAGTGTTATGACCGATTAAGGGTCAATAAATAAATAACTCAACACGGAGATATGAGGTGCCACACAAATGTATCTATGTCTCTGAGGAGGGTTTCCTTGGTTCAACGTACACGAAGACAGGCAAAGTGCTTACTACGGCTGCTGCTGCTCCCTACCAGCTTAGTTCTTGATTAATAGACCCTTTGGGTAAGTCCATTATTCTGGTCATAGGTGAGTCACCTACGACAGATAGTAAAATACAATTGAAGAGAGAGAGAGAGAGAGAGAGAGAGAGAGAGCTAAGATTTTTCTCAGAGCTTTATTTTACACAAAACAGTGACCCTTCAGCTTGGATATCAATCACCCTCTTTCGATTTGAGAGCTAAACACGCTGTATCTATCGATTTTGATGGTCAAATTTTTCCCCATCGAGACGCAATCCAATATATATATCTATATAAATAAAAATGTAAATGTTTGTTACTAACCGATAATCTCCAGTTTCATACCACTAATTGGTTTAAAATTTTCTGAGAGTATTTTATTCGAATTCAGGAGTGCTTTTATATACTTATTATCCAAGTATTGGAAAATTAAACATATTAGAAACATGCATTTTCTTTTCTTTTTCCATTTAAACAAACTGAGCCACAGAAACGTGTGGCCGGGTACAGCTAGTATATATATATATATATATATATATATATATATATATATATATATATATATATAGCAAAGAATATAATTCATTATGATTATCCCGTCTTCTTTTTGCTAATCCCATTTATAAAACTTCTATTCTAATTTGACACAGTTTTTTTTTTTTTTTTCTTTTTTTGTTTCAGATCATAAATATATCAATTTTTAAAACTTTATCACCTTATTCTTTAAAATCTTTTACCGAAATTTAACCAGACGGCCAGTGTGAACTTCTAAGTATCTTCTTTGAAGGATGATCACCAATCTGTTGTGAATTTTTGTCATTAATGTTATCTGTGTGTGGACTGACCAGTGATTCATTAATTAATTCTATTTAATACATTCTTTATTTCTCTGTTGACTCGCACTTAATATTCTTGATTCCTGTCTCATTTGACGCAGTACATCATCACCCCCTGATATAATGTAACATTAGCGTGAAGTGAAAGGCAAACACCTTCGACCAGGGTTTAATTTCAGGTCTCTGGGTTCATTTCCAATAACAATAACCATTACGCCACGTGCGCCGTAGGTAATATAAGCAACCTGAAGCTTGTGTGTCTTACAATAGGATGCGTTGTGTGGAGAGAAAAAAAAATCTGCGAGCACGGCTAACAAACCATTGTTAGTGAGTTCGGTGCTCATTTGACACCCAATACTTCTGGCTTAGTGCTAAGATTATCAAATGACAGGGAAATCATTCTTTTGTCTTTTTGTCTTTTCTTTATGTCTGTCTTACTCTTTGAGCTTTTCTTCTTCACTTTTATTATTTTCGTTCTTTCTCTTCCTTTGGATCCTCTTCCGTCTGCTTTTTATTGTTCTTCCACATCTTTGAGTAAAGTTTCAGTTTATGTCCTGCCAAAAGCAACCATTCCCACCAGATCAACAAAATTAATTAGCGATCGACCTTCACAACACTTAGAACGGTAACTACAAAAGAACAACATGTATTACGAATAACCTAAGGTCTATGTACCAGATGAGACAATGCAAAACTTATAATGTTTTAGAGGCGCTTGGCGTTGTATAATGGTGACCGAGCGAGTTTAGCAGATCATTTATAGAGAATTCAAATCACACTGAGTGCTCCATACTTCTGGCCTTGTGACACATTTAAGCTTGGCTTAGTAAATAAATTAATAAAAATCTTCTATTACATTCTACATATTTGTCTCGTTGTTGTTGTTGTTGTTGTTGTTGTTGTTGTTGTTGTTCTTCTTCTTCTTCTTCTTCTTCTTCTTCTTCTATTTTTCTTTTTTACTAAATGGTCTTATTTTTCTTTTTCTTCTTACTTCTACAGTTTATTTTCGACATCTTAGTCTTTTAAAAATTTTCTTTTGGATTATTTTACTTGTTGTTGTTGTTGTTGTTGTTGTTGTTGTTCTTCTTCTTCTTCTTCTTCTTCTTCTTCCATTTTGTTTCTCCTTCTTAAACTAATTCCTCAAATTTTTCTCTCTTCCACCCACTCTTCATTTTATCTAATCTTTTTATACTCTTCGTTCTTTTTCTCCTTTTCTTTTTTTAAAACTCTCCTTCATTGTATTTCTCTTTCTTTTACACTTCTTTTTTTCACTTTGCTCTTTCTTGTTCTTTATTTTACATTAATGAAAGTTTCTTCTTCTTCTTCTTCTTCTTCTTCTTCTTCTTCTTCTTCTTCTTCTTCTTCTTCTTCTTCTTCTCATTTAGTCTTTTCTTTTTTTTCTTCTTTTTCTTTCAGGAGTGTTTTAATTTGTTGAATACATCCTTTTTCTTTTAGCAATGAATTGCATCATTCTTGTCTTGAGTTTTTCATCTTCAATGGAAACTTTTGTGTCTTCATTTGCTTTTTAAAAATCGTCCTTTTTCTCTTACAACTGTGAACTTTTCTTTGTTTTCATTTCTAACTTCTTGATTTGTTCCCGACCAAGACAGCTCTTTTTTTTTTTGCCTTATATCTTTCTTGCAATATGGTTGGTTGGTTGGTTTTTATGGAATATCAACCTTTGTAGGTTATTAAACGCTAAGTCCATTTTTATGTAAATAATCAGTTCTATTTCAAACAATTCAGTTTAGCATGAGTTTCTTGCAATCTGTTAATGGTAATTTCAACTTTTCAAAAACGTTTCTATTGACAAAAACCCTTCGGCTACGAGCAGGATGTGACATAAGGTCAATTTTCAAGTCGATTATAGTTGGATGCATTAAGATTTTACCTTCTTGTAGACTGGTTACCTTACCGAAGCTTAAAGTTCCCAGTTAACATAGATGGCAGAAGAAGTTACGATTTCATGTCTTTCACAATATCCTCACTGCGAAGGGAAAAGCTAGCAACTTCTTCCAGCATTTGAACTCTGGTCCAAAGTCTGAGACGATAACTGTTACGCTACACATACTTAACCAAACTGTAGCACTAATATTTACACACACACACACACACACACACACACACACACACACACACACACACACACACACACACACATATATATATATATATATATATCGTCCTGCATCGATACATCGATACATTGGTTCACTTGAATAACGAAAAAGAAGATTACTTTTTATAAGCGGAGTGGTAATTTTGCTGTATCACAACGACTTTTTAATGTGAGTGTAGGCACTAAATCACCACGTGGGTGGCCGGAAAATTCTTCTCCATATCGTATATCCTTCAGATCTATTCTTCTCCAATCGCATATCCCCCAGATCTAATTCTTCCTCATATCGTGTATCCTCTAAATCTAATTCTTCTCCATATCACGTATCCGCTAAATCTATTCTTCTCCATATCTCGTATCCTCTAAATCTAATTCTTCCCCATATCTCGTATCCTCTAAATCTAATTCTTCCCCATATCTCGTATCCTCTAAATCTAATTCTTCCCCATATCTCGTATCCTCTAAATCTATTCTTCGCCATATAACGTATCCTCTAAATCATTTCTTCGCCATATCACCAATCCCCCGGAAATAATTCTTCTCTCTCTCTCTATATATATATATATATAAATATATATATATATATATATATATATATATATCCTACTGATTTATTCTTTTATATATCACGTATCCGCTAGATTTTATCACCGGTACCAAAATGTTCAAACACCCTGTCAACATGGCTTACAGTACACCGACTATATCCCCAGCCGATGGGAAAGGGGAAATCTTGGCTATGATACTAGACCGCATCTGATGGCGAGATACCGGTGCTGAAGATCAGGGGAATAGTGAGTCATTGCTTTTATTCTCAAATCCATCCTGCCCTGAAGTAATAGTACCTATTCGGGTCCCATCTATGGGCCAGATAGATCGGTTTAAAAATGAATTATATTCGATAGAACAACTGATGCCATAAAACTGTAAATTATATGTTTTAAGAATAATTACTTGAAGCTATAACTCTTTAATAAGGATTATCATTTGTTATTTAAAACCATATGACCGTGTACAAACAATTGACTGTTATTAAATAAGAATAGTTTCTTGAAACCATAAAATTATTAGTATTTGCTAGCAATACTTGAAACCATACAATTGTGTGCAAATTATTTGAATGAGGTAGGGATACTTGATATCATATAACTGTGTGCAAAAAAACAACAACTCTTAAGAAGCACCTGCACAAAAGATGTAGATATAAACGTATAATGAATGCAATTCCTTAACGTCTAGATATAAAATAAGCCTTGGAGGGTTGACATATCGTTATAATTCATCAATCAATCAATCAAAATGTTCAATATATATATATATATATATATATATATATATATATATATATATGATTTTGTTTTCGTTTTTCTTCCTCGTTTTGATTCGAAATCTTTCTCAATAAACAAACGGAATATAAATTCTCTACAATATTCCAAATAAGTCAAATGACGTAATTCAAAAACAAACGCTGATTAACTGATTAAACGTCCAACTCTTTCTTGATATACAGATTTTCCCTAGGTATTTGTATTTTTGTATTTTTTAAACATCAATCTTTGATTTAACATCACGAATATCATCCCTCACAGTCCTGATGATGGTTCATTAAAACGGAAACGCTATAGTGTCAACTTTGCTTCTCAATAAACCTCTCCTTCTACTTGGAGTACCTTGTCATCAATTTTTCTCTATATTGTCGGATAATACTCCATTATTTACTTCCATATATATTGTTTATTAGAGTTTAGTTAAAGGCTAGGGAACTTTTCTTTTTATGATCTTATGTTTTTTTTTACCAACCTCGTTTCGTAGTATCTGTCTAATTGATATAGAAGTTGTCCAAGGTTCTGCTTCTAAGCACTTTTGATTATATGGATCGATTGTCTTCAGGGGGATAATAAACATCATAAGATTATAAAAAAAGAAAAGTTTTGTTTGGTTTGCTTTGATTTGCTTAACTTTTATGGCATATCAACCATTGTTTGTTATTCAATGCCAAATCCTCTTTTTACATATGAACGAAATATGATTTGTAAACACATTTTGGAGATACACACAGTTAAATGATCCAACAGTTCTATGTCTCACAGTTTAACTTATCATACATCAACCAATTTAAATGATTTTAAGTAAAGGTAAAAAAATCATACATAATAGTAGTAATTCTAGTCAAAGTAAGAACATTAAGTTTATAATACCCAAAAATTCCCTCTGAGCAGGACACATGGTGTAACGGTTATAGGCGTTGGTTCCCTGAGCTTCTAAGGAGACTTATTCATTTACAGGTTCAATCCTCACTACAGGCGAGTAATATACGGGAATACTTAACACTTGTACCCGGTTATGGCAAACGGAATCGGAACAGGCGACCGCCGTGGTTTTAATAAAGGACGTAGTTCGAAGTTCCGAGTTCGACAAACACCGGAAAAAGGCCGGAGCACATATCGGTCGAAACGTTGTGGAAATAACAATAAAGATGAAGACAATAGTCCGAAAAACCTTAATGATCAAAATCAACAAGCTTCGTCTCAGAAATTTAGACAACTAACATTTTTATTGTAAAATCATTTCCAAAGCATTTGTATTGTAAAATTATTTCCGATGGACTTTTATTGTAAAATCATTTCCATTATACTCTTATAGAGAAAGCATTTCCAATTCGTTTTTATAGTAAAATCTTTTCCAATACATTTTTATTGTAAAATCATCTCCATTGTAGTCTTATAGGGAAAGCATTTCCAATTCGTTTTTATAGTAAATTCATTTCCGATGAATTTCTATCGTAAGAGTATTTTAATGTATTTTTATACTATGCATTTTTAGAGTAAAATTATTTCCAATGCACTTTTAACGTAAAACCATTTGCAATGCATTTTTTAATAGTAAAAGCATTTTTAATGTATCTTTTAATTGTTAAAATATTTCCAATGCATTTTTATATTAAAAGTATTTCTAGTGCATTCTTACAATAAATTCATTTCCAATACATTTTTATAGTAAGAACCCTTTCCTGTGAATTTTTATGGTGACAGCATTTCTATTGAATTTTTGCTCTAAAATCCCGTGCAGTTATTTTATGTCTATATTTTTTTATGTCGATAGGTTAAGGAATCGCGTTCACTGTACGTTCATTTACATTTTTTGTGTAGTTGTTTCTTTAGAGATTTTTAGCGCACACAGTTCAATCGAATACAAATAGTTTGCAAACAGATCTATAAGACCAAGAGATGGGACTCTAACAAGTACTGCCACTCCAGGTCAGAGTGAACCTTGGAGTGAAAGGGTACTCTACACTCTCCAGATTTCTATAACTGCAGCCTTATCACTAGATGCAGTTTAGTGTCATAACTAGGACACTCCTTTCGGAGGAGAAGTTTTACCTTTCTGCAGGAGATACAGGTGGTAATTCTAAACCCCACCAACAGGGCTGATATCATAACAGTAATCTTTCGACGTGTCATTTTCAGACTATTGCTTCTTATGTTCTAAGTAATTCTCATTATTTGATCTGTGGTTCCAACAAGTTCAAAGTATATTGGTATCCTTGAATGATTCCTTTCATTAAAACCAGAATCGTTCTTTTATGGTAGGATTCACAATTTTGCTGAAAGGTCAATTTAAGATATAGAAAACAGTCGAAAAATTATGATCATCTCACTCTGATCAGAAATGGGATATTTTTGCCATCTAATGATCTCCGGTGACCTCAAGCATGTTGGAACCAGGTTTTGTTTGGTTTGGTTTTATGGCATATCAACCATTATTGGTTATTTAATGCTAAATCCATTTTTATCTATATGAATAGTTCTGTTTCAAACAATTTAGTTTAGCATAAGTACACTGGTTCAATGTCAAAAACAGTTCTATTTCAAGCAATTCAATTTAGCATAAGTACCAAGTTTAAATGTCAAAAACAGTTCTATTTCAATCAATTCAGTTTAGCATAAGTACACAGTTTCAATGTCAAAAACAGTTCTATTTCAAGCAATCCAGCTTAGAATAAGTATACAGTTTAAATTTCAAAACAGTTATAATTCAAGCAATTCAGTTTAGCATAAGTACACAGTTTCAATGTCAAAAGTAGTTCTATTTCAAGCAATTCATTTTAGCATAAGTACACAGTTTAGTCCTATTTGACCCATAGATAAGATCTTATCAGTTACTACCACCCCAGGCCAGAGTAAACCAGTGAGCAATGACAATGATGGGGTATTCTGCTTTCTCCAAAGCTCCAGCATTACTGGAGCCTCATCATCAGACTGTTTAGTGTCATATCCAGGACACTCATTGGAGGAGTCTTACCCTTCTTCAGAGATGCATTCAGTATATTCTATAGTCCCAGCTGACAGAGACCGTTGGAGCCAGGGTTCAATTTAATATCCATATCAAAAATCAGGTCCATGGAACTTTGGTAGTGATTTAAACAATAACACAGAGACATAGCATTAGAAATTATACCCAATTCTACGAAGAGATGCGTTTCACTTCATGCTAATGCCCCAAAGAAAGGAATGACAATAAATTCTTCCTCCTACCCACAAAGCTATGGGTCAAATAGTTTGGTATATTGAGTTCTCCCACCCTTGGTATGACCATCAGTCGCTGAGAAGGGGAACTTTTAAAAAACTTCCTGACGAAAATTTTTTAATAAGTAACAGATTAGTGAGGCTCGTTACTACACACACGGTGAGAAAAGTATTTTAAATGAAAGATGAAGAACCCAACTTCTTGCAGTTTCGTTCTTTAACTTTACAAAATCCCAGTTCTCACATTGTATAAATAACCACTAATGTCGACCTTGGCGATAGCAGTTATCTCCCCTTGCACGCGATTGTCACATTTACAACCAATAAGCGACTAGAATCAAAATAAAGTTGACACTGCACGCATATAACACCATCAAAGAAAAATTGACTCGCACTTTTCACCCCTAGCCCGTCATTCCCCGACCCATCCTCATTAATCTGCAAATTCTCCGGGTTGCTCTGGGTAAAGGCTACCATCTGATTGACAAGTTTTTACTCTTATGCATTTTTACTTTTTCTTTGGCGGCCATATTTTCTCGATGAAGATACCCACATTTTTCCCGCGTAAACCAGTATAGCGACGAACTATCATTTCTTTACCGTAGAGTCTGCGAAGTGTGAAATTCTGCGAAAGAAACTTCGTGATGTGCGTGCCGACAAATCTTTGGAAAGAGAGCGGGAAGGTTGTCCTAGATGAAGAGAGAGATAGAGGATGGGGGTAGGAGAAAGATGAAGAAAAAGAGATGGAGAAGAAAGTAGGTAAACAAAGAAAGAAAAAGAGAAAAATATGATCTAATCGAAGAAAAGGAAAGAAAAAAATTAAAAAGCTGAAACATAAGGAAAGGAAAAAATGAGTGTTAAAAAAAAAGAATAAATAATCTAGATAAAAGAAAAGGAAGAAAGTAAGGTGAAAGAAAGAACTAAAAAAGAATAAGGGGAGAGAGAGAGAGAGAGAAGGAGGGGAATTAATGAACGATTTAGAGAAAGAAGGAAAAATGAATGGGAACAACTAAAACAAAAAGATTGAAAAGAAGAAAAACCCTATATGTACACCATGAAGGAAATATAGGATGAATAAAATTAAAATGGAAACGAAAAAAGAGACGGAAAAAAAATTTTTATAGAAAACAAAAAGTTAACTTTTGTGAAAAAAAAAAGAAGAAAAGAGTGAAAGGGGGAAGTAAATAAAAAAAAATTGTAGAAAGGAAGAAGTAATTCATGAAAGTAAAGAGATAGAAGAAAAAAAAAGAGGCAATAACGAAAATAAAAAGTTAAAGGAAAGAAGTTTAAAAAAACGAAAAAAAGAAAGAATCAATTTAAGAAAAAAATAGGAATGAGAAATAAGATTGATAAAGAGCTATACGAAGAAAAAGAAAAAATACAGAAGGAGAAAAGGTAATAATGAAAAAGTTAAAGAAAAAAGAAGAAAAGAGTGTTAAAATAGCCTTCAGAGCGAAGAAGAAAACGTGCGAAGTAAAAATAGATAAAACAGAGAAGGATATTGGAATGAAGGCATATCTAATAAACAAACAAAAGAAAGAAAGAAAGAAAGAAAGAAAGAAAGAAAAAGTGAAAAAAATAGGCACGAAGAAAAGAAACGAGAAAATTCTTAAAAATACACTCCGAAAGAAAGAACGAAATAACTCCTCCACTCCTGCAAAACAGAAAAGAATAAAAGATCAGTATTAAAAATCATTGAAAAAGAAAGCTAAAATCAAAGAGCAGACGATTCGATAGGAAAGAATGATAGCAAATGCTGTAATATAATGAAGAAATGTGAGAAAGCAATGACAACTCCATCATTTGCATATTATATTATATAGAAAGGCGTGAATAATCATGCGAATAAAAGGGTGAGATAGAAACGAGCATCACGAAGAGACCCATGCGCCTTGAACTTTCCTTTTGTCCACGCGGCATTCACTTTGATCAAGCAGATTCTCGACAAGTCCTGCAACTGTGTTTCCAGTAATCTCATCCTCAGGCACCACCCAAGTTCTTCATTTTCCATTTCTTCACGCAATCTTGTGACCCCCACAGTACCAGATTAATCTGATTGTCATATATATATATATATATATATATATATATATATATATATATATATATATATATATTGTTCTATTTCATCGCAGAGAGATGTGATTTACTTGCATGTTGATAATGATAATATTAAAACGAAAAGTAAAAGTATAAGAAAAATATACTCTTTCTCCCTGTTATATATATATATATATATATCTTTGCATATATTTCTTTGCATCAGAAAACTGCGAATGAATTTCTTCAGAATAATTTTGTCTAATCGTAAGGATAAAACAGTTAAATTTTTCGAAGTTCAAACTAAAAAAATGAATTTTTTCATCACCTCAAAAATCACTCCAGTCCCGGCCTGTCATTGGATAAGTCTCTGAGGGAGCATATAGCAATGGAAACCATGGGATGCAGCATGGTAGATATGAAGTAAGATGGATGAGTCCAAAGTTGGAGCAACGTTGCTCTTCACCAGATGCTGGAGAAAGAACCTTATAGGTCAACGGTTAGTCAGGAAACTACTGCTTCTCATCTCTAAGAAAGACGTCAAGTTTGGTTTGGTTTCTTTGTTTAATGGCATATCATCCTTTGTAGGTTATTTAATGCCAAAGCCATTCTCCTTTGAAGAACAGTAGGGGTACTATTTAACCCATAGCTAGAAGGAAAGGGGGGTTCATACCTGTCCCAAGGGTATTTGCCCCAAAGTGAACGCAATAACGCGACTGGAGTACGAACTCGCTTACTACGATTCCGCAGTTCGCCGCTTTAACCATCACACGACGAGGAAAAGTTTGAGAACATTCTATTTCCGTTGGTAGCGTTAAATGTAATAACTAACAGGTTAAATGGATGTTTCAAAACCAAAACGTTTAACATTGGCAAATAATTCTATAATAAAATCTTTCTTTTATGACTGTGTTTTTTCATCTCTGTACATATTTTTTCATCTTAGTATATATATATATATATATATATCCTAATCTAATATCTACCACCATTCACGGTTACCAGAAAAAAAAACCCGCCTGGAACAAGAGATAAATATCTCGAATCACCACCCGGGGGAAAAAAGAAAAAAATATTATAGGACAAAAAGAAAGAAAAGGCCAACCCCGTCACACCACTTGAAAAAAATCAAGAAATATGCAGTCAGTTGGTCAAAAGAAAACTAAAACCCGCCGTAAACACTGCAATGCCACAATTACAAGAGTGCTCAACACGAGTGGAGCCAATTATAAAATTAACTTCAATCGCGAGTCGGAAATCTCTTACTAAAGTTTCACCTTAACGGATCATCAGGAAGTCAAAAACCGACTATATATATATATATATATATATATATATATATATATATATATATAAATGAATTCTTCACAAAAAATTGGTAAAAATGTCAGCATCTATATATACAGTGTTTTCCTTATCATTTTTACTGAGAAATTTCGTTTTGGATTTTGTTTTAGATAGTCGTGCAGTGCTTCTCTCGAATGTTATCGAGGAACGTTCAGGAGACGAAGACACAAAGACTAGAGAAAAGAAAGAGTGGGGAGCAAGAAAGAAAAAAGGACGAAAAATAAAAATAAAAGAAAGAAGAGAAGAAGAGAAGAAAAAAGAAATGAAGAAGAGAGAAAAGATAGTAGGAAAAAAAAAAAAAACTAAAAGAAAGGAAGAAAGAAAATAAGTAAAAGTTGAATGAAAAACAAAACTGGAAAGTAGAAATGAAGAAAAAGCAGAAAGAGGAAAAAAACAAAACAAAAAAAAAGTGAAAGAAAAAAATAAAGAAAAATGAAAGACAAAGAAGAGAAAAAAGATAAAAGAAAGAAAGAAATTAAGAAGAAGTAAAATGACGGCAGGAAAGATAGAAGATGAAGAGAGAAGGATAGTAAAAAGAAGGAAAGAAGTAAGGAAAGAAGAAAGGAAAAGAAGACAAAAAGAAAGAAAAAAGAAAAATATAAAGAAGAAAAATTGGACGATTCAAAACAGAATTTTAAATATTGGTTTTCTTGTTCAATAACATAACAACCTTCGTGGCTTATTTTAATGTCAAAACCATACCTCTACATCCCATAAAACAAATCATCCAAGTACGACGTGCAAGATGTATTATATACGGCAGGAAAAAGTACGAACTCATAAGCGACGTTCCCGTTATGGACACCCACACATGGACCCATTCAAAAATACTTGTACAATGACCCTAAATACCTTGGTGATTAATAGTTCCTTGACAAGGCAAATGATTTTATTTGGTGCGCCGTTTTCTTCAACTCTGTTTAGATTCAATATCTTCGAACAACTCCTCCTACCTTCATAATCTTTAACGCCAAAATAAGTTGTAGAGAGTTATGTGAATTAATAATGATCCGTTTCCTACGGAGCAACATTCACTGGAACTATTTTACCCATGACTCTGGGATCATACCTTTCCCGGGTGTATTAACACGAAAGTGAACGGAACAGTACTACAAGAGTTCGAACTCGCTTACTGTCGCAGTCGAGTACGTTTGCTACCACGCCACTCCTAAAAAAGTAGAAAAAGAATAAAAGATTGAAAAGAGAATGGAAGAAAGGAAAGGAGGGGGAACAAACAAAAAAAATACAAAAAAAAAATACAAAAAAAAAAAAAAGAAACGAAGGAAAACGTGAAGGGAAATCCACAGCACATAGCTGTAAGCGACTGCAACCCGAAACAAAGAAACCAGAAGACGGAAAAATCTTGCTTTCTTCTACAAGACACTTCTCTTTAAAACAAAGATATTTCTCTCGGCCATACATTTTGCTGGCAGTAAAATGTTGCAACAATTACTTTTTTTTTTTCGATCTGAACGTCCACTTCCTTGAGATTGCCTCGACCAGCAAGAGGCCCTTTTTCAATTATTCGCGTGTGAATTTTCCCATTTGCAGGCTTTCCACGTGTTCTCTTCTCGCGAGACTGCTCCTTCGGAACTTGCTTTTACCGAACTGGTTAGTAGTTGCTAAAGTTTAACATAAGTGCAGCCGGAAGGGAAACACTTAAGTTCACGTCGACAATTGGTCAGCAACTGATTGAATGTTTTTGTCTGAGTTTCAACTGCGGGCGATTTTATTGATATTTCTTCACACACGCAATCTCTCAGTATCTGTCTCTCTGTCTCTCTGTCTGTCTATATACATGGTATTGGCAATAAATGTTTTTATAAAAAGTTTATTTTCTTCTAAAGCAAAGATTCTAGGTTTTTATCATTTCTTGGGAATATTATATAGACAAAATAGATATTATAAGTTAACATAATATCCATTTTGTCTATATAATATTCCCAAGAAATGATAAAAACCTAGAATCTTTGCTTTAGAAGAAAATAAACTTTTTATAAAAACATTTATTACCAATACCATGTATATAGACAGACAGAAAAATTTCTTGGGAATATTATATTGACAAGTTAATATTTACAACTAAACTCTACATCATTGAAAGTTTATGACTAAATAGTGAATGTGTAATAGTCCAAAAATAAGGACATTAAAACATATACGATTTTATTTTTGGTTACAGAAGTGTTTCAATCTTATTATATATATATATATATATATATATATATATATATATGGGAAAACTGTAAATTAATCTGACATTATGAAAATTATGAATAGTTTAATGAAACAAAAAACTTTATTTTTCGTTTAATTGAACAATTTTTTCTTCAATATCAATACATATATAATGTAAAGTAAAGTTGACGACACTAGTTGACGGTGACCAGAAGGCTCCCTTTTCAATAGCTACTACACCGGGATGTAGGGGAGGGCGCTACTTATTCCTCTGGATTGCTCTACTTTACCCTTGATACGCTTCTTATAATGCTGAGTGTTAAGCAAGGACGGATCAAGTACCATTTTTAAAGTCTTAGGTATGACCCAACCTGGGATTGAACCCCGTATTCCATAACCATGGGCAAACACTACTCACTTGACCAATGAGCCGAAGTTAGGATTGCGTAAACACATAGTCAACGGCGCGTGGTAAGTCAGCTTCTCGCTTCTGCGATTGCCAGACCAAGTTATATATATATATATATATATGTAACTTGCAATTCTTGCCTCGTCGTCATAACCTTTTCATTCATTTATTGGAGTCATTGAGAATGAATATTTGTGTCAATTACGTTTGATAAAGCGAATCTGTAGTTGTGTCTTCTCTATTTTTATTTTCACTCTTCTAGTGTCTAAATTCAGGCTGTAAACGAAATATAATTATGAAAAATGTGAACCCTATCTATACAACTTAGAGATTACATTTTCATCTTACTTTTTGTGATTGATCCATTTTCTTAATCAAGAATTTCGTCTCTCTCCCTCTCCCTCTCTCGACCTCCATTCTTCATTTCCCTCTCTTTGTCTCTCTTGGTATATATATGTATATATATATATATATATATTGGGTGTATATAATTCCTTCATTTTCTTTCTTTCTTTCTTTCTTTCTTTATATATATATATATATATATATATATTATGATAGAATTACATGTGTGTTTGCATAATTATTTCTTGTCTGAGACAATTTTTTAGGGCACAGAAACTACGCTCAAATCTCAGATGTGAACATTGCCCAGTTGGCTAGGGCTGTAAATACACCGACTGCTTCTCTGCAGAGGAGTAAGACCCTCTCCGCCCATCGAGTGTCATGAATATTGGCATTAAACAATCTGATGGTGAGGTTCAAGGAATGCTGGAGCTTTGGGGAATGCGGAGTACCCCTTCATTGCCATCGCTCCCAGGTCCACTCTGGCCCAGAGTGGTAGCACCTGATAAGGGTTAAATATAACTAAACCGTTCTTCTTTCACTAAACTGATTTTTGCATTTAAACTGCGTATTTATGCTAAACTGAATTGTTTAAAATAGAACTGTTTTGACATTGGAAGTGCGTACTTGTGCTGAACTGAATTCCTCAAAATAGAACTGTTTTGACGTCTAAACTGTGTACTTATGCTGAACTGAATTATCTGAAATAAAACTGTTTGACATTTGACTCTGTCTTTGGCCAGTCGGCTGGGGCTGTAGAATACACTGACTGCATCTATGCAGAGGGGTAAGACCCCCCCCCAACGAGTGTCCTGGATATGACACTAAACAATCTCATGGTGAGGTTCCAGCAGTGCTGGAGCTTTGGGAATGCGGAGTACACTTTCACTGCCATCGCTCCCAGGTCCACTCTGGCCCGGAATGGTAGCACCTGATAGGACCCTATCTATGGGTTAAATAGAATTAACAGCATACTTATGCTAAACTGAATTATTGGAGTAAACTGAATAGTTTGTAATAGAAATGTTTCCGACAATCAAACCGTACTTACATTTAAACTGCGTGCTTATGCTTAACTGAATTATTTGAAATAGAACTGTTTTTCGACTTTAAAACTGTATTTACACTTAACTGAATTGTTACATATAACCGCTTGAATAGTTTGAAATAGAAATGTTTTTGACAATTAAACTGTGTACTTATGCTAAACTGAATTGTTTTAAAAAGAACAGATTATTTACATAAAAATGGATTTGGCGTTAAATAACCTACAAAGGTTGATATGCCATAAAACCCAAAAAACCAAACAAACCAATCAGGTGTGAACAGGGGAGTACACCTTGGCAGAATTTCTAAAACATACAAATAATCTCGTCACTTATACAGTCACTATACATACATATATATATCTGCTGCTTTTGCTACATAATACCTTATAATTCCCTTGCCGACGTGGTACGCTTGTTGGCCGAGCGGTCTGATACTAAGTTTCGATCCCAGCTTCAAGCGACCTACGTGTCTAGGCAAACTGAAGTGTTGATACAACGAAACAGTCTGTTTGTGGATGACAATATACACATATATATATATAAGCATTTAGGCTTTGTTTAGCCATAAAGTGTTAAATATTTACACTGTTATTCTGGCCTCCACTTAGCAACTGTAGGTGTAAGAATGATTGCCTTTTAGACGGCAGAAGCTTTACAAATAATTTCGTTTATCAAGCAACAGCAAAAACTGGAAGTGGATTTTATATGGTATACATTAGAGCCTTAACAATATACTGGAAATAACGATTTTTTGTATAAGTCGGTGAAGGTCGTAGCTTACTTGGGAGCCCTGGAAAGGCGGGTTTTATATTTTCTATGAATATTTTCTATGAATATTACTTAAGGAAAATTGATATGTACTTGGGGGTGGGGGCCCCCATATCATAGATTCAGAGGTAGGTACTCTGCTCTTGGTAATTGACTCTCCTCATAACTATCTGGAGGACCATCTTAGAATCCTTGCAGCACTCTACGGTCACTGAAAGTTTCATCTGCTTCTTGCCACCTACCGTAAATGGAACAATTCATAGAGTGAGGGGATGGTACCCCAAAATTCACTAGCAGAATATTCATATATAAAGTAAAGTTGGCGACTTTTGTCGAGGGTGACCCGAAGGTTCACTTTTCGATAGCTACTACACCCAGGTGTAGGGAAGGGCGCTACTCCATTTCCTGGATTGCTCCTCTTTACCCTTGATCCTTACCTTATAATGCTGAGTGTTAAGCAAGGCAACATCAAGTACCATTTTTTTAGTCTTTGGTATGACTCGACCTGGGATTGAACCCCGGTTTCCCGCACCACTGGCGAACAATCTACTCATTAGTATTAGTTTTTATATATATTCAATAGTATGGAAGCTTATCATGACGTCTTATAAAAGACAATCATCAGGCAGAGAACAAAAGATATTGAAGAAATCGAAAAACTCACCAAATTATATCTCATTTGGTCTGCCACAAACTCACCAAAAAAGATAGTGACAACCAACACTGCTATAATATATATATATATATATTTGCAGAAGAACCCAGTGTTACCCGGGATTAAAAAAAAAACACAATATATTGAAGCAAATTTTGTCAAATAAAATTTCATTCTGTTTGCTCTCTGTAAGAATTATTTCTGCTTTATAAATAAAATATATTCCCACCAACCAGATCCTCCTGAAGATGACAATTGTATTAGCTTTTTAAACCAATTAAACCATGATCATTTTAAAGTTTAAACGTTCGGAAGCATACATGTGGGCTGGGGAGCTTCTCCATTCTACTTCATGAGGTGAAAGGACTTCACATGCCATGTTTAATTTATATTCGCCAATCAGTCTTGTAGTGCATAACAAACAGACAAGCAAACGAAGCGTAATATATATATATATATATATATATATATATATATATATATATGTATGTATGTATGTATTACTTTTGACTTTCTTTACGTTACTAGTTTTAGCTGTGACTGAATTAGGTTTGCAAGAATAGACAAGAATTTAGGTAAGTAGAATGTAAATATTTGATGATTGAATTGATATTACTGCCCAAGTTGATTTTTGTAATCAGAAGATTAAGTTCGGCGCCAGTGACCAACACTTGGGGCACACACAGAATTTGAGATGGCAGGGTAAAATAAATAAATAGATAAAGAAAGAAAGAAAGAAAGAAAGAAAGAAAGACGACGTTGAATAAAATATTTTACTCAATATCCAGACATATAGTATTAACCATAAATAAGTACACTCCTAACAATTTTTTTTTTATAAAAGAATAATTTTCTTTTAAACAAAAGGTATCAGGATTTCACATTAATAATCTAATTGAATAAAAATGAATATTATTAGGTATTATTTATAACCATATTTCAGAGTATTGAAGAAATTTTAATTTTCGTTACAGAGTTTCCGTGCTGTTGTGTTTAATATTATATAATAGTAAATAATGTTGGTTTTGATTAAATATAATTTGAATTTGTTTTCTTTGCAATTTATCTGCAAAGAGAGTAAACAATCATCACCATAGTGCAATGGTTATCAAGTTAATTCCGCTGGCTTTTAATACTGTCCCGAGTTCGATCTTCAATGTGTACTCAACTCTCGGGCTCTACTCTAAGCTGAGTAAGTTTCAATGAAGAGACTAAACATTGATTCCAGGAGTGAACAGTTCTTTATTACTTTGGCAATTAACTAGCGTATGTCGTTGACCAATGGTCAAGTGACACCAAATAACCGAAGTTAAGCACCGGTTAGTCTTGCTCAGTAATTAGATTGGTTTTGTTTTGTTTTGTTTCTTTGTTTAATCGCACATCAACCTTTGAGGGTTATTTAATGCCAAAAACATCCTTGTAGAAGAACAGTAGGGATACTATTTAACTTATACTCTGGAGGAAAAGAGGGTTAATACTATCCCATGGGTAATAGTCTGAAAGTGAACGTAATAGCACGATTGGAGTTCGAACTCGTTTACTACGAAGTCGCAGTCTAGCACACTAGCCACTACGCCACGGTGACCCCTCTCCATGTTGGTTTTGATTGTATATTGTTGCACTGGATATAATAAACTTCTTGTATCTTTGGTCTAGAAGAAAACTGATTTTATTTTTGGTGTTATTTGCTGATAGACATCATCCAACCCACCCGACTTATGTTTATATATGTGCATGCGCGTGTGTGTACGAGAGAGTGAGAAAGAGAGAGAGAGAGAGAGAGAGAGAGAGAGAGAGAGAGAGAGAGGTGGGGATTAGAATATATCTTTTTATTCTCTTCACAGGATGATGTTCTCATTACTCGTAGTTCGGGGTCACATAGTGCATTGATACAATATATCACTTACATAAGTATACCAATAACAAATTCTTTCCAAAAAAAGTTAATTTTCTTCTGAACCAAAGATACTGGGATTTGATTATTTCAGTGGAATATTATATAATCAAAACAGACATTATCAGGTATAATTTATTATCGAACTCTACAGCATTGAAATTTTGTAACTAAAAGTAAAATATTCAGCGATCCAAAAAATGATCATCAAATCATGTTACTTGCAGAGAGTCCCTTGACTCTCTCTTCCTTCATCTCTTTCTTCATCGTCCATCGCTCCTGATAGGTTGGTCCTCTAGATGGAATCCAGTATCCGCACTGAACTAATATACATAAGTTTTTGTTGTTCGGCCAATACTGGTGTGTTCATATGCAATAGTCCATAATAGAACGTCAATCATGAGTGTGTCCTTATCTCTCCAGCAATGCCTTGCATATCTTGTTCGTCTTAGACGGATGGTTGGGAGATGGGAAGCATAGCATTTTTTTATTGTTTCTATCTAGTTTCTTTTCCCAGTGTTTCACTGGAGTCCAGGTGGTGTAATCCTACAGTAGTACTGAGTTAGCCACAGCTTGGAAGAAATCAAATACCTCTTTATCTGAGAGATCAGATTTTCATATGACTGACAAACTATCAACAGTATTCTGCGCTTTCCCAATGCCTATCTTGTCATCGCACTCAGTAGATGAGATTGCCTAGTCGTCTGGGGCTGCAGAATACATCGACTGCTTCTTTGAAGAGAGCTAAGACCCCTTCCCCAACGAGTGTCCGGGATATAACACTAAACAATCTGATGGTGAGGTTCCAGTGATGCTGAGCACCCCTTCATTGCCATTGCTCCCAGGTCCACTCTAACCCGGAATGGTAGCACCTTATAGGGCCCTATCTATGGGTTAAATAGAACTAACTGCATACTTATGCTAAACTGAATTGTATGAATTAGAACTGTTTGACTAAACTGAATAGCTAGAAATAGACATTTTTTTGACAATCAAATTGTACTCACATTTAAACTGTGTGCTTATGCTAAACTGAATTGTTTGAAATGGAATTGTTTTTGACGTTGAAACTGTACTTACACTAAACTGAATTGTTTAATATAGAATTGTCTTGACATTTAACTGTGTAAACAAAATTAGCAGAATTAGAATTGTTTGAATAAACTGAATAGTTTGAAATAGAAATGTTTTTGACAATTAAACTGTGTACTCATGTTAAACTGAATTGTTTGAAATAGAACTGACTATTTGCATAAAAATGGAATTGGCGTTAAATAACCTACAAAGGTTGATATGCCATAAAACCCAACCAACCAACCAAACAACCAACTACCGAGATATGTGAACTGGTTTACTAATTGGTAGAGGCTTGCCGTTTTCTTTTTCTTTCTTACGGTTACCGCAAGCAATCCAAAAATAAGCTCACCCTTAAATATTTATGCAATTCTATTTTTGGTTACCGAGTTTCAATATAGGAAAGTGTCGCAAGAAATATTATTTAATAATATCCGTACCCAACCCCATCGCATATGTACGATGCGACACAATGTCAGTTTTTAAGTTTAAGTAGTTTGAATTCAGAGTTTTCCTTCTCCTTAACTGGTTACCATGTCAAAGTTAAGGAGCCCACTCTCTTCTGCTATTTACTCAGAGCTGAAGGAAGAACAGTTTTATTCATACCTTTCTCAAGGGTATTAGAAGCTATGTGAAATGTAAACAGCTTCCTTGAGGGTTTGAACTCGGGGCACCGTGTCAATTTTCTACAACGATAATCACTACACCGAAAGCACCTCCATGCCTTTGATTATATAATGTTCCATCATCCCATTGGCCGAGTGGTTAGAGTGCTCGGCCATGGTCCGGGAGATCGGGGTTTAATCCCAGGTCGAGTTATACCAAAGACTTTAAAAATGGTACTTGATACCTCCTTGCTTAACACTCCGCAATATAAAGTAGAGATCAAGAGTAAAGTGGAGCAATCCAGGGAAAGGAGTAGCGCCCTCTCATACATCTCAGTGTAGTAGCTAATGAAAAGGGAGCCTTCGAGTCACCCCCGACTAAGGGAGACAACAATGTACTTATAATCAATAATATACTTATAATCAATATCTTTGCGCTGTCTTGTGCCAGGTTAATTCAAGCTTCACAAAAACCTCTATTCCTACAGTAAATTCTCTCAACGTTGTGTCCAGCTTACAAAAAAATCAATAAAGAGATTATACATCGAACCTCGTCATAACACAATAGTTTGGAAGTTTGTCTCGACGGTTATAACTACTGTTATAAGTTCGATCTTCAATTAGTACTCAAAATTTGTGGCCTTGATCCACACTAAGCTAAGCTTATCAAATATCAATAAAGAGAGTAAATATAGGAGCGTTTTCATTGGGAAATGACTTGCAAGCAGTTTACAATGAACGTTGATATTGCAATAAGTTCAATGTTCAAGGAGAACACAATGCTTCTGGTTTTATGCTTTACAAAGTTTAGTTAATCAATTTTTTTAGTAAACATAAAATCCTCACCATAGTGCAATGGTTATCGTACTAGTTCCGCTGAAAATTAATAGTTTATCAAGTTTGATCTTCAATGAGTACTCAATACTTATAGCCTTGTGCCATACTTTAAACTGAGTAAGTACTAAACATTGATTCAGGAATAAACAGTTCTTTATTACTTTGGCAATCAACTAGTGTACGTCGTTGACCAATGGTCAAGTGACGCCAGATGACCGAAGTTAAAAAGCGGTTAGTCTTGCTTAGTAATTAGATTTGGTTTGGTTTGGGTTCTTTGTTTAATGGCATATCAACCTTTGTCGGTTATTTTATGCCAAAGCTATTCTCCTAGAAGAACAGTAGTGGTACTATTTCACCCATAGCTGGGAGGATAAGGGGGTTCATACCTTTCCCAAAGGGATTTGCCCGAAAGTGAACGTAATAGCGCGACTGGAGTACGAACTCGCGTACTACGATTCCGCAGTCCATCGCTTTAACCATTACACCCCCGGTTGGGATTGGGTTCTTTGTTTAATCGCATATCAACCTTTGAGGGTGTTGTGTCGTGGCAAGGAAAAAATACACAGTGAAATTGAGTCAATTATTTATTTACTAGTCCGACTAGTATTATTTACTGGTTCGACTAGTATTATAAGTCTCGCGCTGTTGGTGTTACGTCCGAAGTTGGTCTTACAACTAACCGACGTCCTTCAGAGCTATCTCTCTGCTTTTCTTTCTGCTTCTACTTCTCCTTCCCCGTGCTTAAGAGACACGGCGTCTTTTATACTTTCGCAATACCGGAAGTCACATGGCACGAGCCACTATACAACAGTGGGTTATTTATTTAATACGTGCCATTCTTATAGAAGAACAGTAGTGATACTATTTAACTCATTGCTGAGGAAGCTAAGAGAACATACTATTCCCAAGGGTATCAGTGTTATACAATTTAGGTATTGATAAATTATATCAATTGTTTTCGTTAATTATATTTCATTATTTAGTTTGGTAAGGCTTTGAACTGCTCGGTGTCTCGTAGTTCATGGACACTCTTACACCAGTGCGGAAAGGATACGACAATCATCATCTGTCATCTGTCATAATAAACTCTCATAGAGGAAATGGAGCTGGACGGCCGTTGGAGTGAATTGACTGGGTGGATGACGTCATATCCGGAAGAGATGGTCCTGAGAATTTGAGGATTTTGGAAAGAATTGAGTTAAGGTTCGACCGTTGAAGCGCGCGATCAGTTTGGGTCACTATCGGTAGAGATGAGTTGAGATCTTAGACATCACAAGATGCACTGTCCATGTGTGTGAGTGTTGGTGTGTGGGGTCAGCATAGTATGGTTAACATAGACTTTCATCATTTATGTCTCTCTCCTCGTGTCGCCGAGGACTGAAGGTAGAAAGAAATAAACTCGTTTGTACCGCCTATATTTGTATTATTATTGTTAATCGTTATATATATTGATATCATTATGGCTATACACAATTAGTCAGTAAGCGAACGTTATAACGAAGTTTGAACTCGCTTGTTACAATATTGCCGTCGAATACATTAGCCACTTAACCCCAGCAACTCTTCCAATGCATTTTGGTTTGGTTTCTTTGTTTACTGGCATGTCAACCTGCATGGGTTACTTAATACTAAAACTATCCCTGTAGAAGAATAGTAGTGGTACTATTTAACCCATGGCCGGGGGATAAGTGGGTTCATGCCTTTCCTAAAGGTATTAATCCAAAACGAAACGTAATATCACGACTTTAGTTTAAAACTCGTTAGCAGTTCAGTACATTAACCATTACTCCTCGGGGAACAAGGAAACCATATATGATTGTTTGAGCACATTACATATACGGTATATCTTTATTTTAGTATAATTTTCTTTGTTTATTTTGCAGCACAAAATTTCTTTTATATTGAAAGAATTGTTTTTCAGTCGTGCAATATAGTCGTATTGTAAGTGTGGGTCATTGTAAGTCGCATAGGTCACAAGTCATACGGGTCATTAGTCACATAATTCGTAAGTCGACGACAGTGTTATGATCTGTTAGTGTTGTGCTGTAACTGGGGACAGCCGCTATATTCATTAAATTTGGGTAAAATTTAACAGCAGTGAAGAGAGCCAATATCACTTCTTAACAGTGAGATATTTTTATAAGGAAGAATGGTTGTATTGCAAAAGGATTTCGAAACTCAAAATCGGAAATTTTTAAATTTTTAAATTCGTTAGCTGCATATATCAAAATATCAATTGCTCAGTCGGCTTGGGCTGTAGAATACACTGACTGCTTCTCTGCAGAGGGGTAAGATTCCCCCTCCCCAACGAGTATCCTGGATATGACTCTAAACAATCTGATGGTGTGATTCCAGTAATGCTGGAGTTTTGGGGAATGCGAAGTACCCTTCAATTGCCATCGCTCCCAGGTCAGTAATAAGAGCTTTATTAAACGAATTATTATTTACTCCTTGAGAGTTTTTCACATCAGTTTTTCACTGGAGTTTGAGTGACAGCAAGTCTCTTCAAGTCTCCTGGACTCTTCTCAGTATTCTGGCTGTTCTCAATAATGCTGTAGTTTGGATAGCCTCCAGCCGTCCTCCAACTTCCAATATTATTATTATTATTATTTACTCCTTTAGAGTTTTTCTCATCAGCGTTAGTTGATGGTCTTTCACTGGAGGTTGAGTGACAGCAAGTGTCCTCAAGTTTCCAGGACTCTCCTCAGTATTCTGGCCATTCTCAATAATGTAGTAGTTTGGATAGTCTCCACCCGTCCTCCGACTTCCAAGTCCCTCAGTCCCTTTAATAGTCCTTTAGTTTCTATACCAAATGCACCAATCACGATTGGTATAATCGTCACCTTCATGTTCCATATTTTTTAAAATTCCCTGGCAAGGTCTTGGTACTTATCCTTCTTTTCACTTTCTTTCAGTTTTATTCTGTGGTCAGCCGTGACAGAAAAGTTGACCATTTTGCCGGTTCTCTTTTTCTTGTCGATTACTATAAGGTCTGGTCTTCGGACCGAGATTTGATGATCCGTTTGTATGTCAAAGTCCCAGAGGAGTTTGTGTGTATCATTCTCCAGGATAGATTCTGGGTTGTGCATATACCATTTGTTTATATGGTGAAATTTCAATTTCTTACACATCTCCCTGTGGATCAGCTTGCCGACCCAGTCGTGTCAAAGTCTTATACTCCCTCTGTGCTAATTTGCTGCACTCGCTTAATATGTGATTAATGATTTCGTCTCTATCACCACATAACCTACATTTGCTATTTTGTTGCGTCTTATCTATTCTCGTTTTGATATGATTGGTTCTTATGGCGTTGGTTTTGATTGCTATTAGGAGAGATTCAGTTTCTCTTTTAAGGTTTCCTTTGCTTAGCCACGTCCAGATTATTATTATCATTATTATCATTATTCCTTAATTTTCTGTTTTATTTTCAGTTTCTTACAATCATTTCCTCTTCGGGTGAAGGAAGGTAGTGATTATTATGTATTTATGCTTTTTATTTGTTTTTTTTTCTTTTTGTCGTTATTTTTCAGTCACATTAATAATACTCTCCAAAGGAGATGAACAGTTCTGCCAAGAGCAATTTTTCGTATTTCATGTAGGCTGCGACTGCCAAGTGTTTATCTGTCTTTTTCTTGACCATACTTATTATTACAGGCAGAGTGGTAGTTTTAAGGCCCTGCATTTTTCAGTTTCTATATCCAGGTCTTTGTATTAATTTATCATATTCTATGTTATTATCTATGGGCGCTGAAATAACAATTAGAAGGCATGATTTTTTCTTTTATAGTCCTTTACCACTAAATCTGGTTTATTGCTCTTTGTTTTTGTAAATCAGTTTGGATAACAAAGTCTCAGAGAATTGTAGCTCCTTTTGCTTCTGATATTGGTTCTGGCTGGTATTGATCATATTTACCAACTCCTCCGCTGGGGCAGGATATGACACAAGGTCAATTTCTAAGCGAAGTTTAACAGATTTGAATTCAGAGTTTTCCTTCTCCTAGACTAGTTGCCTTACCAAGGCTGAAGAACCTAGTCTGCCCTACTATTTACCCATAGCTGGAGGGAGAATAATTGGATTCATACCTTTCCCAAGGGTATTAGTGCTATGTGAAATGCAATCAGTCTCGTCCAGGATTTGAACACGTGTCACCGTGTTCATTTCCTACGACGATAACCATTACACCACAGGCACCTCTGGCTGTTATTGATACCATTTTTCCCAATCCAATATTCCATAATATTCTCATAATTTCCAAAGAATGTAATTTCCTATTTAATTATGTTTTTCTTTATATTCTATTAGAGGTAGAATTGGGCAACCGGACAAAAAGGGGTCAATTGATTCAGCTTTTTTGTTCGCACAGTCTACATATTGGGTTTGATCTTTATCTCTCTTTTCGCTCTTTTTCTTTTATTGTGTTTCTTTTTTCTCTCTTTTCTCTTTTGTTTTGTCTCGTTTGTATTTTTGCCCAGTCGGCTGGGGCTGTAGAATACACTGACTGCACCGCTGCAGAGGGGTAAGACACCCCCCCCAACGAGTGTCCTGGATATGACACTAAACAATCGCATGGTGAGGTTCTAGCAATGCTGGATCTTTGGGGAATGCGGAGTACCCCTTCATTACCATCGCTCCCAGGTCCACTCTGGCTCGGAGTGGTAGCACCTGATAGGGCCCTGTCTATGGGTTAAATAGAACTAACAGCATTCTTATGCTAAACTGAATTGTTTGAGAAAACTAAATAGCTTGAAATAGAAATGTTTTTGACAATTGAACCGTACTTTCATTTAAAATGCGTGCTTATGCTTAACTGAATTATTTGAAATAGAACTGTTTTTCGACATTAAAATTCTATTTATACTTAACTGAATTGTTACATATAACTTCTTGAATAGCTTGAAATAAATGTTTTTGACAATTAAACTGTGTACTTATGCTAAACTGAATTGTTTTAAATAGAACAGACTATTTGCATAAAAATGGATTTGGCGTTAAATAACCGACAAAGGTTGATATGCCTTAAAACCCAACAAACCAACTAAACCATATCTATTCAAATGTGTGCTAACGAATGACTGTTGAATTCTTATTGTTATATGGAAACTCTTGTAATAATTTAACTATGTGCAAACAAATGAGGAAAGGTAAATAGAATGATTTATGCTGCCTGCATATATATGCCAAATAGAATTGTTTCTTATGCTAAACTGAATTATGTGAAATAGAACTGTTTTTGACATTGAAGCTATACTTATACTAAACTGAATTGTTATCTAACTGCGTGAATAAACTGAATTGTTTGAAATAGAAATGTTTTTGACAAGATTAGTTACATAAAAATTGATTTGGCGTTAAATAACCTACAAAGGTTGATATGCCATAAAACCCAACAAACCAAACCATCTTTTGTATTTGTATCTCTCTCTCTCTCTCTCTCTCTCTCTCTCTCTCTCTGTCATTCTTTTTGTCTATTTTGTCTTTTTGTCTCGTTTGTCTCAACGTGGTCAATTCATTCAGCTTTTTATTCGCACAATCAAAATATTGGATTTGATCTGTTTTTTTTAATGTTTGCCTGATAGCACTACAGGATCAGAGCTTACCTACTAGAATAGTTAGTATGCTCTGGTCCTGCAATGCTCTTATTTACCCCTCTGTTTCCACCTTCAATCCAGAACTTTTCTGCCATCGACTAGTCTTTACTATATTTATATCAGCATTTTTTATTCTTTGTGCGTATCGTTCATCAAGGAGAGTTTGTTCTCAGATGTTTTTTAATTGATTTAGTCTTTGTGTTAACGCTTCTTTCTTTATGTTTTTGTTGTTTCTATTTCTTCATCTTTTATGTCAATTTTTTCCGTTGTGAGGTCGAGTTGTTTAGCAAATTTATTACTTTCTCTATTAACTGAAAATCATTTCTTTTGCTTCTCTTGTATTTTTTTTTACTAACTGTCGCATCCAATCTGTTGTAGTGTCTAAGTTTTCTTTTAATCCTATAGTGGTTGTTTTGTAGATCAATTCTAGTTGGATTAATCCTCTTCCACCATTTTCTCTCTTGACGTAGAGACGTTCGACATCTGCTCTTAGCTGATGCATTCTGTGGCTGGTTATTAGTTTTCTAAGGTTTACATCCATCTTTTCTTTTTAAATTCCCGCTGACGTTCACTTTATTATATTAAAACTCTATGTCAGTACTGGTATTTGCAGGATGTTAATTGTTACAGCTTTATTTATTTATTTTTTTTTCGCATTCAATTCTTTTCTTAATATGGCTGTTATTCTCATTGAGAATTTTTTTTCTTATTTTCTTCTTTATCTGTTGTATGATAGAATATTTATTGATTTTGTTGTATTCCAACTCTGTTTATATCAAATATGATGTTTTTGGACATTATTTGTAAGCCTTTCTAAAATAGGATGTTTGCACATTTTTCCACACCAAGTTCTATTCTTATGTCATTAGAAAATCTTTTTATTGTGATTTGTAGGCCTTCTAAATCGTCATCATTTTTTTATATAACTTTAAATTGACCTAATAGAAAAGGTAGTTTATTTTTTTCTGTAGTTTTTTCATATCGATAGGTTTTATTTTTAAGTTTTATGGAGAGATGTATAAGGGCTATACAAAATAGAAGAAAATATGAGTCTCCTAAGAAAATTCCATTAATATTCAGATTATTAGTTTCCAGCATATCTTTTTCATGAATTAATCTGAGTTTATTATTATTATTATTATTATTATTATTATTATTATTATTATTATTATTATTATTATATTTGTGAGTTTTTCACACCAGCGTCTTTCACTGGAGTCTGGTTGACAACAAGTCTCCTTTAGGTCTCAAGGACTCTTCTCAGTATTCTAGCCAATCTTGATAATGCGGTAGTTTTAGTTGTCTCGATTCGTCGTCCGATTTCTAACTCTTTCATCTCACTTTCTAAGCTTTTGGGTACCGTTTCTCGTCCGCTGATTATAATTGGCATCACCGTCAATATCATGTTCCACGGCCTTCTTAGTTCTCTTAAGACTTTTCTCTCTTTTTACTCTCTTTAATTTTCACTCTATGGTCCGTTTCCTTTTTTTCTTTGTTAATTACCATAAAAGGTCTGGTCTTGAGGCCTGGATTATGTGATCTGTTGGTATCTGAAAATTCTAAAGAATATTGTACGTCTCATTATCTTGGACGGATTCTGGTTTGTTCATATATCATTTGGTAGTATGGTCAAATTTCGATTTCTTGCACAATTTCCAGTAGATTACCTTTCCCACCCAATCGTTTCTAATCTGATATTCCTTTTACCCTAGTTTGCTACTTTTACTTATTATGTGATAACTGGTTTTATCTCTATCACCACTTACGTCTACTGTTGCGATTCTCTTGCGTATTTTCACTTTTGGCTTTCATATAATTGGTATTTATGGCACTTTTTTTTGCTCTGCAATTAGAAGAGATTCACTTTCTCTCTTCGGGCTTCTCTTTCTTAGACACATTAAGGTCCTCCCATGTGAAATTTTGTGTGTTTGTCGCTTGAAATATCCATACAGTTGTTTTTCTTCCCTTTCTGTTTCGTAGTTATTGTTGTTCTGTTTGTTCTTATGCTGTCAGTGATATTATTATTCATTTTACTCGTAATTAATCTTTCTTTTCACGTTCTTATGTCGTCTTCAAGTCCTCGCATTGATGCATTCTCGCAATCTTCGTTGTTGGCGAGTCCTCTTCCTTGTTCTTTTCTTGACATATAGTTTGCCTATATCATATGTCGGATGTAAAGCTTTGTATATCGTCATCAATTTTCTTGTCCTCTGGCCCATTTATTTAAGTTCTTCTTTTATTAATTTTAAGAATTTCCCCGAGTATCTTACAAGGTGGACGACCCAGGTGTTTATTCTTTTGATGAGATTTCTGCAACAGAGAAGGTTTTCTTATTTTTTTCTTTCATCTCTTCTTGTTTGATGGTATCCCCTTCCAATACTCCAAAGTATTTGCCATTTTTCTTTCCTCTCGGCGTTCTGATTCTTTCCTGATTTGGCAGTTCTATTCTTTTTGTTATTTTTCGTTTTCCACTTTATTATGAGCATAGCAAACTTTTCAATACCAAATTCTATTCCTTCATCCTGGCTGCATATTCTTATTGTTTATATTAGAGTCTCCAATTCTTTTTCATTTTGAGCAAGCAGCTGGATTTTGTCAATGTACATAAATCTTTTTTTGCCACTTAGTAAAATGGCAGCTTGTCTCCAAGTTATTTCCCTTGAAGACACCCACGGGACCACCATTAAGGACAAAAGGCCCAGGAGGAACCGGAACGCTGTGCCATCAAACATTGACCACACCTTCAGCTGCGTCGCTCCGACCATGCAAACCCGTGGTGCTTCGGCCTTAACGAGCACTCGGCGTAGACTGCTTTTTTCTTGATCTTCATTCATGATATTATTATTATTATTATTATTATTATTTTACTCTTTGCGACTTTTTCACTCTAGTTTCAACAGGTAGTTTTCCACTCGAGTCTGAGTGACTGCAAGTCTGCTAATGTCTCCAGGACTTTTCTCAGTATTCTTGCTGATCTCAACAATGCTGTAATCTATATGATGTTAATTTTTCGTCTGATCTTTAATTCCTCCCATCTCCTTTCAAAGTCCTTAAGGACCGTTTCAAAAGCACCGACTATAATTGGTTTCTACCACCTTCATGTTCCATTTTTTTTCTCAGTTCTTTAGCCAGATCCAAGTATTTGCTTCTTCATTCGCTTTCTTTCAGTTTCACTCAGTGGTCGACTGAAACATCAAAATCCACTTGATGACAAGTTCTTTTGTTCCTGTTAATCAACACTACGTCTGGTCTTCTGGCTGGGTTTAATTAATCTGTTCGTATAAAAAAAATCCAGAGAAGTTTATGTATCTCATTTTTTCTGAGTTGTGTGTATACCATTTGTCAGTATGGTTCAATCTTAATTCCTTGCACAATTCATACTGAATCGTCTTTCCCACCAAGTCGGACAGAGTCTCGTATTATTTAGAGCCAGTTTATTGCATTAGCTCATTAACCATTACATCTCTATCCCCAAATAACCTAAACTTGTTATCTTGTTGCGTTTGAATAAATTCAAGTAGTTTCCTCGCACAGAAGGCCTCCATTTCGCCTTATCTCTTTCCAATCAGATCACTGTGAGCAGAGTTAAATTTTGTGTTCCCTTTATTTAGATCACTTTATCTGAGTTTTCTGCTCGTAAAACCATTAAATACCTTCCGGCAGATTATAGAAGCATCACGTTTTAATCCAGATTAGGAGTCCATATAAGTTTTGTGTGGAGATTATGTTTCAAATAAGGGATATGGTTGGCTGTAACCTAATAGACATCTTATTAAAGGTGTCTTTATAACATTGGCCTAATGAGTAGAGTGTTCGCCAGTAGTCCGGGAGACCGGGGTTCAATCCCAGGTCGAGTCATACCAAAGACTTTAAAAATAGTACCTGATGCCGCCTTGCTTAACACTCAGCATTATAAGGTGGGGATCAAGGGTAAAGTGGAGCAATCCAGGGAAATGAGTAGCGCCCTCCCCTACATTTCGGTGTAGTAGCTATCGAAAAGGGAGCCTTCTGGTCACCCTAGACTAAGGGAGACAACTTTACTTATAACTGTGCAATTTTACGGCATATTTTCCTTGTCCCAATCCCATAAAGATTTAGCGAGACACGTAAAGTGGGATCACATTTAACTACAACAGATCGGTTTGTCGATGATGTGTTGGGATTTTTGAAGAGGTTAACTCCTTTCCAGAGTATGATAAGCCGTTGGATTTAGTTGATCTGGATCGCCTTGTGCAAGATTTTGTTCTTAGACCTGCTGAATACATCCTCCTCTCTATGGGACTAAAGCCGGGGAGTCATTCTAGACGACAACAATCCGCCCATAATACAAATATTACTAGTTCACATGGTATCAATAGCAAAGTATGTCTTACTTGGCATATAACATTCATTTTTTAAAGTAACTGCGACTTAGCTCACTTTTTTTATAAGTTTCGAATCACAATGATTTTTTTCAATAAAAAATGAGCCGCACTTTAAGAAAAGAATAATTCTTTTTTAATGGCATATCAAACTTAGTGAGTTATTTGATGTCAAAGTCATCCTTGTAGAAGAACACTATTACTATTTAACCCATAGCTGGGGAATAAGAGGTTTCATACCTTTCTCAAGGGTATTACACTAAAAGTGAACGTAATTGTGTGACTGGAGTTCGATCTCGCTTACTACGATGTCACAGTCCAGCACGTTAACCACTACGCCAAAAGTACTTTTCTCTGATATTAAAAGGAGAAAAATAAGGAAAAAAGAAAATATAAAGAAATTATTGGCTTGGTTTCTTTTTTAATGGCATTTCAATCTTCGTGGGTTATTTGATATTTAGTCAGAAAGTGAATGTAATAGTGTGACTGGAGTTTGAACTCACAACGCCACCAGTTCCTCTTAGAAATGAATAGGACGGTTGCAAATAATTTTACTCTAGATATGAAGAAAACTATAATGCTCAAGAGCTTGGTTGGTTGTGTTTTATGGCATATCAACCTTTGTGGGTTATTTAATTCAAATCATCACACACACACACACACACACACATGATTTGTCAGCGAATAGTTTCTTGGAAACAATATTTTTAAATGAGCCTGATCCTATTTGTTTTTACACAGTGAAATGGTTTCAAGTATTGCTATTCAACACTAATAATTCTATTTATACTAATCATAATTCTAAATAAAAGATTTAACAGTTCTGTTTGACCAATAAATCGAACTCTAACAGCTACTACAACTTCAGGTCAGGATGGACCTGAAAGTAATATTCCCCAAACTCTAAGACTGGAGATGCAATTTTATGTCACACCCAGAATACAAAATATTTCAAGTATTGCTGTCTATCACTAACAATTCTATTCAGCGTTATTCATTGTTTTGCACACAGTGAAATTATTTCCAGTATTGTTATGTAAGGCTAATAATTCAATTTTACATATACTATTTGTTTGCACACAGTTAGATGGTTTCAAGTGCTGTAAAAGATTAAATTGTTCTATTTGATCCATAGATTGTACCCTAATACGTATTACCACTCAAAGTCAGAGAGAACTTGAGAATAATGGCAGTGAAGGGGTACTCCACATTCCCCAAGACTCTAGGAGTGAGGCCTCACCATCAGATGGAGTTTAATGTCATACCCAGGACACTTATTGTGGTTGTGGGGGTGTCGTACAGCCCCGCAGAAGTGCAGTCGACATATTCTACTGCCCCAGCCGGCTGGGTTTCGTAGTCAGGAATTAAGAAAAGGATTATTGTTTAGAGAGATTTTAACATGAAAACTTGGTAGCAATCATGATTAGTATTAGTAATCGTGTTTGTTGTTATGGTATTTATTGGTTGTATTAGAAGTTGCTGTACAGAAAGAAAACAACGAAAACAAATCCTGATTAAAAAAAGATTAAAAAAAAACCTGAGAGGACGGCCCAGTCAGTCTTTAGCCCGCCATCAGAATTTTGTCCAGGACAGAATAGACAAGACCAGAAAAGATAACAATGCATAAATCTTGTCTGTCTGGTATTCTTATTGTTTGTTTTTATTTCTAAATCTTAGTTTCCAAAATTGCTGGTACGCTAGAAGCCTCTTGGGGGGCAGAAAGAGATCTTTAATTTAGCGTTTTCTCTCTTAAAAGAGAAAAGAATCCCCCTGTTTGACATCGACAGCAATTATATGGCCAAAGCCCTTGATTTTAAGAAGGAAAAAAAGATATTATTTTTGGTTTATTGTTTTTATTATTTGCATTGCTTTTGAGAGTGTTTGGGTATAGACAGACGCCATTTTGTTTTTATTCGAACTTGTTTGTATGTAATGGCGACATTATGGGTGGTATTTGCGTATATTCCCCAATATATATATATATATATATATATATATATATATATATATATATATATATATATATATATATATAAGATGTTCTGTAGGTTGGTGAGTGAATAAAAATATCGCCTTGAATGCAAACAAAATTATTTTTAACAATAAATATTGAATTTTACTTGATAAAAACGATGAAAATAGGACAAGAAAAAAATGAAGATTTATATCTTTTTGTAGACTAGAGTTTCCATTAGTTTTGCGTAGCTCACTTCGACTAGTATTCAAAAGAAAAACCTTCCAATTGAAATAGTTTAAAACTTTAAGTCAATGGTTTTCAGGAACTTATGTTTTTAGAGTGTTCGCCAATCGCCCGGGAGACCTGGGTTCAATCCCAGGTCGAGTATTACCAAAGACTCAAAAAATGGTACTTGATGCCTCCTTGCTTAACACTCAGCATTATAAGGTACGGATCAAGGGTAAAGTAGAGCAATCCAGGGAAGGAGTAGCGCCCTCTCCTACACCTTGGTATAGTAGCTATAGAAAAGGGAGCCTTCGGGTTACCCTCGACTATGGTCGCCAACTTTACTTTATGTTTTTCTAATATGATGAGATTCAAATTCTATCGATTTTGAACTGACAATAGAACTGTCATTTTTCAAATAATATAAAGACTGTAAAATTTATTTAATTGTTAATTTTTAATTGCAAAAAAAACCCCTTAACTACATCAAAACAGATTTCTTAGGAAGCCACACACTGTTGATGACGTGTTCCCATTTCTGGATATACTTCTGGAAGTTTTCAACTGACACTGCTTTCAGTTGGTTCGTCATGACTTGTTACTTTTCAACAATTCCTCAATGGCGACGACGCTGAGTGTTGATTTTTGGTTGGCTGGTTGGTTAGTTTAATAGTAAGTTAACCTTTGTTGGGTTATTTTATGCCAAAGTCATTAAAAATGTCTAATCATATATGGTACCAAATATATCCTCAAAATCGTTTTAAACAGGTAAACATGTTATCTCAAACAAATCTATTTGAACCATGTATGGAAGCGTAACAGGTAGTTTTATTCCGGATCAGAGTGAACTTAGGGATAGTGGTACTGAATTTTGGAACAGGAGTCTCACCACCAGACGACAAGGAACAGCTTTTTAGAAACAGGAAATAATCATAAGGATTCCGATCAGAGGTTATGTGATTCGATTGCAATATTCTTCTTCACCAAAAAATCGATCACTGATGATATATCTAGAAAATAAAGACAATAATTTTTTTTGATTATCAAGTTAGCCATTCGGACTAAAAAATATCCGAACAAAATGGAGTTCATCTTCAACAATCTCTCGACCGCCCCAAAATACCTTGTATCACCAAAAATCTTGCATTGAGGATAAAACTGGATCTCTATAAGGCTGTGTTGACTTGATAAATATTTCTTTAAGCCTTTTCTTTACATGCTTCGATTTAAATTCAAAGTTTAACATCTAAGTGTTTACGCTGATGAGTGTTCGAAAATTAGTTACTTATTTTAGCTCTTCTCGCGTAATGTAAATCTCTTCAACAGACTGAAATCTCCGGTATCTGATTGTGTAAAAAAATATAAACAAACGAAAATAGATGCATATGCACTAATCATCAAGGTAATGTTGAGTCGCAGGTTTGGCCTAAGGGTATGTCATCAGCCTAACGTAAAATTACGCGGGTTTCGATCCCGTCACGTTTGTCTGAGGAGCTATGATACAACGAAACTGTCTGTAGATGACGATGTATATATTGTGCTGTAATATATCAACTGTCCCATAATTCACGAGGTGCATACGATAGGTTTCCAGACTTTTTTCGTATGGGCACTTTTATTGGTAGTACATACATGAAACTCTAGTCCCCTTCGAAATAATCTCCTCTGATTGCAATGCACTTGTTGTACCGTTCCAACAACTTCTGGAAGGCCCCATGGAAGTCCTCTTGTATGAGCGTGTCAATGACTTTCCTCACATCCTCTTTCGTCTCCTCAATTGTCTCATAACGACAGCCTCTGAGCTTAGGGAATCAGCAAAAGTCACAGGGAGCAAGGTCTGGACTATAGGGAAGGTGAGTAACTGTTTTGTTTCCCATCTTGGTCAAATAGTCTGTGACAAGGATGGAGTCGTGGACTAGTGCTTTCTCCAGGTGGAAATGCCACTAACCCGATTTGAAGAGTGCTGGCCTCTTCCGACGGAATGTCTTCCTGAACTCCCTTAAAACCTCAACATATTAACCCTAACCCTAACCCTTTGGCCAATCAACTCTCGTGTATTGACTTCCTTACTCCTCCCACACGTCTCATCATCCCTCACAGACTCCCTGCTTTCCTTGAACTGAAGAGGTATAGCAATAACATACTGAATTTTCAAGTGCCTACGACAATTTTAAATGCCCATACGAAAAAAGTCTGGAAACTTATCGTAAGCACTTCGTATAAAGATATACTTTTTCTTATATTCAACAAAGAAAATATGTATATCTGTGTGAGCTTCACCATTGTAAAATTGGCGACCTTAGTCGAAGGTAACCCGAAGGCTCCCCTTTAAATAGCTACTACACTGAGGAGTAGGGGAGGGCGCTACTCTATCCCTTGGATTGCTCCACTTTACCCTTAATCCTTACCTTATGATGCTGAGTGTTAAGTAAGGAGGCATCAAGTACCATTTTTTGAGTCTTCGGTATGACACGACCTGGGATTGAAACCCGGTCTTCCGGACCATTGGCGAACACTCTACTCATTAGACCAATGGCATTGGGTGTAGTTTAGTGTTATACCCACGTTATACCTTTTTGTCAGCGGGGTGGGGTGGGGTCTTTTCTCTCAACTGGAGATGCGTATAAAGTCTTCTAAGCAGCACAAATCGGAAATAGTGAGAGAGATTGTTAGCGACGAAAAGACTGATAGATTGATTGATCGATAGCTATGAAGAAATATATATATATATATATATATATATAAGTATTTTTTAATTTGCTTGAAGCATTGCACAAATTATTTTATTTCATTGTATTGTATTAAGTTAGAGGGTTATTGCAATACAAAAAGATGATCATATGAGTCAAAGTAAAAACTTCATCCTCAAAGACATTTTCTTTAAACGAACACCATGTTAGATGTTCAAATCTTTTTTGGACGTTGTAAACAATAGTACGTAATGTTGGTAATCTCAGAATTAAGAAGGCTTTCTTGGGCGATTGACATTATGGTTAGAGTGTTCGCCAATGATCCGGGAGACTAGGGTTCTATCCCAGGTAGAGTAATACCAAAGACTCAAAAAAGGTAATTGATGCCCCCCTGCTTAATACTCAGCATTTTTACGTACAGATAAAACAGAGAAATCTAGGGAAAGGAATAGGGCCCTCCCCTACATCTCGGTGCAGTAGCTATTGAAAAGGGAGCCTTCGGGTCGTCCTCGACGACGGTCGCCTTCTTCACTTAATTATTAATAGCTAAGTTACACCCTCAGATTAAATTATGTTAGAATTAAGTACTGAATAAATCATTAATTTACATGCACATTTTAAATACATATTTGAGTTAATAAAAAATGAAATAATATTGATTTAGAGAACTGAAGTCACGTCTCTTCCGCATGGTGTCTAAACACCCCACATGGCAACATGGTATTTTAACATTCAAAATGGTATTCTAACATTCCACGTGACACCATGTTTACAACGTCCAAAAAAATTTGAAAATCCAACATCGTGTTCATTAAAAAAAATGTCTCTGACGATCAAGTTTTTACTTTGAAATTAACTAGACTCAATTGATTATTATTTCGCATTGCAATAACCCTTTAACTTTATACATACAATAAAATATATATATATATATATATATATATATATATATATATATATTTATCATCAAGTTGAACTGATAGCATGGAGTTCCCTGATTCGCTCCCTCGCCATTCTGTTCCTACCGTTTATCGCACTCGGTCGGTCGTCTAGACTTCATCCAGTGTCCACACAGAGTTAATGTATGTAACTCTTTGCGGGTCAGCCAACAGTGGCATGTCCATATGCAGGACTCCATCGGAGAAGGTCACTTATAAGTTCGTCCTTACTTTTCCAGCAGTGCCTCGCACATCTTTATCATCTTACGAAGATGGGTTGTGTGATGGGAGGTAAATGGCCGTACAGCTGCTGTTTTGTGAGGTTTTCTATCTATGTCTTGTTCCAAATAACATGTAGCATTCTCGTATAGTTCTCATTTAGCTTTTTTCTTTATGCGTTTCATTAGTATTCTAGTAGTGACTGACACAGTCCCAGCTTATATATATATATATATTGATAGAGAGATACAAGGATCATCAGATAAGTTTCCAGACTTTTTTCGTATGGGCACTTTTATTAATAGTACACACATGAAACTCTAGTCCACTTCAAAGTTATCTTCCCCGGCTGCAATGCACTTGTTGTACCATCCCAACAACTTCTGGAAGGCCCCATGGATGTCCTCTTGTGTGAGCGTATCAATGACCTTCGTCACAGCCTCTTTCATCTCCTCAATTGTCTCATAACGACAGCCTCTGAGCTTAGGGAAATACCAAAAGTCACAGGGAGCAAGGTCTGGGCAATAGGGAGGCTGAGGAACTGTCTTGATGCCCATCTCAAATAGTTTGTGACAAGGATGGGGTTGTGGAATGGTACATTGTCCTGGTGGAAATGCCACTGACCCGATTTCAAGAGTGCTGGCCTCTTCCGACCGAATCTCCCTTAAAACCTTAACATTGTAACCTTAACCCTAACTCTTTGGCCAGTAAACTCTGGTGTATTGACTTCCTTACTCCTCCCACACCTCTTATCATCCCTCACAGATTCCTACCTTCCTTGAATCTCTTATGCCACTCAAAAACTGATGCTCGATTCATGCAAGATGGTCGAAAAGCAGTCTGAAGCATTCCATACGTTTCTGCGGAATTTTTTCCAAGGTGTTTAAAACAGAATTTTATTGCATATCGTTCTTCTAAAGTGTCGTCACGTCCAGATTGCATATTTGAAATTCCCCAGCTATGACAATCAGGCTTTCGGAGGGTGTATTCCAATTGCTGCAGTAGTTGTTGATTTGAACCTGAAATCTTAAAAATTGGTCAGTCATCTCATGACATGTATAGCAATAACATACTGAATGTTCAAGCGTCTATGACAATTTTAAATGCCTGTACAAAAAATCTGGAAACTTATTTAAGGCACCACATATATAGATACATAAATATGGAAAGAATTATATATATATATATATATATATATATATATACCACACCTCGGTGTTGTAGCTAATGAAAAGGGTACCTTCGGGTCCATCTCGACTACGCTTTTACTTTATTATATATATATATATATATATATATATATATATATATCAACTTTGTGCGGACACAAGATTAAATCGAGAAGACCTACCAGGAGTAATGGATGATAGGGATATATAGCAAGAGAGAGAGAGAGAGAGAGAGAGAGAGAGAGAGAGAGAGAGAAAGAGAGAGAGAACTTGATGATGATAGGTAGATAGATATGACCTGATAAAGAAAGAAAGAAAGAAAGAAAGAAAGAAGATATATGAACAGAGATAGATAGATAGATAGATCAGGATATAAGTTGTTAGAAAGAAAGAAAGAAAGAAAAGTAAAATGACATTTTTTAATCAGTATGTTACAGTTTGGATTTTATGATAAAGTGTCCCGTGACAAATAAATGACAGAATGCAAAAGTGAATTTAAAAAATAACTAAAAAAAAGTAATTATAATGAAATAATCCGCGAAAAAAACAAACCAAACAAAACAAAACAAATGAAAACTGCTGACAAGGGGAAGTATTTAAGTTTGGTCGTAAATTAGCAATTTTCTTCTGCAAGAAGAGAATCGCTAATCTGCGTACACACTCAGTACCTATTATTATTATTATTATTATTATTATTATTATTATTATTGATATCTTAATTTTTGGATGATTTTATTTTACCCCTGCGTCTGCTGATGGTCTTTCACTGGAGTCTGAGTGACTGCAAGCCTTCTCCTCTAGGACTCTTCTCCGTATTCTAGCATATCTCAACAATGCTGTTGTTTGGATGGCTTCGATTCGTTTTCCGATTTCCAACTCTTCCAGATCTCTTTCCAAGCCTTTGGGAGCCGTTCCAAGCACACCAGTAACAATTAGCATCTACCGTCACCCTATGATTCACTGCTTTTCTAGTTCTCTGGAAAGGGCCAAATACTTTTCTCTCTTTTCGCTCTCTTTGATTTTCCTTCCGTGGTTCGCTTGGACGGCAAAATTGATTATACTGCAAATTCTCTCTAACTCTTTCGTAGTATACCAAATTTCAATTTATTGCACATTTCTCAGTGGATCACCTTTCCCACCCAGTCGAGTCTAGTCTTACACTCCTTTTGAGCTACTTTGCCACATTCGCTTATAATGAGATTAATGGTTTCGTCTCTATCACCACATAATGTACACTTGATCTTCTGTTGTGAATTATCGTTTTTGGCTTATGTCCTTTTGTCCTTGTTATTATAATTTAAGATATAATTATTTTATGTAGCAATATTAAAATAATAAAATCTCTCATCACGTCTTAGATGTACAAATAAATTATGATTGTATCTGATTTAATGACAAAAAATGAAGAGATGTGAATGTATGTACAGTGCGCAGAGGGTCAATTGTTGACCTTTTAAATTATCAATTTAGCGCATGCGTTTTGTTTCAGGATTTATCCGCTGTGTAGAAAACAAGAGTCGGTTGAGCACTGTCTGAGAATAAAGAAGCACTATGATGCAAGTCACCAGAAATTTGGACACGTAATGTTGTACTGCTTAGCATTCATGGTGGAAGCCACATACGAATATTTTAGAGTATTTGCGTGTCACTCTGAGGACAGTGCAGTGGATTCAAAAAGAGTTCGATGAGTCTAATGGTGATTACAAAGGTACATCAGCTTGGAAACCTCACTCTGATCCTTCTGATTAGAAAAGAACTCCCGAATTTGTTGCTAAGATCAAGGCCATAATTGCCAACAATTCCAGCAAATCATCAGGTTCCTAGCTAGAAATATGGGAGTGTTTGAGTTTCTTGTCAGGCTTGTGGTGCATGAAGACACACAGTATTTTTCATGCAAGATGAGAAAGGGCCAATTTTTATCACAGGCTATGAAGGACATTGGCCTAGCGGTTAGAGTGTTCGTCAATGGCCCGGAAGACCTGGGTTCAATCCCAGGTCGAGTCATAGCAAAGACTCAAAAAATGGTACTTGATGCCTCCTTGCTTAACACCCAGCATTATAAGGTACAGATCAAGGGTAAAGTGGAGCAATCCAGGGAAAGGAGCAGCGCCCTTCCCTACACCTTGGTGTAGTAGCTATCGAAAAGGGAGCCTTCGGGTCACCCTCGACTATGGTCGCCAACTTTACTTTACTTATGAAGGACAAAAGAAAAGACTGCGCTGCAAAGCTTTTGAGAATTCCTCCAAGTGAACATGCTTTGGTTTTTCTCAGTGTAGAAAAATGTCTGCAAGGATCAGATGGTGAACTTACAGAACAACCATTGCCTTGCTCTGTCTAAACAAAATGTATCGATAATGATCAAAACCAAATACCCAACCCTCGTCATGGTGTTTGGGGTAATCACTAGCGATAGTGTTATGCCTCCATTCTTCCCACATGGGTTCACTCTCAACATGGACGCCTCAAGTTCCTGGAGGAGGAGGAGGAGGTAATCCTACTTGATTCAAGCGTGTGGCTTATTGAAGACCCAACGTCAGGCCACAAGACTGCGTCATGCCACACAAGCAAGAGAACCCAGTCTGAGCTGAAAGAATATTTGCGACCACATCACTCTTAACACCTGGCCGCCTAAATTCTTAGATTACAATCCCCTTGAATATTATGTGTAAGGTGCAATTGAGCGAGAGACCAACAAAACTCCGTGCAACACTTTTATATACCCTACCTATAATCATTAATGCATATATCCCATTCCTCATAAATACGTTATAAAAAGGGGAATATACTAAGTAGTTCACCACTAGCAGTGGGTTACTTTCTCTATGCCGCTGTTGTTAATGTTATAAAGATTTCCAATTCATTACCAATCTCTGTTTTGGTTATTTCTCATTCTGTAGCTTTTTGTTTAGTCATGACAAACACCGAAAATGAACTGAAGGCAATGATAACGGCAGCATGAAGCAATTTAAGCAAGAAGACCCTTGGAAAGGCTTGCAAGAGTTTCCGAACTTGTCTGGAGGTCGTGGTTGAAGTCAATGGCGATTTCTTGGAACAAATTTAATCGTTAGTATTTCAAGATATTTTAAAGTAATTTTAGTGAATATATTTCACAAAATAAAACATTAGTGTTATTCTTATTTTTGTGCAATATAGACGACATCTTATTCATCGCATGCAATATATATATATATATATATATATATATATATATATATATATATATATACGTGTGTGTGTGTGTGTGATAAAAATAAGTGGAAAAGTGGATAAATCAAGTCACTTACAACAGGTTTAGGGGTAATATTTTGTTTTTATTAACTCTTTGGTTAATATTTTTTCTGTCTTGCTACATTTTAGCAATTGAGGAGAAAATCAACTAATGAAGAATTTAAAAAGGTATAAAGAGCAGGAAAGGGTCTAAAAACAAGAGATAGATAAGGGAAGAAAAAGGAGGGAAATACATACAGGTTTGAGTGATGGTGGTTGGGATTAATATGGTTATTGACTGTGACCTTCTGGGTAGTTGGTCAAGGGTAGGCGGCAACAAGGCGTATCGGGTTTCATCAGAGATTTGATCAGATTAATTCCAGTTAGAAATAAAGTTTCTCATCTCGAGAGGAGTTCTAGACATAGATGATAATAATAATGGGCATGTTCTGGTGAGGTCGGAAAAATCAGCAAGAGAGCTTTAACTCATCTTACTTTAGATTCAAAAACATTGTTAACATAGCAACATTTAATGTTAGGACTTGAAACACAATAAATTACCTACCCTAGCTTACAGCATCTGCAGTCGAGCACAATATAGACATTATAAGCTTACAAAGATATAGATATTACCACAGTGGACTAGACTTAAAATACCATCATACAGGTAATTGTTGGAACTTTGTTTAGGCATCTGTAAGGAAAAAAATCCGTCAATGCAACCATAGAAAATGTAAGAATGCTTTTTGTCCTCGTGCCTTAAAATCTCTAAATGGCATCGAGAGACCCCAACCATTAATTATGTGTGCTACATTTAATAGCAATCCGAGCACAACAATCGTCTTTTGCTACAGTTCCACCAATGTCAGTGGGGAATCGGACATCATAAACTTGTACCATATTCACAATTAATGCTATGTGCGAAATGGACATATAATGTTCATAACGATAGAACAGGAATCTCGGAATTCGAAAACACGTAAGGACTTTTTGTTCAGATACGAAACCTTTTTCTTAACTTTGAGTTAAAGGTCTCGACATAAGGAGGAGAGACACAATCTTCTATGCTGTCTTATTCATTTGGCCCCCAACTTGAGCGCCCCTCCCCCTAGGGCGTACGTTCTCCTCGCGTCAGCGAGCTCCAAAATCGATCCTTCTCGTTTGGCGTCTAGTACCCGACTCTTTCTCTCTTCAAATTCTCACAAAAACCTCTGCGCGCTTCCGGTGCGTGACGTCACCCGCACTCTGTCACCTCGGTTCGTTTCGGACTATTATGACATCTGAGTGACACCTCTATCCGCCCGCGCGCACCCGCATTAACACCTGCTTCAATATTGCACCTAACTAACCCATGTGCTGAGCCGAAAGGTTCTCAGCCTAACTAAACTCAAAGGCATGAACCGAAATCCCTCGGTTATTTTATGACAACCTTATGACAGCCGCTATAACGATGCCCTACTAAAAACACAAAAACAATGGTTCGCTCACCTAATGGAGTTAGAGACTTCTTCAACATGGCCACTGGAGTCTTGCAAGAAAATACATGAATAAAATCTTAGAAAAAACAACTAAGTAAAATACATAAATATGAACCAGAATACCTGACATCTCAGCATAACATAACCCAGGGTGGGTTGATATGTCATTAAAGTCAATCAATCAGTCAATCTCGTATCATGCAAATGTGTTCTCAGGGATTTTACAATAGAAAAATATAGCGAGGTTCCTTAAAAACGTTCTAAGCTTCTCTCAGAAATATAGCAAGGTTTGTTAAAAACGTTCTGACTTTCTTTCAGAAATATAGTAAGGTTTGTTTGTTTCTCTCAGAAATATAGCGAGGTTAATTAAAAACGTTCTAACCTACTCTCAGAAATATAGTTAGGATCATTGGAAACGTTCTAAGATTCTCTCAAAAATATTGTGAGGTTCGTTAAAAACGTTCTAAGCTTCTCTCAGAAATAAAGCAAGGTTTGTTAAAAATGATCTAAGCTTCTCTCAGAAATATAGCAAGGTTCTTTAAAAACGTTCTAAGCTTCTCTCAGAAATATAGCTAGCTTCCTTGGAAACGTTCTAAGCTTCAATGAGAAATATTGTGAGGTTCGTTAAAACGTTCACAGCTTCTCTCAGAAATATAGCAAGGTCTGTTAAAAACGTTCTAAGCTTCAATCAGAAATATAGCGACGTTTCTTAAAAACGTTCTAAGCTTCTCTTAGAAATATAGCAAGGTCTGTTAAAAACGTTCTAAGCTTCAATCAGAAATATAGCAAGGTCTGTTAAAAACGTTCTGAGCTTCAATCAGAAATATGGCAATGTTCCTTAAAAACGTACTAAGCTTCTCTCAGAAATATAGTAAGGTTCGTTAAAAACGTTCTATGCTTCTCACAGAAATATAGCGAGGTTTGTTAAAAACCTTCTAAGCTTCTCACAGAAATATAGCGAGGTTTGTTAAAAGCGTTCTAAGCTTCTCTCAGAAATATAGCGAGGTTTGTTAAAAACGTTCTGAGCTTCTCTCAGAAATATAGTGAGGTTTGTTAAAAACATTCTAAGCTTCTCTCAGAAATATAGCGAGTTTCGTTAAAAACGTTCTAAGCTTCTCTCAGAAATATAGCAAGGTTCGTTAAAAACATTCTAATAAGCTTCTCTTAGAAATATAGCGAGGTTTGTTAAAAACGTTCTATGCTTCTCTCAAAAATATAGCGAGGTTTATTAAAAACGTTCAAAGCTTCTCTCAGAAATATAGCGAGTTTCATTAAAAACATTCTAAACCTCGCTCAGAAATATAGTGAGGTTTGTTAAAAGCGTTCTAAGTTTCTCTCAGAAATATAGCGAGGTTTGTTAAAAACGTTCTAAGCTTCTCTCAGAAATATAGCGAGGTTTGTTAAAAACCTTCTAAGCTTCTCACAGAAATATAGCGAGGTTTGTTAAAAACGTTCTATGCTTCTCTCAAAAATATAGCGAGATTTATTAAAAACGTTCTAAGCTTCTCTCAGAAATATAGCGAGTTTCATTAAAAACGTTCTAAACCTCGCTCAGAAATATCGCGAGGTTTGTTAAAAACGTTCTAAGCTTCTCTCAGAAAGAAGAACATTGCAGAACTTTTTTGTTGTGTCAAGACACCACCTCTAGTAAAACTAATTTAGATTTCTGTTTTAAGTTCTGTTCAGGTGGGACTCTTACAAAGGTTGGAGATGTACGAAGATCATTCAATAAGCCTCTTTCATCTCCTCAATTGTCTCATAACGACATATATATATGAAGTGTACGTGGTGTAATACGATACCACCGTAGGAAATGGACACCATGACCCGAGTTCAAATCCTGGAAGAGACATTTTGTATTTCACATAGACCTTTGGGAAACGTATGAATTCAATTATTATCCTTCCAGCAATGTGTACATAGTAGGGAAGACAGGGCACAAACAACACTGGTATGGCAACCGGTCTAGGCGAAGGAAAACTGAATTCAAACTTGTTAAACTCCGCTTAAATTGATCTTGCGTCTCATCTTGCTCGTGCCGATGAGATGGTAAATGTATATATATATAAATATATATATATACTTTCTTTAAGAAAAAGCAGAACCTGAATTCTGAATTATTTTATCCATTAGATCTGAAGAAGTCCTGTTAATTTCTTTTTGGTGTTTTTGATTTATATCAAAAACCCATAACAGGATGGAAATAAATTTATAATCCTAATGTGATCGGTTTTGTTTTTTCTTAAAGAAATTATTGCTCAGTAATGTCAGTTACATTGAGCTCTTTACCAGGAAAATTTAAATGTTCACTGTTGAATGGTTGTTTGTCCTGATGGAATTACTCCCAACTCCGGTTTAACTGGACCGAATAATACTTATATATATATATATATATATATATATATATATATATATATATATATATATATAATTATACGTAGATTGATAGATAATTCAGTAAGCTTTGCATTGGATAGTCTAGCATATTGGCTTCCAATTGCTCACAGTACCTGGTGTTACTATGTTGTCACCCATCTAAGTATTCACTAAGCTCATCACTTCTCAACTTCAGTAATCTTGCGGGAATCTTTGCTTTAATCGAACCTTGACTTGAATTTAGCACAAGGTCATTAGTATGGGGCACTTAGTGAGAATCAAACTTTCTGTTCAGTAGTAACTGTCATGATCAGACGCGTGTATCATTTCGCAAGATTCGAACTCACGAAGAATGGTTTGTTTGCTTCGCTTAAAATCGATTCCATCACATAAATGTAAGCGTGGCTCAGAGCTGGTACAAGAATGGTCAAATAAGACACCTAGAAAGAATCGAATTCATTACTCAGTAGCAATAGGTCAGCAAGACCTGCTTGCTAACCATTGCGCTACGATGACGCACTCTTATAAAAGTAAACGTGGCTCAAATTTGACACAAAACTCGCTAGAATGAGGCATCGAGTGAGAATTGAACTCAATACTTAGTTGTAATTAGTCAGCAAGATCTGTTTGCTAACCATTGCGCTACGATGACGTGTTCTCATAAAATAAGCGTAGCGTAGACTTGGCACAAAACTCACTTGAATGAGGCAGTTATTGAGAATCGAACTCACTAGTAACTGGTCAGTGATACGAGCTAACTAATGTATAATATATAGGTACTTATGCATATGCTAGTATGATTGTATGACCAAGCAATCCACCAGCCTTCCTTCTCTCTGTTCATATCTATCAACTTATTATTCCGTTGCAATCAATCAACCAGCCAAATCAAACCGGCATTTCCACTTGCCGTCTTAATACACTGGCTCAAGAGATTTACGACGCCATGTCTTTGGTTCAAACACTTAGCCAAGATTTTCTTTATTCCTGTCGAAACAACGCCACAACCATCCGCCTCATACCCACGTAAAAAACAAAACAAACAACAACAACAACAACAACAAAAAGTAGACAAAAACACAACTTGAACATCAAACAGCGAGCAACTTTAACGATATAAACAGAAAGAGAGAGAGAGAGAGAGAGAGAGAGAGAGAGAGAGAGAGAGAGAGAGAGAGAGAGTCGAATAAAAGAGGAGTGGGGGTGTCGGGCCTGGAAGGGATGGTGAAAATCGCCCGAAATAAATAAGCTAATCAATGGTGAGATTTATACTTCTTGACCTGATATTTGCTATTTAGACCTCAATCGCATTGACCGACGCTCGACCAATACGCTTTTGTATTTTACTCTGTGACCTCTTGCGTCGTCTCTTTTTAACCGCCATTGTTATTACTACTAGCTGACGTACCCTTCTATGTTGAGTGAGTGGTCAAGATTTGTTAGTAGAAGAACATAAGTGATAATATTTAACGCATAGCAGGGGATGATAATGGAATTCATACCTTTTCCAAAGTTATCTTTCTGAAAGAGAACATTAAAGAGAAAATGGTGTTTGAATTCGTTTACTATGATATCGCATTCAAGCACATAAGCCACAACGCCATAGAGACTCCCCTTTTCAATAAATGGAGTATAAACAAGCATGTGTGTCTGTGACACTATTGCTTTTTAGAAAGTCTGTTGATTTGGTTTAGTTTTATGGCATATCAACCCTTGTTGGTTATTTAATGCCAAATCCTAATTATACATATATATTAAACCCACCCAGTCAGCGGGGGCTGTAGAAGATGCCGACTCTACAGAGGGGTAAGACCCCCTCATGAATGTCCTTGGTATGACACAAAATTGCATTTGATGGTGACGTTCTAATCATGAAACTTTGGGAAATGTAGAGTAAGCCTTCATTATTATTACTCCCATTTCCACTCAGACACGGATTGGTAGAATCTGTTTGGTACCTATCGATGGGTCAGATAGAACTGTTAAATCATTTTCTGAAAATTATTATTGCTTGTGATTTGAAACCATACAGCAGTGGGGAAAATTATTTTTATTACATTGGAATACTTGAAAAAATAGAATTACTAGTCTTAATTAGCGATAATCGAAACCATTAAAGTGTGTGTAAACAAATGATTAATATTAGACATAACTATTAGTGTTAGATAGGAATACTTGTAACTATTTAATTGAGGGTAAGCAAGTGAGCTTCAACAACCGGTTTAAAAATAAACGATAAACTATTCGCACACACACACACACACACACACACACACACACACACACACACATATATATATATATATATATACGTGGTGTATTCAATAAGTTTCCAGATTATTTTTGTACAGACATTTAAAATTGTCGTAGACTCTTGAAAATTCAGTATATTATTGCTATACATCTTATGGGATGACTGACCAATTTTTATGATTTCAGGTTTAAATGAACAGCTACAGCAGCAATTGGAATACACCCTACGGAAGCCTGATTGTCATAGCTGGTGAATTTCAAAAATGCAATCTGGACGTGACGACACTTTAGAAGAACGATATGCAGTAAAATTCTGTTATAAACACCTTGGAAAAAATGCCACCACAGAAACGAACGGAATGCTTCAGACTGCTTTACGACCATCTCGCTAAATCGAGCATGGGTTTTTGAGTGGCATAAGAGATTCAAGGAAGACAGGGAGTCTGTGATGGATTATAAGAGGTGTGGGAAGAGTAAGGAAGTCAATACACTAGAGTTGATTGGCCAAGGGGTTAGGGTTAGGGTTACTATGTTGAGGTTTTAAGGGAGTTCAGGAAGAGATTCCTAGGGAAGATCTAGCACTAGGGTCAAATCTGGTCAGTGGCATTTTCACCAGGACAATGAACCAGTCCTCAACTCCATCCTTATCATAGACTATTTGACCAAGATGGGCATCAAGACAGTTCCTCTGCCTCCCTATAGTCCAGACCTTGGTCCTTGTGACTTTTAGTTATTCCCTAAGCTCAGAGGCTGTGGTTATGAGACAATTGAGGAGATGAAAGAGGCTGTGACGAAGGTCATTGACACGCTCACACAAGAGGACTTCCATGGGGCCTTCCAGAAGTTGTTGGAACGGTACAAAAAGTGCATTGCAGCAGGAGGAGATTACTTGGAAGGGGACTAGAGTTTCATTTATCTACTATCAATAAAAGTGCCCATACGAAAAAAGTATGGAAACTTATTTAATGAGCCTCGTGTATATATATATATATATATATATATATATATATGATTTTGACTTGGTTTTGACTTGGGTTGATATGGTGTAAGAAAAAGAAGAAGAAGCATAATTTGATGATATTTTAAATCATTTTTCGAATGATTAATAATTCAATTTTAGACTCAAATTTATCTTAAACAGTTCCCCCTTTTTTTCCCTTATAATTATTGCTTGAATTGATAAAATCTTTGATGGTTCCCGTAACCAAGGAAGATTTTAAACATCAGAACTGATTCAGGCAGGCGAAGAATTTGCGATAAAAATTCAAAAACGAATGAATAAAATACACTTCAGTATCAAAGTTATCGTATAGATCACCAGAAAGAAGTTCGATACGTCCCTAAAACAATCTTAATGATTATCCCTCCCCTACTCGCAATATCCTTGTGACAGCCCCGTATGCCATAGAATATCTGAAGAACTTGATAATAATTATTGATATTTTTGACTGTCAATGCATTTTTTAACTGAATCAAAATAATACCTATTAATATATTTACCAAGCCCCCCGTTCGGGCAGGATATGACACGAGGTCAATTTTTAAGCGGAGTTTAACAGGTTTGAATTCAGAGTTTTTCTTCTCCTATACTAGTTGCCACACCAAGGCTGAAGAACCTAGTCTGTCCTACTATTTACCCATAGAATAATTGGATTC
>OY757923.1:5663756-5711110 GCA_963585895.1 Sepioteuthis lessoniana | reverse complement strand
CTATGTGAAATGCCATCAGTCTCGTCCAGGATTTGAACTCGAGTCACCGTGTCCATTTCCTACGAGTATAACCATTACACCACGGGCACCTCCGCTGACTAGTGTAGAAAAGGCATACATGCCTGGGTACGCTTCACTTAGCTTGGTTTTAAAAAAGTTTCCTTTTTGGTGAATTCTTGAGGTTTTGGGGCATAAAATCCCAGATTCAAAATCTCTTACAGCTAGTAATTGATTGCAGAGACCCAGACGGTGAAAAGAAAGAAAGAAGAAAATGAAAGAAGTAGAAGAAAAAAAGAACTTATTCAAGTAATTTTCTAATCTTTTTTCCTCCTCTTCCTCCTCCTAAAAGAAATGAAGAGTTCTTTTTATTTTATCGTAACCACTAGCTACTCACGTCAGAATTATTAGGTATAAGAATATAACGGTTGCTCGCTGTCGTCAGCAAACGGAATTTTCCTTCCCGAATCGAAGACTATTCGTCGGTATGACTGCATCTCTGTCACCCGATGTTGTCAGTTAATGGAATTCTCCACTACTGTTTCCGAGACCATTAATCCTGTGTGTCGTTCCGGAGATATTTTCTGATATATATAACGGACCGATCAGCCCAATGCAGCGACGCCTAACAACTCAGTCCCCATTCCCGGGCAAACATACCAATAATCTCACACACTAACGACACCAATCCACGAGCTATGAACACCGCTCGGATCGACGACAAATCTACAGCTCTACCGATAGAGACCTTCGAAACCATTTTGAATTTATTGATGTTGACAAGTTTAAGTAAATCTGGCAACTGTGTTATAAACTATTATTTCGTTCTGTTATCCTTGCCTTTCCTGTGTCGCTTATTTCTAATAGCTTGTAGGGTCGCTTACTATAGACAGCCATGTGACAATTCATATTTACGTGAGTAATCCTTTTTTTTTCAGTCCAGTCGGCTCGGGCTGTAGAATACGCCAACTGCATCACTGCAGAGAATAAGACACTCTTCTCAACGAGTGTCCTGATATGACACTAAACAATTTGATAGTGAGGCTCCAGCACTGGAGCTTTGGGAAATGTGGAAACCCCCTTCATTGCCATGGCTCCTAGGTCCACTGTGGTCCGAAGTGGTAACATCTAATAAGGTCCTATCTATGGGTCAAATATAACTGTTTGGTCACTTAAATTATCCCCGAGCAAATGACTTATGTAAAGTTGAATTGTTAGATATAGAACTTTTTGGCCATTTAACTATGTGTAAACAAACGACTGGTGTCTAATTGATACGTAGCAATACTTGGGATCATTTAACTGTGCGCAAATAAATAATTTTGAATAAAATGATTAGTGCTAAATAGCAAAACTTGAAACTCTTTAACTGTGTCAAAATCGAACCATTGGTGTTACATAGCAATACTTGGAACCATTTGATTATGTGCAAATAAGTAAATACTGCTGAAAAGAATAATTAGTGTTAAATAGCAATACTTGTAACCACTTCACTTTCTGAAAACAAGTGATTAATATTGAATAGAATTATTAATATTCATCATCATCAAGTCGTGCCGCCAGCACGGATATCCCTGACCCTCTCTCGCCACTTCTCCCTATCATTCGTCGCTTTTGGCAGGTCTTCAGGGTTACATCCCGTATCCTCACATAACTGCTGTATGTATGTTCGAGCTGGTCGTCCTGCTTTTGTTTGGACATATGCGGGGATCCATAGGAGTACATCACTGATAAGTTCGTCCTTGCTTCTCCAGCAGTGTCCTGCATGTCTGGTTCGTCTAACTCGTGATGGGATGCAGGTGGCCGTATAGTTGGTGCTTTGTGGGGTGTTGACTTGTTCAATGTTGCTCTCAACGTTCTTGTGTAATTGCCGTAGATAACACAAATTAAAACCATTTAACTGTGTAGTAACAATAGCAATAATAGTGTGTAAACAAATTAGTTCTAACTAATTTAAAAATGAAATTACCTACAAATTCTTCTCATATCTACTTAAATGTGAGCAAAAAAAAATGATGGTTACATAGCAATACTTGAAACACTTTAACTTTTTGTAAACAAATTATTGATTGTAGATAGAATTAAGATAGAAATGACTGAAACCGTTTAACAGGGTGCCAAAAAATCCCCCCCCAAAACAAACAAACAAACAAAAAAAACCCCAGAAACCCCCCCCCCAAAAAAGAGTCCAGGCTTGTTTAAAAATGTTACCTACAAAATGTGTTTGCAAATCGTTTGATATTTAGTATAAATGTATGAACATGATTTGGCATTAAATAACCCACAGTAGTTTATATGCCATAAAACATAACCAAATCAAACCAATCCTCCCAGCAATAGATTAAATAGTACCACTATTGTGGTACTATTTAACCTATAATTGGGAGGATTTAACCTATCTAGAAGGATAGCTTTGGCATTTAATAACCTAAAAAAGTTAATATGCCATTAAATAAAGCAACCAAAACCGAAACCAAACCTGTTTCTTTTTAGACGAGTTACTTAGGTACACTGATTTGTATACAATTTTTTTTTATTGCCATTCACTACAAAGCAATTTTTCGTATTCGTTGCTTTTATTCTTTTGATTAAGCTAAACTTTTCCCTTTATTTAATTTTTTTTTGTATTTGCCCCAGAAAATTGATTCCTAATTTTTTCAAATTTAGTACTCTTGTTTATTAACATCGATTTTAACTGGAAATAACCCTAGTAACCTTGAGAAATGTATGAATTCAATTTTCTCCTTCCAGCTATTGGTAAATAGTGGGATAGACTGTTTCTTCAGCCTTGATATGGCAACCGGGATAGGAGAAGAAAAACTCTGAATTCAAACCTATTAAACTCCATTTGAAATTAAGCATTTGTCGTATCCTACTCATGCGAAGGGGTATATATATATATATATATATATATATATATATATATATATATATATATATATACGAGGTGTGTACGATAAATTGACAGACTTTTTTCGTATGGGCATTTAAAATTGTCGTAGACTCTTGAAAAGTCTGTATGTTATTGCTATACATCTTATGAGATGACTGGCCAATTTTTATGATTTCAGGTTAAAATCAACAGCTACAGCAGCAATTGGAATACAACTTCTAAAGACTGGTTGTCATAGCTGGTGAATTTCAAAAATGCAATCTGACACTTTAGAAGAACGATATGCAATAAAATTCTGTTTTAAACACCTTGGAAAAAATGCCACCACAGAAACGAACGGAATGCTTCAGACTGCTTTTGGACCATCTTGCATGAATCGAGTATCAGTTTTTGAGTGGTATAAGAGATTCAAGGAAGGCAGGGAGTCTGTGAGGGATGATGGGAGGTGTAGGAAGAGTAAGGAAGTCCAGAGTTGATTGGCCAAAGGGTTAGGGTTAGGGTTACTATGTTGAGGTTTTAAGGGAGTTCAGGATGAGAATCCGTCGGAAGAGGCCAGCACTCGGGTCAGTGGCATTTCCACCAGGACAATGCACCAGTCAACAACTCCATCCTTGTCACAGACTATTTGACCAAGATGGGCATCAAGATAGTTCCTCATCCTCCCTATAGTCGAGACCTTGCTCCCTGCGACTTTTGGTTATTCCTTAAGCTCACAGGCTGTCGTTATGAGACAATTGAGGTGATGAAAGAGGCTCTGAAGAAGGTCATTGACACGCTCACACAAGAAGACTTCCATGGGCCCATGCAGAAGTTGTTGGAACGGTACAAGTGCATTGCAGCTGAGGGAGATTACTTGGAAGGGGACTAGAGTTCCATGTGTGTACTATCAATAAAAGTGCCCACACGAAAAAAGTGTGGAAACGTATTTAATGGTCCTCTTATATATATATATATATATATATATATATGATTTGTAAAAAATTGCTTGTTTGTATCAATATTTTTAAACGACCCAGACTTGATTTGTTTTCACATAGTTAAATGGTTTCATGTATTGCCATTTTCTACTGATAATTTATTCTGCATTTTTTATTCGTTTACACACAGTTAAATGGGTTTAAGTATTGCTCAATGAATCCAATTATTCAATTTAACATCAGCCATTTGTTTGCACACAGTTAAATGGTTTCAAGTATAGAAGTGATTAAATATTTCTGTTTTACCCATTGATGGGACCCTAATAGGTACTACTAATTCGGATCAGAGTGGACGTGGGAGTAATGGCAATGACTGGGTCCTCCATATTCGTCAAAACCTCTGGACTGGAACTTCACGATCCGATTGTTTGGTGTCTTTCCTAGGACTCTTGTTTGGGATGGTTTCTTACCGCTCTTCGGTGATGCCTACGGAGCTATAAATAAGCAACAGAGAGAATGATAAAATAAATACATTTAGAATAACCTTGTTCTCATCCCTATGCAACTAATATTTTTTCTGTACGTGAAATATTCGTGTGGTAAGAATCAGTTTATATTTCATCAAATTCTAAAGACCACTGTCTGGTCATGTTATTTCCTTCTTATCGGACAGAGAGTCATTGATACTACTACAGTGAGATTTCTTAAAAGAGATTAAAGATTTCCTTTTTTAAAGAGATTAAAGATTTCCTCCCGAATGATCTCATGATGTAGCAGTTATCGTCGTAGAAAATGGACACAGCGTCCTGATTTCAAACCTGGACTGGACTATGTGCATTTCCCATTGCACTAATGTCCTCCGGAAAGGCACGAATCCAACAATTCTCAATCCAGCTATAGATAAATAGTAGAACAGACTGGACTCTTTAACCTTGTTATGGCAACCGGTCTACAAGAAGGAAAACTCTGAATTCAAACTTGCTCAAATTGACCTTGTGTCACATCCTGCTCGCGCGGATGGTTTGTGCATATACTGAGACTTTGCGCCGTATTGAGCCACGTCTCTTTATTACACTTCTCGCAAGTCGTCATACCTTTTCCTCTTCACACACATGTATATGCTCCATGCTCGCCATTTAACTAAGCAGCAGCAGCAGCAGCAGCAGCAGGGAACGTAGATATTCGATGCTCTAGAGGAGTGCTGAATGGATGACGACAGCTAATCAGGTGTTATAATTATGACGCCAAAAAGAAACGGTTGAATCAAGGCGCTAAGCAACCGAAGGAACCCCAAAATGGAGGCAGCAGTTTAATCCCGATCGGATGTGAATGAGCTTTAGTGTGAGAAACATCTAGTTGAAGAAAAAATTCAGAGCTAGCGTGAAGTTTGCAATCTAGGAATGGAAATTTACTAAGCGTTTTGCTTAGATGTGGCACAAGACCATATGAAAGAGGCACCCAATGAGACTTGAACTCATTCGTGTATTTTTGCTAGTCGAGCTTGCTAACCATTACACCACCAGAGGCGCCTGAAAAATCTAGGAATGTCTTCGTTATAGTTTCTACATGGCGCTGTCTTATTTCAACTCCGGGGACAAACCAAGAATACACCCAGAGAAGAGCTTCCTTAATCGGGTGAAAGATTTATGAATGACTTGGCATAACCAAACAGAAGTGACGAAGCGAAGAAGGCGGAAAAGAAGTGAAAGAGTGAAAAGAATAAAATAAAATAAAACTACAATTCTGTATGGAATCATGAAGGACTAAGAAAAGAACTATCAAACCAGATAAGTTTGTTACACCCCATTCTCGGTTATTTTCGCATTGCACTCAAATATTACGAAAGAATTCCGTACACACACCATTACCCGACAAAATAATGAAATCCCGAAATATTTGTCATCTTGTTTGCTCATTTTGAATTGTGACTTGATGACTATTTTTCTAAGCCTTCAATCCTATCTCCTAATCCCTTTTTCGTTCTTTCTTTTCTGTTGTTATTAAACTTTTGTTAAACTAATGCCTGTCTCGTCTTATCCGTGTCGATCATTCTGTAGTATCTTCCGATTTCTTGAACCCCGATTAGAAGATATTTTACATCCTTTGTGAAAAAAAGCCTATTATTTGCCCAGTCAGTGAGGCTGTAAAATATACCGACAGCATCCTGCAGAGGGGTACGACTCCCACCCCAACGAATGTCCAGGATATGACACAAAACAACCCGAATGTGAGGTTCCAGTAATTCTGGAGCTTTGGGAAATACGCAATACCCCTTTATTGCCGTCGCCCCCAGGTCCAGTCCGGCCTAGAGTGGTAGCACCTGAAAGAGTCCTATCTATGGGTCAAATTGAACAAAACTGCGTACCGAATTGCTTGAAATAGAACTGTTTTGACTTTTAAACTACGTACTTATGCTAAACTGAATTGTTTAAAATGGAACTGTTTTTGACGATGAAACTGTACTTACACTAAAGGGAAATGTTTGAAATAGAACTGTTTAATAATATAAAAATGGATTCGGCATTAAATAACCAACAAAGGTTGAGGTGCCATAAAACCTAAACAAACAAATAAACAAACAAACAAATAAAGCTTGTTATTTTACTATGTTCTACCTAACTGAAGATACTGTTTATTAAAGGGAGATAACCTTGATCCGTTTTCTATCCCGAGGGTCGTAACAATACATATAACTGATCTGTGTTACAAATTACCTGACACTCAACTGGATAATCAAAGACTATCACTCAGACATTAAATTCGATTCGCACTGGGTGGCATAATATTTACCCAATGAAACAAACCTTGCTGAAATTTGCCGTTATCTGCCTTAAATTTTTACAGTAGGTGAACAATTTAGCGATTTTGTTACAGGGTATAAAATAACATTGCCATGTTACCTAAATATACAGAAATTATCCTGAAATATTTAAAACTATGCCCCTACAATTCTCACTCTCGCACGCACGCATATATATATATATATATATATATATATATATATATATATATATATATATATATATATGATTATAATTAATGATATATAAAAATCGATGTCTTTTTTTATTTAAAAGTTCATGGCAGCTGTTTCAAAATCAATATACTTATTCACTCTTTAAATAATTTTTAATAATGGTATTGAAACAGTTACAAAAGGCATTGATTATAAGTGAATAATAATAATAATAGTAATAATAATAATAATAATAATAATAATAATAATGTCACTAATATTCATAGCTATGAAACCATTAAATTATAGACTACGAAGAAAATGTAAATTTCCTAATTCCCCTGTCTAATCCCATAATCTACTCAGTTCTATCTTAGAATGACATGCAACTTTTATTGTTTGAATGTTCCGTGAACAAACAACAAATGATTATTTTTATATTATTATCCTCAATTTATTATTTTGGGGCTGGAGAATACACCAACTGCTTCTCTGCAGAGGGGTAAGACCCCCCCCCCAACGAGTGTCCTAGATATGACACTAAACAATCTGATGGTGAGGTTCCAGGAATGCTGGAGCTTTGGGGAATGCGGAGTACCCCTTCACTGCCATCGCTCCTAGGTCCACTCTGGCCCGGAGTGGTAGCACTTGAAATGGGTCCTATCTATGGGTTAAATAGAACTAAACCGTGCTTCTTTCACTATACTGAATTTTGCATTTAAACTGAGCATTTATGCTAAACGGAATTGTTTAAAATAGAACTGTTTTTTATTTAAACTGCGTACTTATCCTAAACGGAATTGCCCGAAATAGAACTGTTTTCACGTTCAAACTGTGTACTTATGCTGAACTAAATTATCTGAAATAAGACTGTTTGACATTTAACTCTGTGTATTGTCCAGTCGGCTGGGGCAGTAGAATACACTGACTGCACCTCTGCAGAGGGGTAAGACCGCCCCCATGAGTGTCCTGATATGACATTAAACAGTCTGATGGCGTGGTCCCAGTAATGCTGGGGCCTTGGGGAACATGGAGCACCTCTTCCTTGCCATTACTCCTAGGTCCACTCTAGCCCGGCGTGGTAGCACCTGATAGGGCCCTATCTTTGGGTTAAATAGAACTAACGGCATTCTTATGCTAAACTGAATTATTTGATTAAACTGAATAGCTTGAAATAGAAATGTTTTTGAAAAACCGTATTTACATATATACTGCGTGCTTAAGCTAAACTGATACCGTACTTACATTTAAACTTCGTGCTTATGCTAAACTGAATTACTTGAAATAGAACTGTTTTTGACATTGAAACTGTATTTACACGAAACTGAATTGTTTAGCGTAGAACTATTTTGACATTTAACTGTGTGTAAACAAAATCTGTCCTTATACTAAACTGGATTAATTGAATTAGAACTGCTCGACTAAACTGAACAGCTCGCAATAGAAACTCTACTTACATTTAAAGAGCGTGCTTATGCTAAAATGAATTGTTTGAAATGGAACTGTTTTTGACTTTGAAACTGTACATACACGAAACTGAATTATTATATATAACTGTTTGAATAAACTGAATAGTTTGAAATAGAAATGTTTTTGACAATTAAACCGTTACTCATGCTAAACTGAATCGTTTTAAATAGAATTGATTATTTACATAAAAATGGATTTGGCGTTAAATAACCTACAAAGGTTGATATGCCATAAAACCCAACCGACCAACCAACCAACCAATCAATCAATTTATTATTACTGTTTTGGTCCTTGCAAATTGTTCAAACTAGCGAAGGCTTGTGGGCTCTCCCGGGAGTCTGAGTGAAAGCCAGTCTCCTCAGGTTTTTAGGACTCCAGGATTTTTCTCAGAATTCTGATTGATCTCAACAATTCCGTCGTGTAGATAGTCTTGATTTTCACTTTTTCTAATCATTTTTTCAATTAAATGGGAACTGTTCCAAACCCACTAACAACAATTGCTATCATCGTCACCGTCACGTTCGATAGATTTTTCAGCTCAATTAAAAGAACCAAGTATTTGTCTATCTTCTCGCTTTCTTTTCTTTTCAACTGGAACAGCAAAATTCACTCGACGACAAGTAATCGGTAATTAGCACTAAGTTTTCTCTTCTGGTTGGGAGTAGGTGATTCGTTTGTATCTTAAAATCCCAGAAAATTTTATGCGTCTCATTCTCTTAGATGGATTCTGTTATGTGCATATACCATTTGTTAGTTGGGTCAAAATTTAATCTGTTGCTTGCTTGGTTGGATAGTTGTTTTGTTTTATGACGTATCAATCTTTTTCGGATCATTAAACATCGAATTAAGTCATTTTGAAAAATGTTTCAAACGATTCCGTTTAGTATAAGTACAATTTTGTTTACACACAGTTTAATGTCAAAACAGATCTATTTCAAACAATTCAGTTTAACATAAATACCCAGTTTAAATCTAAAAAACAGTTCTATTCAAGCAATTCAGCTTAGCATAAGTACACAATTTTTATTTATATACAGTTAAATGGAAAACAGTTAATTTCAAACAATTCAGTTTAGCGTAATCACATAGATAGGACCCTACAAAATGCTAACAGAGTAGCCCTGGGAGCGATGGCAATGAAGGGGTACTCCACATTCCCCAAAGCTCTAGAATTACTGAAGCCTCACCATCAGATTGTTTAGTGCCATATCAAGGATACAAGTTGGGAAGTCTTACCTCTCTGCAGAGATGCCATCGTTGTACTCTACAGCTCCAGCCGACTGGGCCCTAATCTGTTGCACAATTCTCTGTGGATCACCTTTCCCATCCAGTCGTGCCAAGTTTTGTATTCCTTCTATGCAAGTTTGCTACATTTGCTTAGTATGTGATTAATCGTTTCAGCTCTTTCTCTACATAATCTTCACTTGCCTATAATCAATTTTAGCTTTGGCATACGTGGTGCCTTCAATAAGTTTCTAGACTTTTTTGAAGAGGCATTTAAAATTGTCCTAGACTCTTAAAAATTCACTATGTTATTGCTATACATGTTATGAGATGACTGACCAATTTTTATGATTTCAGGTTCAAATGAACTGCTACAGCAGGAATTGGAATACACCATACTACAGCCTGATTGTCACAGCTGGTGAATTTCAAAAATGCAATCTAGACGTGACGACATGCAATAAAATTCTGTTTTAAACTTGGAAAAAAGGCCACAGAAACGTACGGAATGCTTCACACTGCTTTTAGACAAACTTGCATGAATAGAGTATCAGTTTTTGAGTGGCATAAGAGATTCAAGGAAGGCAGGGAGTCTGTGAGGGATGATGAGAAATGTGGGAGGAGAATGGAAGTCAATAGATCAGAGTTGATTGGCCAAAGGGTTAGGGTTAGGGTTACTATGTTGAAGTTTTATGGGAGTTCAGGAAGAGATTCCGTCGGAAGAGGCCAGCACTCTTCAAATCAGGTCAGTGGCATTTCCACCAGGACAATGCACCAGTCCACAACTCCATCCTTGTCTCAGACTATTTGACCAAAATGGGCATCAAGACAGTTCCTCATCCTCCCTATAGTCCAGACCTTGCTCCTGTGACTTTTGGTTATTCCCTAAGCTCACAGGCTGTCGTTATGAGAGAATTGAGGAGATGAATGAGTCTGTGACGAAGATCATTGACACGCTCTCACAAGAGGGCTTCCATGTGGCCATGCAAAAGTTGTTGGAACGGTACAACAAGTGCATTGCAGCAGGAGGAGATTACTTGGAAGGGGACTAGAGTTTCATGTGTGTACTATAAATAAAAGTGCCCATACGAAAAAAGTCTGGAAACTTATTTAATGATCCTCGTATAATAGAAAGTCCACACATGCTCTGTATAATATGTAAAAGATGTAAATAAAAACAAGGATAAAAACAGAAAGGCCACTTGCATAAAAAGTTTAGTATCAAAGATATTTTTCTTTTATATATATATATATATATATATATATATATATATATATATATATATATATTGGCAATATCTTTTTCATTGTGAGTCAGTTGACGTATAGGGGCTCAATTTATGTAGAATGTATTAGAAAATCCGTGAGTAATTTCCGGAATCCTCCTGTGTCCTAAATCACGATAAACTGTTAGATATTCAAATTTGAATTGAAGCATGCGCTGAAGTGGAATAAATACGTGAGACTCAACAGTAAAACGGAACGTGACGTAGGCAGTTATATCCGGATACATGCTTTAAAAATTAAAATCCTGTGTACATTTAACATACCGATATTTGAAAAAAAAAAGTCTCGCTGGTTCAGTCAATATATATATATATATATATATATATATCAGCCCAGTCAGCTTGGGCTCTAGAGTACGTCGACTGTATATCATCAGAAGGGTAAAACCCCACAACCAACGTATGTCCTGGATATGACAATAAACAATCTAATGACGAGTCTCCAATCCTGCAGCTTGGAAGAATATCTTATGTTCATTCTTTGCAATCAATTCCAGGCTATTTGACTCGGTGTGATAGTATCTGTTAGGGTACTATGAGTCAAAGAGAAATATGTAATCACTTGCTTAACTTGAAACCATTTAACAGTGTGCAAACAAATAAGATCTGACTTGTTCAATAACATTACCTATACACTATTCGTTTACAAATCATATATATTCAATATATATGTATAATTAGGATTTGGTATTAAATAATCTACAAGGGTTGATATGCCAAAAAAATCAATCATCCAACCAACCAACCAACTATATATATATATATATATATATTCATTAGGAATGTTTAAAACCTTATTTATATCATATACTTTATTATTTAATCATGTCCATGCATTTAACTTAGAAATTGTGATCACGGTGTTATCTGCAAGGTTTTCACTGAAAACCTTTCACTACGTCTTGCGAAAATATCAGAAAATAGGAGAGTTTACGAAATGCACAAAAAACATCTTACTAAAATAATCACAGCTTATATAAAAGAAAGCTAACAGAAAAGTCTTTTTAAAAATTTTCTGTCTCTTCAATTATAGCTTGGTTTCTTTGTGTTTAATGGCATATCAACTTTCGTGAATTATTTAAAGCCAAATCCAACCTTGTAAGTAGTACTATTTAAGCAACAGCTTAAGCCATAAGTGTTTTATACCTATAGCGATGAGGATGACATTATCATTATGTTTTTTGGTTTAAGTTGGTTTTGCGTTGGTTATGTTGGTATTACATTGGTTGCATTGGTATTACGTTGGTTGTGTTGGTATTTCGTTGGTAGCGTTGGTATTACGTTGGTTGATATCGCATCGCTAAATGTTGATGGAAAATAAAGGTGGTGGAGAAGAACGAAGACATTGTTTGGTTTTGTATTAAGGTTTTAATGGCAGAATGAAGTAATGAGGTTTACGCTGGTATGTTGCGAGGTCTCGTAGGAAGGAAAGAAGGTAGGAAGTTGTTAGAGTGTATCATCTAATTTGTTTTTAACTAGGATCCCTTGGTCTAGAAGAATAGACGCAAGGGGGTCCGTAAACTAGATGGCTCTCCTCATAGTGTATGATGTTGCTACTGTTATTCAGGAGCAGACGATGAGACGTCCGTTCCTATTGAGGATTTCTGAGAGAGAGAGAGAGAGAGAGAGATTCGCGGGCTTTCTTCAATTTTTGGTGCTGCTAGGAAATATGGTTCGGGCTGAATAGGACAGGTCATCCTGATTGGGTGAAAATGTTCGGCGACTCTATCGGTCAAATTAAATTACGCGCCAAACAAAAATACAAGTTTCTTTCTGCTACATACCTTTGACTAGATTATTTGTTTGAAAATAAACGTAATAGCGCAACTGGAGTTCGAACTCGCTTACTACATTGTGGCAGTCCAGCACGTTAGTCATTTCGCCATAGGGACTCCACCATTTCAAATATAATAGATAATAGACCAACATAGCTGACTGTGTATAGTATCTTGTTCTGACATCGATACTAATTTGGAACCTCTCAGGTAATACAAGCAATTTAGTGATGGTAGGAGGAGCAGTTATTTTCTAGAACATATATAACATTCACTTCTCCAATTCATTCATCATTAATAAGACATGCTGACAGCTGAGATCCCTGTGACTCTTTTATGCCCTCCGTCGCTATCGGCCATCGCACTTGGTACGTCTTCAAGACGCCATCCTGTCCATTTGGCTTAGAATACGTAAATGGTATCCGCATCAACAAAAAAGTGGTGTCCTCTGTACAATACTACATTGCATCCGAGGCTCAAGTTCTGGAATACTGAGGATCGTGAAGTGTCACTTCATTGCCATTAGTACCAGGTCCACTTTAACCCGAGGTGGCAAGTACTCTTTAGGGATCCATCTAAGGGTCTGATAAATCGGTTTAAAAATCATTCGTGAATACGAATAATAATTTACATTCATACAGCATCAAGAATTCCTATCGAATGATAGGAATACTTGATGCGATATACATGTAAATTATTTGTATTTAGGATACTTCATCATCATGTCCATAGCATGGATTCCTTTGACTCTCTTTCACCATCCGTCCCTATCGGTCATTATACTTAATAAATCCTCTAAACGACATCCAGTGTCTGCAGAGAACAGATGATTATAAGTTTTTGCTGGTCGGCCAACACTGGTGTGTCCATGGGTAGGATTTCACTTGTGGATGTCACTTATGAGCTTGTCCTTACTTCACCAGTAGTACTCAGCATATTTTGCCCGTCTTTCTTGGATGGTTTGAGAAATGGGAGGATAAGTAACAGTGCAGCAGCTGCTTTGTGAGCTGCTGCTTCCAGGATTTATTCAAAACAGCATATAGCATTTTAGCGTAGTTCTCATGTAGCCTTTTCTCCAAGCGTTTTGCTTCAGTCCAAGCGATGAAACCATACAGTAGTACTGATACGGCTACGGCTTGGAATAATTCATTTTCCCAGTTTATATGGCGCTGATATTACTTTATATGTAATTGCTTTATTTTAGTATCTTTTTTTCGGGTCTTTCTTACTTGATCCAACTGCGTTATTGCCCTAGTGGGTAGAGTGTTCGCCTATGGTCCGGTAGACATGGGTTCAATTCCAATTTAAAAATGGTACTTGATGCTTCTTTGCTTAACACTCAGCAATATAAAGTACGTATCTAGGTTAAAATGGAGCAATCCGGGGAAAGGAGTTGCGCCCTTTCTTACACCTTGGTGTAGTAGCTATTGAAAAAGGAGCCTTCTGGTCGCCCTCGATTACGGTCGCTAACTTTACTTTTAGTTATTATTGGGATAATTTTCAAAAGTACATTGTTACTAAAATACGAACAACTGTGTATACGTGCCAAATAACATCAATGGGTCACATTAGACGCGAGATATATAAATTCTGTGTGTGTGAATAGTAGGCCAACTTGAACGTCTACAATTTCCACTGGCATAAGTCTACAAATAGTATCGAATAGTATCGGAGGATACTTGAGTACATTCAGTACTATTGTAATTTGTGCACATAGATTGCAAAGATGAAAGATACTAAAATAAAATAATTATTACTAAATCATTTTTTGGTTTAAGATTATATTTACAGGGTGAGACTAAAAAAAAACACTCCTTGATTTCGTGTTGTCATAACATCAGAACTTATTGGAATATGTTTACTTATCTGGTGACATATAAATTCACTCAAAATATTACCTTTCCCACCAGCAGAATCTCTGTATACATTTCCATCAGATAGATTGGTCGTTCAGGACAAAATGAAAAGATATTTTGAAAGTGACTCTTCCAAGATCAACTATTTTCAAGGAATACACCCTCAGGTGCCCCTGACCACATCGTCAGTAATGCTATTCCCAAGATTATTAGGTGTTTCGGGTCTTTTTTAACATCATAAACTTTCACTTGGGTTACCCAGCTAATGTTGATCAGCCACCAGCTTGTGGTTCGGGAACCTAACAACAGAAAAAAAAAGAAAAAAAAAAGAAAAAAACATGTGGCTTCATATAAAGTAATATCATCGGAACATCCAATCAAATGCGTCTCCCCCCCCAGTAAAAAAGGCGGGAACCAATCAAATGGCTTACTTCCTAGGAGATAAAGTGATTGCTCGGAGATGCACTTTGAGGCTAATTTGTTTGTTTGTTTGTTTGTTGGTTTGTTTGGATTTTATAGCATATTAACCTTTGTAGGTTATTTAATACCAAATCCATTTTTATATAAAAATACCCAGTTCTATTTCAAACAATTCAGTTTAGCGTAAGTACACAGTTAAATCGTAAAAAACATTTCTATTTCAAGCACTTCAGTTTTGTCAAACTGTACTATTTCAAAAAATTCAGTTTAGTATAAGTATAGTTTTTGTTTAGAAACAGTTAAATGTCAAAACTATTTTATTTCAAACAATTGAGTTTAACACAAGCACAGTTTCAATGTCAAAAACAGTTCTATTTCAAACAAATCAGTTTAGCATACAAAAACAGCTCCATTTAAACAGTTCAGTTTTGCATAAGTACGCAGCTTAAATGTCAAAACTTAGCTCTTTCAAGTAATTCAGTTTAGAATTACTACGCTGTTTAAACAGTCCTATTTCAAGCAATTCAGTTTAGCATAAGTGCACAGTTTCGTTCTATTTGACTCAGAGATAAGATCCTGTCAGGTGCTACCACTCCGAGCCAGAGTGAACCTGGGAGCAATGGCAATGAAGGGGTACTCCGCATTCCTCAAAGCTCCAGCATTACTGGAACCTCACCATCAGATTGTTTTGTGTCATATCCGAGACATTCTTTGAGGGGTTTCCCCTTGCAAAGATGCAGTTGGTGCATTCTACAGCCCCATCCGACTAGGCAAGATAATTTTGTATTTAATGATTACTTTTAGACGAATTGTATTGAGATATGTTTTAAACTCTGTCTAAACAAAAACTAAACTGAATTGTTTGAATTAGAACTGAATAACTTGAAATAGAAATGTTTTTTGACAATTAAACTGTGAACTTATGCTTAACTGAATTATTTGAAATAAAACTGTTTATTTGTATAAAAATGAATTTGGCATTAAATAAACCATAAAGGTTGATATGCCATAAAACTCAAACAAACAAACAAACAAACAAAATTATCGTTAAGAAAAAAAAAGAACAAAAAACAAAAAAGCACGCATCAACGTTATGCAATATCTGCTAAAAAGAAATTATCACAGCAAGGAATATTGTATCGAGAGACCAAAAACAAACTCCTAATAGTCCTCAATATTGTCTTCAACCCAAGAAAAACTGTGTATCCTTTAATTATATCGGGACATAAGCTAAGTCCGGGTAGAGACAAAAAAATTATTATTCATTCCATTGAAATGTTAGGCTGCCAACTATTCACTCTCTTAATCCACAACCATCTAGAAACCCTTTCCGTTGCGTCTGTAATTAACCTGATTGATGTCCTTTTATTCCTACCACCCAAACCCATCTTGGTTAAGGCTTTAAAAAGCGACTGAACCACAAACACTCTGCAGCCAATTTCGATTGGGTCCCAATGAGCCCGCCACTTTTTCTTCCTGCACTGCTCAACGAATTCCTGGTATTTCGTGAGATTCCTCTCATGGGACTCTGCCATGTTTTCCTCCCACGGTACCGTCAACTCCCACATAATAACTTGTTTCGTCACATTTGAAACTAGAATCATGTCTGGCCGAACAATATGATCAAGGAATTTCAACTGCTCATCCAAATCGACAAATAACTCCCAATCTGGGGCTGTGCTAAGTAGCGATGTCTTTTTAGAGAGGACTGATCGAACATTCCTTCCTGCCTTTACAAAATTGATCCTCCTACTGACAGGCTTGTACGTGCTGGTCCGAAACCATTCATCAAATACCTCTGCCATTACCCATAGCTCTTGATTATGACGCTAGCGATAACGTCCATCGCCCAGTGCCCTAGGGCAGCTACTGAGCATGTGTTTGAGGGATCCTCTCTTATTGTTTAAGACTTTTTTCTTTTTGTAGGGTGAAGAAAGGACATGTTTTATGCTCTTCCTCTACCCGCAACTCTGGATGATTCTCAGCAACCCATTCCAGGAGCAGTACACTCGATGATATCGTATACGTTGCAGAGTCTGAACCGAGCTATATATATATATATATATAGAAAGAGAGAGAGAGAGAGAGAGAGAGAGAGAGAGAGAGAGAGAGAGAGAAGGAAGAATTCGAAGGTTGTTCTGAATGTAGTGCCTGTCATATTACAACATTAGACAGATGCATCTTATATATGTATTGAGTTATTGATGATGTCATTTGAAATGACCTTGACCTTTGAACACACGTGTCGACTTCACCTTGAAGTACATTTTCTCCTCTTGGTGACTACTGTCAATGATTTTCCACAACACAGTTTTTCCTCAATAACGGTTTTGTTAAAAAAAAACTTTCTCTTTTATCTAAAAACATTACTCTTATCAACTGTCACCTCATCATAGACACTTTTGAGCCATTTATTGGTGTCGATAGGAGTACATTTTTCTTTTGTCAACAATTAAATGACTGCTTTTTGCTTCTGTTTCACATACATAGTTATACAACATTTTTTAATATTTTCATCATATAACGTGTGAAAGCACGTGCGATACCCTGTCCTCATCAGCTGCCAACCAGGGTGATAACACAGTTTCGGTAGCTCAAGGAAAATAAAGGTATTATGTCAAAATTACTAGACCTGCTGGTGCACAAGCAACAGATTTTGACACTTTCGGAGAAAATGGTGCAGAGGTATCATTTTCAGTACAATCCTTGGATATAGGTTTAGAGTGCAGTGTCCTCATTTTGCGCTGTAAATAAAAACCTCTTTTTTAAAAAGTGTCTTAAATACTGCATATTTTAATACTAATCTGTCTCGAGAGAATATCGCTTATGAGATTGTCCTTTCTTCTCCAGTAGAGTCCAGCATGTCATATTCGTGAGATGAGAGTTAAGTGGCCGTATATCTGTTGTTTTGTGGGATGCTGCTTCCAGTATTTGTTCAAAACAGCATTCAGCTTTCTTGTGGAGTTCCCATCAATCATTTTCTCCAAGATTTTAGTTAAAATCCAGCTTTTGCCGCTGTACAATGGTACTGTGATTGCTACAACTTGGAAAAATTCCTATTTTATGGCTCAGAGAGATTAGATTATCATTTGATCAATATCCTGTCAAGAGCAAATACCTTTTCTGTGCTTATCTTGACATCGTATTTTGAAAATGAGATATTGTTACTGAGGTATATGAACTGGTCTACTGATTATAGAGACTTGCTATTTAGTGTCGAGATGACTCTATTTTATCTAAAACGCGTGAACTCTGTTTTGTATGGTTTAATGTGGTGGCTACAGCATCTTGTTGCTGGCACCTGGCTATGTAGAAGAGATTCGGGCAGGTGTTTTATATACAGTTCACAAAGTAGAGAAAAATGAGACTTGCACATTTTTTAGATTCATTCAGAGCTGCCTTCTCACCAAGTTTCATATTGATTGAATTTTAATAGTCAAATATGAAGTAAAATAAAAAAATCGTCTCACGTCTCTCTTTTGTCTTGGTCTCTCTTTTGACTTTCTTTGATTTTGTTATCTTTGTCTCTTTTCTCTTTGCTTCTCTTTTGTCACATTTGTCTCCCATATTTCTTTGGTCTTGATCTCTTTTTTGTCATTCTCTCTTTGTCGCTTTTGTTTCTCTTTTATCTCAGTTGTCTTCGTCACTTTGACCTTCCTTTTGTCTATTTTTATCTTTCTTATATAATCAGTCTCTCTTTTGTCGTTGTCTCTCTTTTTCCTTTCTTTGCCTATTTTATCTCTTCAGTCTCTCCATTTTCTTAGTCTCTTTTTCCATTTTTCTGGTCTTTCTCTCTCTCTTTCACTCTCTCTCTCACTCTCTCCCACTCTCTCTCTCTCTCACTCTCTGTCTTTGTTTTTCGTGTTTTATATCGTCATCCATTTCTTTTATCTCATTTCTCTCTCTCTCTCTCTTTCTCTCTTGTCTTTTGGAATCTTATTTCATTCTCTTTTCATCCTTATCTTTTTGTCTCTTTCGTATATCTCTAATTTGTTATTTTGCCATATTAGTCTTTGTCTCCATTTTGAATATCTATCGTCTTTGTTATATTTTTCTCTTGTTTTTCTTTTGGTTTTGGTCTCCTTGTCTCTCTTTTATCTCTTTGTCTCATTTGTCTCACGTTTGTCTTTGTCTCTCTTTTGTCTCTCTTTTGTCTTTGTCTCTCTTATGTCTCTCTTTTGTCTCTTTGTCTCATTTGTCTCACGTTTGTCTTTGTCTCTCTTTTGTCTCTCTTTTGTCTCTGTCTCTCTTTTGTCTCTTTGTCTCATTTGTATTACGTTTGTCTTTGTCTCTCTTTTGTCTCTTTGTCTCTCTTATGTCTTTTGTCTTTGTCTCTCTTTTGTCTCTTTGTCTCATTTGTATTACGTTTGTCTTTGTCTCTCTTTTGTCTCTCTTTTGTCTTTGTCTCTCTTTTGTCTCTGTCTCATTTGTATTACGTTTGTCTTTGTCTCTCTTTTGTCTCTCTTTTATCTCTTTGTCTCATTTGTATTACGTTTGTCTTTGTCTCTCTTTTGTCTCTCTTTTGTCCTTGTCTCTCTTTTGTCTCTTTGTCTCATTTGTATTACGTTTGTCTTTGTCTCTCTTTTGTCTCTCTTTTGTCTTTGTCTCTCTTTTGTCTCTTTGTCTCATTTGTATTACGTTTGTCTTTGTCTCTCTTTTGTCTCTCTTTTGTCTTTATCTCTCTTTTGTCTCTTTGTCTCATTTGTATTACGTTTGTCTTTGTCTCTCTTTTGTCTCTCTTTTATCTCTTTGTATAATTTGTCTCTCGTTTGTCATTGACAAAGAGACAAATTTGACAAATGAGACAAAGAGACAAATGAGACAAAGAGACAAAAGAGAGACGCAAGAGGTGTCTCTCTTTTGTTTCTTTGCCTCATTTGTCTCACGTTTGTCTTTGTCTCTCTTTTATCTCTTTGTCTTATTTGTCTCATTTGTTGCATGTGTTTCACGTTTGTCTTTGTCTCTCTTTTGCCTTCCTTTTGCTTGCTTTTTGTCTCTCTTTTGTCTCTCATTTGTCTCATTTGTCTCATTTGTCTCTTTCTCTCATTTGTCTCACGTTTGTCTTTTGTCTCACGTTAGTCTTTGTCACTTTTTTGTCTCACTCTTAACTCTTTGTCTCATTTGTGTCACGTTTGTTTTTGTCTGTCTTTTGTCTCATTTTTCTCATGTTTGTCTTCGTCTCTCTTTTGTCTCTTTGTCTCACTTATTTCATGTTTGTCTTTGTCTCTCTTTTCTCTATCTTTTATCTCTTTGTCTCATTTGTCTCACGTTTGTCTTTGTCTCTATTTTGTTTCTTTGTCTCCTTTGTCTCACGTTGTTGTATCTCTTTTGTCTCTCTTCTATCTCTTTGTCTCATATCTCTCGCGTTTGTCATTGTCTCTCTTTTGTCTATTTTTCTCATTTGTCTCATATTTGTCTTTGTCTCTCTTTTGTCTATTATCTCGCTGCCGTATTTGTCTCACGTTTGTTTTTGTCTCTCTTTTGTCTGTCTTTTGTCTCTTTATCTCATTTGTCTCATGTTTGTCTTTGCCTCTCTTTTGTCTCTACCTTGTCTTTTTGTCTCTCTTTATCTCTGTTTTATCTCTTTGTCTCATTTGTCTCACGTTTGTCTTTTTCTCTCTTTTGTCTCTTATCTCTTTGTATAATTTGTCTCACGTTTGTCCTTGTCTTTCATTTGTCTCTTGTCTCTTTGTCTCATTTGTCACACGCTTGTGATTGTCTCTCTTGTATCTCTTCGTCTCATTTGTTTCACGTTTGTCTGTTTCTCTCTTTGTGTGTCTCTTCTATCTCTTTGTCTCTCTTTTGTCTCACGTTAGTCTTTGTCTCTCTTTTGTCACTCTTTTGTCTCATTTGTCTTACGTTTGTCTTTGTCTCTTTTGTTTCTCCATTGTCTCTCTTTTGTCTCTCTTTTGTGCCTATGTCTCATTTGTCTCACGTTTGTCTTTGTCTCCCTTTTGTCTCTCATTTGTCTCTCTTTTGTCTCATTTGTCTCTTTAGTCTCTCTTTTGTCTCTTTGTCTCATTTGTCTCACGTTTGTCTTTGTCTCTCTCTTGTCTCTTTGTCTCATTTGTGTCACGTTTGACTTTGTCTCTCTTTTGTCTCTTATTTCTTTGTCTCATTTGTCTCACGTTTGTTTTTGTCTCTCTTTTATCTCTCTGTCACATTTGTCTCACGTTTGACTTAATCTTCCTTTTGTCTCTCTTTCTCTCTTTGTCTCATTTGTCTCACGTTTGTCTTTGTCTCTCTTTTCTTTTTTTTTTGTCTCTTTGGCCTTTGTTTTGGTTTTGTCTCTCTTTTTTGACTTTTCCATTTTTGACTTTATCTCTTTGTCTCTTTTCCTCCCTTTGACTTATTTGCATCTTTTGTCACTCGTATTTCTTTTGTCTCTTTTTTATGTCTCTCTCTCTCTCTCTCTCTTTCTTTCTCTCTCTCTCTCTGTCTTTTTGTTTTTGTGTCTTTTGTCTTTGTAACTGTTTGTCATTCGTTTTGTCTATCTTGTTTTTTTTTTGTCTCATTTGTCTCCATGTGGTTAATTGATTCAGTTCTTTATTCGCATTATCTACACATTGGGTTTGATCTGTTTTTTATAAAGTTTGCCTGATAGTTTTTAGTTGGTATGCTCTAGTCCCGTACTGCTATTATTAACCCCTCTGTTTCTGCCTTCAGTCCAGTATTTTCCAGCTATCGAATAGTCTTTACTCTCTATATATCTGCATTTCTAATTCTTTATAAGTATTGTGCATGTATTCTTTTTTTTTGTTCACTGGCATGACTTTCGCACATTTGTCCAGATTGAATCCTTATGTCGTCACTGTGGTGAACAGAACTTGTAATCATCATTATTTTTTATACAAATTTATATCATTCATATACAAGAGGTAGTTTATTTTTTTAGTAGAACGTTTATATTGATAGGTTGTATTTTAGGTTTTATATAGAGAGGTATAAGAACGATACAAAAAAGAAAAGAACGTGAGTCTCCTAAGAGAATTCCATTTATATTCAGATTATTGGTTTCGAGGATACCTTTTTCATGGATTAATCTCAGGTTAATATGCCAACTTTTCATATTGTATTATCGGAATGTTTCTATACCTTTAAATATCTTTTAAATATTTAGACTTTTTAGAAGCTATTCGTCGGATACACTATCAAAAGCTTTTTTTGTGGTCAATCCAAGTCAGGTGATTTTTGCAGTCACATGATTCGCATTTTCATTCCTTTTATTTTGAAGGGGAGATATCTTTACAGTTTGAATTTCACTATTATCTCTTTTAGAATTGGCGTTACCATTTTATATGTTGTGGGAAGACATATGATTGGCCTTTAGTTTTTTGTATTTCAAAAATATTTTTTCACTATTCACTCCTTTAGAATCGATGTTATTATTTTATATGTGGTGGGAAGACATATGATTGGTCTTTAGTTTTTTGCATTTGTTGTGTCTTTAGCTTTAGTGGTAGGTATGTTATTCTTTCTGTGAGACAATCAGACATTTTTTTCTGATTTCTGAAATAAGTTTTCTTAGCAGTTGATGAGTTGAAGATATGTAGTGGAGCCAAAAATTGTTATTTTATTAATTCTAGATAATGTGTGCGCTGAGGTGTATTTTAAAACTCTCCTCATGTAATATTTTCGTACATTTGTGGTTGATTATTTCTATAAGTATATTTCATATTTTCCATCCACATGTCTTTGTATCATATGATTTCCTATAACTCCATATATTATCCTAAATGTTTTTGTTATAATGAAATATTCTACCCTCCCCCTTAGTCATCTGCAATGACTATATACATAGTGTGCATGGCATTATACCTGGCCTTGCTTCCGGGCCTAAGGCCGACTGCTTAAATTTGCTGTTGGCTTTGACTCTAGTCGGCATTTTCCAGCAAAGGCAGACTTGAGGCCGAAAGGCCTCCTAATTCGGCTTGGTCACCTTCGGGTGGGCAAGCTGCAGCATTGACACCTTTGTCACCTTTGTATGGCATTGGACCTTGCTGTCCAGTTTAAGTTATAATCAGGCATTCGTGCCTGGGCCCACGTTTGGGTCTATGTCCAGCTAGGCTCATCAGGTCCACATTGCACAAAGTGGACCGATGACCAGTAAAGTCAAGCAGGGCTCGAGCCTCGGCTCGAGTCCGACCTTCCCCTCTCCCTAACCCCACTATAATCCGACTTTCAGGTCATTGACCTTGTGTTACGTCCTGTCTGGTGGGAGGCAGAGACAAATATTGTGATTTTGCTTCGGGAATTAGTAGCGTGCCTCACTATTTCTTGTCTGTCTTAATGTATCTCTCTTACGATAAAACCCTTTCTTTATTCTATTAACGTGTTGACTGTTCCTTTCCACTCTAGTACCACCTTGTCTGATTGTATCCCTTTTAAGAACACAGCAGTTTTCAATTCTTCAATTGTAAGGGTCTTCTTTAATGTCTTTTTTTCTCTTTCTCGAGAGCATTTTTTAGTCTTCAGGTATTTTGTTGTGTCTAAAGAATTTTGTTCGTTTTTCATATATTTGGATACTCTATTTACCAACCCCTCCGCTCGGATAGGGATATGACACAAGGCCAATTTTTAAGCAGAGTTTAACAGGTTTGAATTAAGAGTTTTCCTTCTCCTAGACTACTTGCCCCACCAAGGCTGAAGAACCTAGTCTGCCCTACTATTTACCCATAGCTGGAGGGAGAATAATCGGATTCATACCTTTCCAAAGGGTATTAGTGCTATATGAAATGCAATCAGCCACGTCCAGGATTTGAACTCGTGTCGCCGTGTCCATTTCCTACGACGATAACCATTTCACCACGGACACCTTCATATATTTGGATACGCTGGTTATTTTGCAAGCTATTTTACTTCAATTTTTCTTTTTTATCGAGAACTTATCACTTAATGTTAGCTCACATTTTTTAAAACTTTTTTTGCTTTCCTAATTTTCCCTTTGACAACTTTACTCATTTCATTAAGTATTCTCCTCAGTATTCCTCCATTTTCTTTTTATTTCCCTAGTTTCCATTTTCGTTGCTTGAAACTATTTTGCTTAAGTGTTATGCATTCAGAAGCTTAAGATAGTTATCCAACTTTATCTGTATGAGGTTATTTTTGTCATTAAAAATTGTCTTAGATGTCCTCTGGTTTCATATCAGTACAAGTTACTTTAGCGAGTACTCTAGTTATATTTCATTTCATTTCGTTGATTTTAATCTTATATTCTGTGTGGTCTCGTTTTTCTCTTTGAGGTTGACTTTTTTCTAATTAGTTGTATTACTTTCCTGTTGCTGGAGATTTTGTAAAATTATTGTTTGTCTTAATGTATTATCTGTTTCATTATTCACTGTATTAATAACAAGTGCAACAGTTCCATTTCTTTAGATATCAATAACTACACGTTCTTGGATATCATCTTTATCAGAATTTATCAAGCGGTTGCTTTTAATGATATATATATTCTCACATTAGCTCGTTTAGGGGAACCTAAGTGTGTATCTGTGTGTTTAGTCCTTCCTCACTATATACTAATTATTCATTTATATCATCATCACCATGTCGTGCCACAGGTACGGATATCCCTGACCCTCTCTCGCCATTTCTCCCTATCGTTCATCGCCTCTGGCAGGTCTTCAGGGCTACATCCCGTATCCTCACATAGCTGCTGTATGTACGTTCGCGCTGGTCGTCCTGCTTTTGCCCGGCCATATGTGGGGGTCCATAAATTGAATTACCATGACCAGAAAATCCACCAAACACTGCGCGTGACATATAGAACTACTGGACAACTCTTTCGACCTTATTAGGTCTCATCAGCTGTGTATACCGTGATCTCCCCTACTAGATATCGAACCAGCGACCACCGAATGCACCGCCGAAACTATACCCCTGAGTCTACATCACACGCAAGCGATGCCAATTTAACTAGACATGGTGATTACGCGGCAAATTAACCTGATGTGTCTTAAGTTACATCCGTACTCTCACAGAGGACACGGTCACCTCCTGGGCTGCGTTTTCCCAAGAGGATTGGCGATACGTATCCGCGTAATCATAACCTCATGGACAAGGAAATAGATATACATTTTCTTTTTTAAATAGGGGAATCATATTATAAATTGAAGTTCAATCTGTAACATAATTCCTCTAGTTAAAAAGTAAATGTATATATATCTATATTTGTTTATTTTTGACACTTAGTTTGATCAGACCTTGGAAACGTTAGTGTTCAAGTGGCTTTATAGAAATTTGTTTTCATCCGTACCATTGGATATAAGCGCATATATATATATATATATATATATATATATATATATATATATATATATATATATATACCTTTAAGAATTACTCATAACTTTTGTAAAAAATTATATTTCAGCAGACCCTATATTTTAAAACTGTTAGACCTGCATCTTCAGGCAAAGAAATAATCATTTCATTGAAGATGTAGATCTAGCATTTTAAAAATACAGGGTCTGCTGAAATAAATATTATTACAAAAGATATCAGTAACCCTTAAAGGTTTTATTTTATATGGAATTATAATGACTCATTCACAAACCACCAGTTTATATGATTTTTTGGCTAATATTTTTGTTCGTTGTATGCAAAACAATATAACAAGGAATATTTGTTCGTTTCGTTTAATTTAGTTCGGAGAAAAAAACTGTACCATAGAAAAAAAGTAGAAATTCCGCTGTTTTTTAAGTGCAAACAAATTAAGAGCAGTGATCGTGATCATTGTGTATCTGATTATCAATAGCGACATAAAACTTAGCACCATAATTTCTTTCCTACGAACGATTGAAAAGATTATTATTTCGAAAAGACAATTATCGAAAAGAAAACTCGAAACAAAGATTTTTCTGAAATGATAAAACGAGAGAAAACAAAAAGGATTTGAAAATACCCCAAATAGTTTTTGATTTGATTTTATTCGAATTAATTTCCCACATATTAAATGTGACACTATGGACATTTGGTGTGTTAGTAGACGAGTTAAGATTTATGTGTATGTATGGATATGTGTATATGTTCTGAGCTGACTCTAGATATGGATATACTAGTCTAGTGAGTAGAATGTTCGCCAGTGTCCCGGGAGATCTGGGATCAATCCCCTGTCGAGGCATACTGAAAACTCAGAAAATGGTACTTGATACCTCATTGCTTAACCATCGGCATTAAAAGGTACGTATCAAGGTAAAAAGGTGTGATGCCTAGAAAGAAGTAGCACCCGCCTTTACACTTCGGTGTAGTAGTTATTGAAAAGGGAGCTTTCGGGTTGCCCTCGACTACGGTCGCCGACTTTACTTATATATATATATATATATATATATATATATATATATATATATATATGTGTGTGTGTGTGTGTGTGTGTGTCTATATGTGTATAAAGAGATCTACCCATACTTACATGTGTGTGGTAGGTGCGGTTGTATGTGAGATGATAAATTTGAAGTCAGGTCAAAAGATTAAAATCCGAATCTGGTGAAATTTTTTTGTTAGTTCTTTTAATGTCGACCATAAACTGACATTTGTAGTGTCGTGTTCTGGCAGATAAGATTCGAGTTATTTTTTAGTATCCAAAATTTGGATTGCTCATATCCGGAAACGGGAGGAGATTGCGGGTTCCATTAAAGCCGGATTTTGAAAACTCAGCAGTTAGAGAGGTGTGTTCTTTGGCAATGATCGGAGAGATATCTTCGACACGAAAGATAGAAGCAATTGTTAGTGGTGACTAGACAAAGTAGAATGGCAGGCTAGAGTTCACGCCGAACGCCATTGTTTGGGGAGCAGTGCAGAGCTGGAGAGAAGTCCCAGAGTAACAACACATTAAGATCCTCGAATCTTGGCTGTCATTTTCTGTGCCCTTATGACACCATAGTCTCATTGGCTCGTGCATTGTGGCATGCATCTGTAGAGTGCAATTTCGTGGGATCCTGACATCCTGGTACACAGAAAATTCAACAGTACAACAAAGCAGGCAAATGTGCACAAAGTACGCGCAATGAACAATGAAAAGATGCACGAGCGGCAGGCGAGGCGGTTTCATCACATAAATAACGACGAGCCCTGTTGGTTGGGCTTAAAGTATGATAACTGTATCCCCAGCAGTAGAGTAAGACCTTTCCTTAAAAAAGAGTGCCATGCGTTTGAAATTAAACTGGATCTGATGGTGAGGCTCCAGTACTGGAGCTTTGGGAAGCGTGGAATACCACAAGTAATCCTCTGTCTTGGCGCTGGAGCTTCGAATACGCTGACCGTATCTCCTGCATTGGGTTAAGACCTTCGAACAAAAAAGAGCCTCCTAGGTATAACTGTAAACTGCATTCAATGCTCAGGCCCCAATTCTGGAGCCTTGGGGAAGTACTCCTTCATGCCATTGCTCCCAGGTCCACTCTAGCCTGGAGAGGTAGCCCCTGAGAGAGTCCTACCTAGAGTCAAATAGAACCGTTTGACATTTAAAATGTGTGCAAACAAATAACTTATACTAAATTAGATTATTTGAAATGGAACTGTTTGAGCATTTAACTGCGTCTAAACAAATGACTGATGTTTAATTGAATTGTTAGTGATACACAGCAATTCTTGGAACCGTTTAACATTTTTGATTTATGCTAAATTGAATTGTTTGAAATAGAACCGTTTGATCATTTAACTGTCAGTATCGCATAATTGTTTACAGATCATGTATTTAATATATATGTAAAAACAGGATACGTCATTTAATAACCAACAATGATTGATATGCCATAAAAACAAACCAAACCAAATCATATATATTTACTATACATCCTTGGAGAAAAATATAAGACTACCCTCAAAAATGAAGAAAAAGATATTGTCTACAATTTTCGAATCAGGAAAATCAGATATATGAAAGATAAGGCGTAAAGACAATTAAATTTAAAATATGAAGAAATTTCAATTCATTTTTTATATGTATATTAGCATTTATGCTTAATTTTAAAAGTTTGTTTTGATATAAACATAAGACCATTGAGCAGAACAATAGAATATAAAGGCAATTTTTTAATTTAATATTTTGTAGATCCACTGTTAGCTTTAATAACCTAAAAAATTCGGCTTAGAATATTATCAAGTGTTCAACGTAATTTCCCATGCGTATAAGATTGCGTTTTTGTGTTCAGAAATTGCTGAGTAATATCGAACTCCTTCATAAACTTTTGCAACAATCAATCCCCACACATTTTCTATAGGACTGAGGTCTGGAGAGCGCGCTGAGTGGTCAAGAAGTCTTTTTTTTTGTTCAGGCAAATACTTTTTTGTTATTGATGCATTGTGGATAGCAGCAATATCTTGCAGAAAAATCCATTCTTCTCCACATAGACGATTCTCTTCTTGTACGAGAGATAAATCATTTAGTATCCTCAAATAATATGCTGCCTTTTGTCGACCGCTGAAAAATTGTAGTTTACGTTTTCCTGAAGATTAGAAGCCCCCAACCCAGATAATGAGTGATCCTCCTCCACGACGTCATGTAGAGTAATTCTCTTCTGGAAAATTTTTTGCGTGTTTGTACCTCAGGAAGCCGTCTGGACCGTCTAAATTGAATTTCTTCTCGTCCGAGAAAACAACTTTTCGCCATTCTTTAGCACTCATGGTTTGATATTGACGAGGATATTTCAGTCGTTTCTTTTTGTGCTTCATAGTTAACTTGGACGATGAATTCTTTTCTTATACTTAATTTTTTCGTTGTTTAAATGCCTTCTAATTGTTCTAGTACTGAACGGGGCATTTACTAGAGATTTCAATATTATTGATGTGGACGAAGTTTTCTTGTTGACTTCACGAACAAGTCTTCTCTTGAATTGTGGTGAAAATTTTTTGGCTTGCTTCTCTCGGAGATTTTCTAACTTTTTCCATAGCTGTTATCTCGTCTTTCTCGAATTTTGATAATTTCGTTCCTTTTTATGTTTTTTATTTTAAGTACGACAATTTTAATAACTTTTATATTACGTAGACTATATATAATATTTTTTTCATTTAAATTAAGTTCTTTTTTCCTTTGATTTTATTGGTGGTCTTATATTTATGTAAAAAATAGATTTTAAAATTTAGCATAAATGCTAATATACATATAAAAATGAGTTGGAATTTCTTTAAATGTCTCTTAACCTTATTTTTCATTTATCTGATTTTCCTAATTTGAAAATTGTAAACAATATCTTTTTTTTATTTTTGAGGGTAGTTTTATATTTGGCATTAGATAACCTACCATAGTTGATATGCCTTAAAAACCAACCAAACCAAATCATGTATATATATATCGAAGTTAGGGTCGAAGTTAGGTTTCCTGATGATGCGATAAGGTGAAACTTTAGTAGAAGATTTTCGACTCGCGATTTAGGTTAATTTTAAATATATATATATATATATATATATATAAGAGGTGACAGTCTTACTCTTCTTGGGGGGATGGTGTTGGTATATTCTAAGCCTCGCCAACAGCATTATATTTGTCTAGGCTAATGTCACCAGCTGAGTGAAAAGACACACATATTACCGGATGCTTTTAATTTCTTATTTATCGGAAGCAGTGCCGAGAACTGGTGTCAGAGTTAATTGGTGATTGAATTGTGACACATATCAATTTGGTACGTGTGACTTGAACGATAAAAGATAATAAACCTTGTCCCGTTCTACGAATTGTATACAGAGGAATGGGGACATTAATGGTCTTTTTTTTGTTTTTTCATTTTGCTTCTGAAGGGGTAACAAAAAATACACAGTTCATCAAACTACCGAAATTTACTCTCCATCCTATCATAAGTTATCTATTTTTTTCGTCGAAGTACAGCGTAGTGACTAATTTCCGGCGGAAGTGAGAAGACGACAAAAGCGCAGGGCTAAACTCGACAAACCGTTTCCTCTAAGCACCCAAAATCACTTTGCCATAAAAAAAGAAAGGAATAGAAAAAGGGAGGGTAAGATAGATAGATAGATAGATAGATAGAAAGAAAGAGAGTAAGTGGTGGATAAAATCAACAATTATGAAAATGACGGAATGAATGAAAGAAAGAAAGAAAGAAAGAAAGAAAAAAAACGATAATGGAAACAGTTTAGAGAAGAAATAGAAAAGTTAATGAAATAAAATAACAATGAAAAAAACCAAAAAAAAACAGAGCAACAAAGGAAAAGAAAAAGAATAACAACAGAAGGAAAGAAAGAGCGAAAGAAAGAAGGAAAGAAGAAAGAAAAGAAAATGAAATAGAGAGGACAAAAGAGGGAGAAGAAAGGGCAATAGAAAGGAAAACGCCAAGAGAAGGCCAGCATGAGATAAACAAAATTTAAGAAAAAGGAAAGAATGAAAAATAGAAGGAAAGAATAAAATTTCAAGAGAAGAAAGTTGAAGAGTATAAAGAAAATAAGGAATGAATGAATAAAAATGAAATTGAGAAGAAAAGCGAGGGTGAAGAAACAACAATAGAATGGAGAAAGCTGAAGACGAAAAAGACAGAATCGGCGAAAAATGAAAGAAAGAAAGGAAGGAAGAAAAGTGAATAAAAACTGTACTCTGTTTGGATTCCATTTTGTCATTTGTGGCTTAGTGTACAACCAGTGCAGACGGGGGAAGAAGATGGCGCCGACTCATGTTTCAGATCTAAATTACATTACAAAATGGTACTCAAGTTCCTTTCGCCCTCTTGATCTAAGCACAGAGACACCCAGACAATCAGGAATCCAGCCCCGACCATATTGCAATGACCTTACCGCTTCCAATAATAATAATAATGAATAACAACAACAACTGACACAACAGAAACAACACGATAAATGATGATAACAAACATGATGATGATGATGATGACGATAATCATAATAAAGATTTTAAAAATATTTACAACTATCATGATGATGCTAGTGAAGAGAGAGAGAGAGAGAGGGGGGGTAAGAGAAAGGAAGAAGAAGAAAATTTAATGCCCATTACCTTCAGCAAAACCAACCAGATATTTCAGCAGTTATTATTATTATTATTTACTCATTAGAGTCTTTCACTGGAGTTTGAGAAACAGCAAGTCTCCTCAAGTCTCCAGGACTCTTCACAGTATTCTGGCCGTTCTCAATAATGTAGTAGTTTAGATGGTCTCCACTTGTCCGCCAACTTCCAAGTCCTCCAATCCCTTTAGTAATCATTTAGTTACTGTGCCAAAAGCACCAATTACAATATTGTCACCTGCATGTTCAACAGCTTTTTCAATTACCTAACAAGGTCGAGGTACTTATCAATCTTTTAACATTCTTTCAGTTTTATTCTGTGGTCAGCCGGGACAGCTAAGTCAACAATTTTCTAATTTCTCTTTTTTTTTGTTGATTATTATTATGTCTGGTCTTTTGGCCGAGATTAGGTGATCCGTGTGTATGTCAAAGTCCGACAGGAGTTTATGTGTGTTATTTTCTAGGACAGCTGCTGGGTTGTGTATATGTTCGTATAGTCAAATCTAAATTTCTTGCACATCTCCCAGTAGATCACTTTGCCGACCCAGTCGTGTCAAAGTCTTATATTCCTTCTGCGCTAATTTGTCGCATTCGCTTATTATGTGATTGATGGTTTCATCTCTGTCACCGCATAGCCTACATTTGCTATTTTGTTGAGTCTTATCTATTCTCGCTTTGATACGATTGGTTCTTACTGCGTTGTTTTGTGCTGCTATTCGGAGAGATTCTGTTTCTCTCTTAAAATTTCCTTTTCTTAGCCATGTCCATGTTTTCTTATGTGAGATGTTGTTTATTAGTCGTTTAAAACGCCCATAGAGTTGTTTTCCTTCCTTTCTAGTTATTGTCATTCTGTTGTCCATCGTGTAATCAGTATCGTTTCTGATGGCTGTAATCAGTCCTCCATCGTGTTTTTGTATGTAGTCTTCGAGTCGTTGTATCGATGCGTCAACGCTGTCTTCAATGCTGGCAAGTCCTTTTCCTCCCTCCTTTCTTGATAAATATAGTCTGTCAACGTCGTCTCTGGGATGTAATGCCTTATTACATGGTCATAAGTTTTCTTGTTCTTTGGTCTATTTGCTTAAGTTCATCTATGGTCCACTACAGAAAGGGTCCGGAATATCTAATAAGGGGTACAGCCCAGATTATTATAATCCTATTTACCCAACCCCTCCGCTCGGGCAGGATATGACACAAGGTCAATTTTTAAGCGGAGTTTAACAGGTTTGAATTCAGAGTTTTCCTTCTCCTAGACTAGTTGCCTCACCAAGGCTGAAGAACCTAGTCTGTCCTACTATTTACCCATAGCTGGAGGGAGAATAATTGGATTCATACTTTTCCCAAGGGTATTAGTGCTATGTGAAATGCAATCAGTCTCGTCCAGGATTTGAACTCGTGTCGCCGTGTCCAATTCCTACGACGATAACCATTACACCACGGGCACCTCCAGATTATTATAATTATTATTATTTTATCATCCTTTGCGCGTTTTTCAAAGAGGCGTCAGCTGGTGGTCACTCTCTGGAGTCTAAGTGACAACAAGTCTTCACAGGTCTCCGGGATTCTTGTGAGTATTCTGGCCGATCTTCAACAATGCGGTAGTTTGGATGGTCTCGATTGTTCTTCTGATTTTCAACTCTTTTAGTCTCCTTTCCAAGCCTTTTTGGGACCGTCAATTCTTTCATTCTTTTAGTCTCCTTTCCAAGCCTCTTAGAACCGTTCCTAACGGACCAACTACAACTGGTATCACAATCATCCTCATGTTCCACTTCTTTCTTATTTCTCTGGCAAGGTCTAAGTATTTGCTCATCTTTTCGTTCTCTTACATTACCAACCTGTGGTCCACTGAAGCGGTAAAATCCACTAGGCGGCAATTTATTCTTTTTTCTTGTTAATAAACTTTAGGTCTGGACTTCTGGTCGGGATTAGGTGATCCGTTTCTATCGTAAAGTCCCAAACAATTTTATGCGTCTCATTAGAGTTTTTCTCGGAGTTTCACTGGAGTCTTCTCAAGTCTCCAGTACTTTTCTCAGTATTCTGGCCATTCTCAATAATGCAGTAGTCTAGGTGGTCTCTACTCGTCCGCCAAATTCCAAGTCCTCCAGTCCCTTTAGTAAACCTTTAGTTACTGTACCAAAAGTTTTTCACACCACCTTTAACTGGTAGGATTTCACTAGATTCTGAGTGACAACAAGTCTCCTTGTGTCTCCAGGACTTTTGTCTGCAGTGGTTGGATAGTTTCGATTCTTTCTCTGATTTCCACTTCCCCCAGTATCTTTTCCGTATCAAGAGCTCCAACAATAATTGGTATCACCACCATCTTAATGTTCCACTGCTTTTTTTTGGTTCTATGACAAGATTCAAGTATTTGTATAACTTTTCGCATATTTTTTTTTCATTTTCTCTCTATGGTCCACTGGAACGACAATATCCACTCGTTGACAAGGTCGTTTCTTCTTGCTAATTAAATATACTTTTGTGAATTTGTAAATTTGTTGCAATCCCTTGTGCATTTCCTGAGTATATCGTTAAGTTGCATAATTACTATAATAAATAGCAGGGGCCAGAGTCTCCAAGAGAGAAGTCTCTTTAGATTCTCACCTTTGCTAGTGTTTTCACTAATGCTGTTAATTCTACTTTGTGGCTTTCGTGATGAAGTTAAGGACCGCTATATATTTTGTACACTTTCAGACACTCTATTATCAAAATTTGTTGGACCATATCATAGGCACTGTTTGTAACCTATTCATGCCATGTTTATATTTTGGCTTTGTTTTTATCTTTTTGTGGTTGTACTTATCAATATACGAGGATCATTAAATAAGTTTCCAGACTTTTTTCGTATGGGTACTTTTATTCATAGTACACATATGAAACTCTAGTCCCCATCGAGATTATCTCCTCCGGCTACAATGCACTTGTTGTACCATTCCAACATCTTCTGGAAGGCCTCATGGAAGTCCTCTTGTGTGAGCTTGTCAATGACCTTCATCACATCCTCTTTCATCTCCTCAATTGTCTCATAACGACAGCCTCTGAGCTTAGGGAATAACCAAAAGTCATAGGGAGCAAGGTCTGGACTATAGGGAGACCGAAGAACTGTCTTTATGCCCATCGTTGTCAAATAGTCTGTGACAAGGATGGAGTTGTTGACTGGTGTATTGTCCTGGTAGAAATGCCACTGACCCGATTTGAAAAGTGCTGACCTCTTCCCAAGGAATCTCATCCTGAACTCTCTTAAAACTTCAACATAGTAACCCTAACCCAAACCCTTTGGCCCATCAACTCTGGTGTATTGACTTCCTTACTCCTCCCATACCTCTTATCATCCCGCACAGACTCCCTGCCTTCCTTGAATCTCTTATGCCACTCAAAAACTGATGCTCGATTCATACAAGATGGTTGAAAAGCAGTCTGAAGCATTCCATACGTTTCTGTGGCTATTTTAAAACAGAATTTTATTGCATATCGTTCTTCTAAAGTGTCATCACGTCCAGATTGCATTTTTGAAATTCACCAGCTGTGACAGCTTAGTAGGGTGTATTCCAATTGCTGCTGTAGCTGTTCATTTGAACATGAAATCATAAAAATTGATCTGTCATCTCATAAGATGTATAACAATAAGATACCTAATTTTCAAGAGTCTACGACTTTTAAATGCCTGTACAAAAAAGTGTGGAAACTTAATGAAAGCACCACGTATATTAGATCATCTGTTTCCATGTTCCTTTCGGCATCCTCTTTTCACATTTAATGGAATTATATATTTCTTCGCTTATCTTTGAGGAAAATGTTTTCCACATTTTAGACAAACACGTCGTCGGTCTTTCGTTGCTAGAAATGGTTCTTTTTTAAGGATCTTTCGAGACCAGGGTAATTTTTTCCATTCATCATCCATTCGGATGTTTCCTTCTTGTGGATATTTACACAGTGGTAGAGCCAATCTGTTGAGGTTGGACGTGAATTTTCTAAACCAGAATTTACGCATGTCATCATGGTTTGGTGTTTTCCTGTTTGGTACTTTCTTAAGTGTTGCTTTTAGTGAGTCTAGGTGACTGTTCATCTCAGGGAATTCTTCAAGTCTGTTTAACTCTTTTTTTTTATGATATTTATCCATTCAGGATTTTTCTTATGTTCTTTCTGTTCTCATATCTAACTCCAAAAATGTTTTGCTTCCTTTGCCTCCAATTGTTCATCTGTATTCATATTTTCTCCACCGTTTTGTTTGCAGAATTTTCTTTCTTTATTTTGGAAGGTCCTGTTTTGCTTGTATTTCTTGATTCTGTCCCGGTATCTTTTGAGTCCCTCTTCATTCATGAATATTTTGGGGTTTGTTTCTCTCAATTTCTTTATCTTTCTTGTCTCATTTCCCATCCAGCTTTAGTATTTATGTTTGGGTTCCTTTGGAGGATGCCAAATTCGTCACTGATTAGCTTTGTTCCGGTATAAATGAAATCATTTGGTTCAGTGATGCTGTCCGTTAGGATATATTTCAAATGATTTATGTATCTTTTTGGTTTCTTCCTTGACTTTTTTCCTGTTTTGATTTTTAGGGATATTAGCGTTCCCTTCTTTTCGGTCATAATTTATTAAATTAATTTTATATTGTTTCTTTCATTTCGTGTCGACATTGCTGCCGTGGCGTTTGGTTCCGTTAAGATTTGGTTTTCTAAATTTTGTGTTTCATGCTTTTTGGGTGACCCTTGATCATACTACTCATGACTTACATGTTCTTTTGTTTCCATTATCTCGAGGTCAGAAAACCAGCCTCTCTTTAAAATAATCTTCGCTTAACTTACAAGTGTTTGGTTTGTTGTATTGAAATCAGCGACTTCTTCCTAAATTTCTATTATCTTTTTCCTATAACGATTTTGTGTTGGGTTACCTGTCATGTAGCAGCGGATTACCGTTTTGTTGTCTTCTCTACTCCAATTTTTTTCTGGCGTCTATGTAATATATTGTAGATTTGGACATTGTTTATAAACCTGAAATCAAGACAGGCAACATTTATAGGATTTCGATCAGGTCCTCTGAGTTGGCTCTTAAGAGAGCGCCTGCTGACTATGACACTCAAATCTGTCATTTGAGTTCCACGTTTGATTGTTTATCGTAGCTATATCAGACCGAGGCATGGTACTATTTACCAACCCCTCCGCTCGGGCAGGATATGACACAAGGTCAATTTTTTTAAGCGGAGTTTAACAGGTTTTGAATTCAGAGTTTTCCTTCTCCTAGACTAGTTGCCTCACCAAGGCTGAAGAACCTAGTCCGTCCTACTATTTACCCATAGCTGGAGGGAGAATAAGGGGGTTAATACCTTTCCCAAGGGTATTTGCCCGAAAGTGAACGTAATAGCACGACTGGAGTACGAACTCGCGTACTACGATTCCGCAGTTCATCGCTTTAACCATTACACCACGAGGCATGGTTAATATTTGTGCTCCTGAAACATATGTGACCAGATATTCTTCCAAAGAGGAATATTGTTAACGAAACTCCATGAAACAATCCATAAGAAAAGCCCTTACACCTTCTCATTTAAAATATAAGTTCACATATCCCTATATATTTTAAATCAGATGTGACTGATCTTAGATTTAGACTTAAATTTAAAAAAAATGTACATCTGACTATTGCAAGTTAATAAATAAAACAGAACTTCTGTGCGCTTTTCCAAGGATCAAAGTGTCAGTCTCCTGCAATTTTGATATTGAAACGGATCGTAGCTCTCTGACCGTTGAGCTGTGATCAGAATGGAGCATCGATTCCTACTTGGGATATATTGGGTGTGATGAGTAAATTGTCGTCTAAATTATGCAAATATAGAAATAACACAGTCGTCTAAGTTTATCAGATATATTTACCAAAATTGCATGAAAATATCTTAAAATTCTATAGATTAAATTTATTCTAAGAAATCAACATTGGCTTCAATTACGACTTCCAGACGACTTCAGAATCTCGATGGTCTCCTTGTTTAAATTGGTAAATGCAGCCGTTACCCTTGCCTCTGGAAATGTACGGTGTTCTGTTGGTCTCTTGCTCAATTGCGTCCCACACATAATAATAAACTTGGGGATTCAGGCGGTTAAATCTTTGTATTAGGACATCCAGCCAGAATACCATGCTGTGTATCATGCCGTTTCCAAATTGAGTCACGGTGTTGTTTTCCTCACAGACAATGCCCAAACGAACTCCAGTTTGCTGCACAGTCAACTAAACCTGAAACAAAGTGCATGCCAGATAATAGATGATTCAAAATGGTGACAATTCACCCATTACACTCTGTATACTGTAATAATTCGTGTATAATATGCACTTGGGTATAATACGCACCCCTAATTATGAAATTTGAAATTTTCGCAAAAAAACTCATCATTTTGAATTTGTAGCAGTTAGACTCAACCTAGATTTTCCATTTGGTTCAATTATTTATTGAGTTCTTATCAACTAAAGAACAAAAGTTTATGAAGTTCACATTATGTTTTGAAACACAAAATTTACACACTGTTTCGAACAAACACATCCGTGTTTACACAAAAACACAACAAGCTTGCAGCGAAAATGAGCTCACACTTGGTGAAAGAAAATTGTAAACAAACACACATCCAGTTGTTAGTAACAGTTTCTTTATGGTGGCGTAAAAAACAAAACAAGAACAAAACAGGTGGATATTGCTGCCATGGCGTCTATCGTTGACACGGACAACAGAGAAGCAGACGAAAATGTGCCAAATATCTATGCAAATAATTAAAAACAAAAATAAATGCTGTGTTTGTTTAGTGATTCAAACTTTTAGACAAAAATCAGTTGAACTTTGGACCAGAGATATAACTTATTCTTGGTCATGCTGTCTTGAATATGGCGGCACACATTGCCGGAAAAAATAATATTCAATGACTCTGTATAATAGACTCGTTTGACTTTTATGCTTAAAAATATAGAAAAAGTACGTATTATATATATATATATATACATATATATATATATATAGAGAGAGAGAGATGTCCGTGTGTGTGTATCCACTATGTTAAATGCTGTTCATGACAGAGCTGCACGATCATCAATATTTTGAAATTTGTTTTGAGTTAATTCGGCTGCCAGGAGCCGCGTTATATTGGTATTTTTTCTCATCTGAACGTGGATAATTTTCAGATCTTAAACACACAGTTATCCCACCTTTGTTTTCACTTTTTCGAAATCAATTCAAGACCGAAACAAGTAATTAGTACATTAAAGTTTCATTGTTAAAAGGATGAGAAAAAAAAAAACACGGCAAAATGTCTCTTCATCTGCATTTTGTGAATCTAGCAAGAAAAAACAAAACAAAAACAAACTACCGAAACAAAAAAGAAAATATCGAAAAACGATATTCTATTTTGATATAGATTTTGCTAAGATACATAAAACAAAATGAATATACTTAATGACACAAAACAAATGTAATTAATTAATTAGTTGAAATATAGCACAGTGCACATTTCTTAATATAGTCCTATATAGGATGTTATTCCGTTCACCCGGGTAACGCAGGGTAGCCCTTCTAGTTAATAATCATATTTACCAACCCCTCCGCTCTAGCAGGATATGACACAAGGTCAATTCTTAAGCGGAGTTTCACAGGTTTGAATTCAGAGTTTTCCTTCTCCTAGACTAGTTGCCTCACCAAGGCTGAAGAACCTAGTCTGCCCTACTATTTACCCATAGCTGAGGGGGGAGAATAATTGGATTCATACCTTTCCCAAGGGTATTAGTGCTATGTGAAATGCAATCTGTCTCGTCCAGGATTTGAACTCGTGTCGCCGTGTTCATTTCCTACGACGATAACCATTACACCACGGGCACCTTCTAGTTAATAATAATAATAATAATAATAATAATAATAATAAATAGATCACCTAATATCGGCCAGAAGACCCGAGCTAGGGATAGTTAACAAAAAGAGAACCTGCTGAATAGTGGACTTCGCCGTTTCAGCGAACTACAGACTGAAAGTCAAAGAAAACGAAATGAGAAACAAGTACTTAGACCTTGGCAAAGAACTAAAAACGCTACGAAACATGAAGGTGACGGTAATACCAATCGTAATTGGTGCACCTGGAACAATCCTCAAATACTTAGTAAAGGAGCTATAAAAGTTGGAAAACGTGCAGGATACCAAAGTTTGGCCATATTTAGTATATGCACAAATCAGAATTTGCCTGAAAAAACGAGACGCAAAATTCTCTAGGACTTTGAAAAACAAACGAATTGCCTAATTCCGGCTAGAAGACCAGACCAAACGTTAATTAACAAGAAAAGAACTTGCCATTTAGTTAATTTTGCCGTTCCAGAAGACCATAAAGTGGAAGTAAAAGAAAGTAAATAATACCTTGACCTTGCCTGAGAGCTAAAAAAAGCTGTGAAACGAGAGGGTAACGGTGGTATTAATTGTAGTTCGAGGACTCGAAATGTCTCCTCTTTAAAAAAAAGTTGGAAAAGAGACTGGAAGAAGTGGAGATCAGAGAAAGAATCGAGATCATCCAGACCACAGCACTGTTAAAATCAGTTAGGATTCGTAGAAGAGTCCTGCCATCATTCTTATTTCCGTTAAAAAAAAACGCCAATTAGATCTGATGTTAAAAAACTCTCAACCCCGAATTTTTTAATAAGTGAGTTCGAAATTTTTATGATCGTATATAAATTAAAATAACTTCATCATCACCTTGTCGTGCCATGAGCATGGATATCCCTGACCACCTCTCGCTACCCCTCCCAATCGTTCGTTGCTTCCGGCACGCCCTTAGGGCTACATCCCGTATCTACACAGAGCTGCTGTATGGAGGTTCGAGCTAGTTGCCCTGCTTTTTCTCGGCTATGTGAAGGGGTCCATAGGAGTAAATCACTTCTCCAGCAGTGTCCTGCAAGTAACTTACATTTGTTTTTATATATCCTTTCTGGTGAAACGTATTTACTTTCCAAAGAAAAGACACACACAGAGACACACACACTTACAAGCACGCGCCTGTGTGTGTGTGTGTGTGTGTGTGTGTGCGTGCGTGTGTGTGTGTGTGTGTGTGTGCTAGTGTTGTTTTCTTTACTGCATTTTGCCACTGTAATAGTTTGAAACATCTTACAACAGTCATCATTTGAAGCCACTCAATTCTTTCTTAGTTCCCTTGGCACCCTCAGCAGCATGCCAGATCTTAGGGACCCTCTGTTCAATATTTTGGGGACCCGCTCGCAGCTTATCAAGCAGATCTGTGCTGTAGCAGCCTTTTCGTGCCTGATTGTTGTTGGACAGTAAATTTACAGTAAATTTCAGGGATTTTGTGCGACTTCATTGATAGAGAAATAGTGTTGGTCATCTTTTATTAAGACATATATATATATATATATATATATATATATATATATATATATATAATCTATTGCCCTGTAGGATATAGTTACGCGAATGCTTGACACCTATTTGGGAAGTCGTGGCCCTAGGGGTGGTCGTGTCCTCAGTAAAGTAAAAACGTACTTTCAAGATACATATGATCATGTGGTTGTGCATTCTTACCATGACTAGTTGGTTTGGCATCGCTTATGTGTGGCATGAATAGGTGGCCCATTGGTAGAAATTCGGTTTCTGCATTTTGGGGTTGCTGGTTCGATCTCTAGTGGTGATTATGGTATGCACTGCTGATGAGACCCAATAAGGTCGAAACAGCTGTTCAGTGTTCCGTATGTCGCATGTGAGTGTTTCCTAGATTTTCTGGTCATGGTAATTTAATTAATATGATATAAAGTTGGCAACCGTAGTCCAGGGCGGTCCAAAGGTTCTTTTTTCAATAGCTAATACACCTCGGTATATTAGCTATTGAGGAGGGTGCTATTCTTTTCTTTGGATTACTCCACTTTACTCTTGATCCATACCTTATAATCGTGAGTGTTAAGCAAGGAGGCATCAAGTACTATTTTTTGAGTCTTTGGTATGATTCGACCTGGGATTGAACTCCGGTTTCCTGAAAGGTACTTTTAAAACACCAGTGACAAATTTTCGTTTTTATTTGTTTTTGTTTTTTTTATAAATGTTTGTGATTATCAAATTTGATTTCAACGCCGGGCGATTAAGTTTCATCTTGGATTTTGCAATTAAAAAAAACAACATAAAAGCAATATTCCGTTTTGTCTTATTACTTATATATATATATATATATACGAGGATCATTAAATAGGTTTCCAGACTTTTTTCGTAGGGCCACTTTTATTGATAGTAGATATGAAACTCTAGTCCCCTTCCAAGTAATCTCCTCCGGATGCAATGCACATGTTGTACCGTTCCAACAGCTTCTGCAAGGCCCCATGGAAGTCCTCTTGTGTGAGCGTGTCAATGACCTTCGTCACAGCCTCTTTCATCTCCTCAATTCTCTCATAACGATAGTCTGTAAGCTTAGGGAATAACCAAAAGTCACAGGGAGCAAGTTCTGGACTATAGGGACGGTGAGAAACTGTCTTGATGCCCATCTTGGTCAAATAGTCTGTGACAAGGATGGAGTTTTGAACTGGTTCATTGTCCTGGTGGAAATGCCACTGACCAGATGTGGAGAGTGCTGGCCTCTTCCCAAGGAATCTCTTCCTGAACTCCCTTAAAACATCATCATAATAACCCTATCCCTAACCCTTTGGCCAATCAACTCTGGTGTATTGACTTCCTTACTCCTCCCACACCTCTCATAATTCCTCAGAGACTCCCTGCTTTCCTTGAATCTCTCATGCTCGATTCATGCAAGATGGTCGAAAAGCAGTCTGAATCATTCCATACGTTTCTGTGGCATTTTTTTCCAAGTTTAAAACAGAATTTTATTGCATATCGTTCTTCTAAAGTGCCTCACGTCCAGATTGCATTTTTGAAATTCACCAGACAATCAGGCTTTTGTAGGGTGTATTCCAATTGCTGCTGTAGCTGTTCATTTGAACCTGAAATCATAAAAATTGGTCAGTCATCTGATTAGATGTATAGCAATAAGATACGGAATGTTCAAGAGTTTACAACAATTTTAAATGCCTGTTCAAAAAAAAGTCTGGAAACTTATTGAATGTCCCACGTATATGATTTCTTCTTCCAGTCAGCAGTTGTATCAATTTTACAATAAGAATGCACGCTGACAAAGCGAATGAAGAACGGCAACTGTACAAAAATGCTACGATCTACATTGAACAAACCCCGGAAGTAACATCCCCCGAAACTGCAGCTGTAGAACCACCTTCCTTCAATCTCTGAAACCATCCAAATAAGACGGACAAGACATGCAAGGCACTGTTGGAGAAACAAGGGTGAACTCATGAGAGACGTTCTACAATGGACACGGACAGGTCAGCTCTAGATAAATACAGGATGTTGTCTTGAAGCTGGAAGCGATGGATGATAGGGACGAATGACGGGAGAGAGTCAGGGAAATCCGTGCTAGTAGCACAACCTGGTGAAGATGATATATATCCGTGTCTGTGTCTGTATATATATATATATATCAGGGGCAGAGATGGAACTAGTGCTACTCGTGCCCGGCACGACCAATAACTCGGTCAATATTATTCAAAATGGATTAAAAATCATCCATTAATTTCAAGCAAACATACTTAGTCTGATATCAATTAAATTACGTATCTATTCTCTGGTGGTGTAACGGTTAGCAAGCTCGACTAGCAAATCTACACGAGTGAGTTCGATTCTCATTGGGCGCCCCATTCATTCGGCCTTGTGCCACATCGAAGTGAAGAGCTTTGTAAATTACTACCATAAAATCGGCTATAATGTTGAACACGCGTAATCCGTGCCCAGCACAAGACCCTTATAATTACAGTAATGTTAGCGAAATCTCGCTTTTGGCTGTAGCCAATAGAAATAGCAAGTCAGAATACCGTGCTCAAAAAAATTAGCATAATGTGCCTGCTGACAACTGTCTTGGGAAGAGGAAGAGGGAGAGAGAGAGAGAGAGAGAGAGAGAGAGAGGGGATGATAGCAGATTATGGCCGTCACCGACGTCATAATCATCGCTATGGTAAATGTTGGTTAAACGGCGTGTTTTAATTCGTTTTTTCACTAACAGATCTCTATTTCTTTAATGAATGTTGCATATATTACATTCTGTAACTAAAATTTGTTTTTTTGAATACATTTTCAACAAATAATTTTTATTTTAAGCGAAATTGAAACTACTAGCTGTGTCTGTGTATATTGTCATCTATTTCTTTATTCTAATAAACATATTTTTCTCGTCATAGTAATGAACATCTCTTTTCTTCTATACTTTTGAAAGGAAAAAAAATTATCTTATCTACTGTATTAACAAGACTACAAATTATATAGTATTATTCATTGTTTACAAAAAACCACCATGCAAGGTACGTTAGTCAATCTGTGCTATACAATGGAGAATCACGCAATAGCAACTATGATAACTTACTTTTGGTCCACGGACCACGGGTTGGGGACTGAAGTTGACCGAGGGCAGGTGGGGGGACACGAGTAGCAAAAATAGGCTAGAGTCGCCACTGATATATATATATATATATATATATATATATATATATATATATCAAGTGAGGTATTGAATATAGTCCTTTCATTTTCTTAGCCTAGTCGGCTTGAGCGGTAGAATATACCGACTGCATCTTTCCAGAGGGATGAAAAACTATCAACGAGTTTCCTTATTATGACATTAAACAATCTGATGGTGAGGTTCCTGTAGTGCTGAAACTTTGGGAAATGTTGAGTACTTCTTCATTGCCAATGCTCCTATGTCCGCTCTGGCCTGGAGTGATTGCATCTGAAAGGATCCTATCTATGGGTCAAATAGAACTTTTTGACATTTAAACTTAATGCCAGCAAATGACTAATTCTAAATAAAATTGTTTGAAATAGAACTGTTTGATCATTTAACTGGGAGTAAACAAAAGACTGATGTTTGATTGAATTGTTAGTAATACATAGCAATGTTTGGAACCGGTTAACTTTGTTGATTCATGCTAAATTGAATTGAAAGGAATAAAACTGTTGGATCATTAACTGCGTTTATCTACAAAATGTGCTTACAAATCATATATATTTAATATGTATGTAAAACAGGATTTGGCATTAAATAACCAACAATGGTTGATATGCCGTAAAACCAAACCAAACTAAACCAAACCAAACCAAACCAAACCAAACGTTATCTTCTGGGATTGGCTGTTTCACGTATTAAAAAAAAGATACAAATATCAAACAGGAAGTTGTAGCTAAACAAAAAACAAATTGACGAAATTGTCGATATATGTATTCACACACACACACACACACACACACACACACACACACACACACACACACATATATATATATATATATAGGTGTCTGTGTATATGCGTGAGTATGTTTTCAACAAAGTTCTATCTGAAGGTTGTACTTTTTTAAAAACGCAAAAAATTGCCAGTCACAAAGACTGATATGATATTTCAGTTTTTATACTGCTCTCGCTGCAAGTATTTTACTATTTTTTTTATCTAACATTTTACTGAAGCGAATTTTTGGTTTATATATATATATATATATATATATATATATATATATATATATATATATATAATGTATTAAGTAATAAAAGTGAAATATCAGAAACAAAGAAATGACACTCATTTTTTTTCATTCATCTTTTCTTCTTTTCTGACAAAGAAATTTATAGTTGGTTCAGTTGGGTGTAAAATTTGTCCCTGTCTGAAGTCTCTATTTGCAACTAATGCAGTATCAAATGTGAGTGTTGTTTACAATTATAGATCAGATTTTAGTAGACCTTGTCCGTTCTGCTCAACCATAGTCCATTTCATTTAGTAGATGAAAATTTGTCAGTCATTATAATAATTAATTTTGACAAGGATCTCATTTCATTTCTTTTTTGTTTTATTTTGTTTTGTTTTGTTCCTACACGTTATTCCTTACTGTTGTATAAATAATGACCTGAGTGAATGGCAAAAAAAAAAAAAAAAATACCTCTAAAATTTGAAAGATAGAAGCCCATGGCGTAACAAATTTTGTTGTTGGGACTTTTGATTGGACTTTGCTGGATTCAAATCCTACTTCCCCCCACAAAATTGCCTTTCAAAAAGTCATTAGATATCATCCCTTTACTTGCATGCCTTTGGGTTGTCCCATTTTGTTTTATTTTGGTTTGGTTTTATGATACATCAACCATTGTAGCTTATTAATGCCAAGTCTATTTTTAAACATTAACAGTTCTGTTTCAAACAATTCTGTTAATAAATATAGGTTTTTTGTTTACATAAAGTTAAATGTCAAAAAGATTCTATTTCAAACAATTCAGTTTAGGTTATAAAACACTTCCATTTCAAATAATTCAATTTAGCATAAGTACACAGTTTAAATGTTAAAACATTCCTATTTCAAGCAACTTAGTTTAGCATAAGTACTCAGTTTAGTTCTATTTGACTCATAGAGTGGACCAGGGAGCAATGGCAATGAAGATGAACTCTGCATATTCCAAAGCTCCAGCATTACTAGAACCCCACCCGGACACTCATTGGGGAGGGGCTCTTACCCCTCTACAGAGAAGCAGTCTGTGTATTCTATAGCCTCTGCCGACAGGGCAGGGCTCATTTGGTCTTCTTGCCGGCTAGGTGATATTAAGTTAGTCACTTGGTCCCAGGGTTCCTTATCTCAGGCAAGATCTACTTAGCATGGCTAACCTTATCACTTGGCGAATGAAGATTGCCACGGGGATCAAGCCCTTTTTTGCGACTGCCATATGTGAGTTTTGATTCGTGCGTTTCTCCTCCCATAAAAATGACCTTTTATCGAATCTGGCCGGGTAAAAGCTTGGATAAATTCTTTATTCCTTTACTGTATATGCTGTCCAGCTTTACACATCTCTTTACTTAATCATTAAATTTAGAAATAAAAAATGCTCAGCTTCAGAGTCGATAGTTTTTCATCTCGCTTTGTTCACACAGTATCCTTTTGTTTTTTTAGACCTATATCAGTTTCGTCACGGTTGATGATTAATTTCGTGAATCCCATGATACATTGTATTCCATACTTTTAAAAACTATCAAATCTTCATCTTCTGTCGAATTTTGGTTTAATAACATGAAATTCAGAGATGCCCGTGGTGTAATGGTTATCGTCGTAGGAAATGGACCCGGCGACACGAATTCAAATCTTGGACGAGACTGATTGCATTTCACATAGTACTAATACCCTTTGGAAAGGTATGAATCCAATTATTCTCCCTCCAGCTATGGGTAAATAGTAGGGCAGACTGAATTCTTCAGCCTTGGTGAAGCAACTAGTCTAGGAGAAGGAAAACTCTGAATTCAAACCTGTTAAACTCTGCTTAAAAATTGACCTTGTGTCATACGCTGCCCGATCGGAGGGGTTGGTAAATATAAATAACATAAAATTTAAACATAATTCCATTCCTTTCGGTGGGAACACATATAAAAACAACAAACATTATGGCCGGTATTTGCTTGCCCCGTCGGCTAGGCTGTAGAATACACCGACTGCTTCTCTGCGGAGGAGTAAGACCCCCATCAACGAGTGTCCTGTATATTACACTAAACAATCTGATGGTGAGGTCGCAGTAATGCTAGAACTTTGGGGAATAGGGATTAACTCTTCATTTCCATCACTCCCAGGCCCACTCTGGGCTAGAGTGGTAGCACCTGATAGGATCCTATCTATGGGTCAAATAGAAATAAACTGTGTACTTATGCTAAACTGAATTGTTTGAAATGAAACTGTTTTGACATTTAACTGTTTGTAAACAAAAACTATACTTATACTAAACTGAATTGTTTGAAATTTAATTCGGCGTTAAATGATCCGAAAAGGGTTGATGCGCCGTAAAATAAAATAATCAACCAACCGCTGTTTGCGCCGTTACTGAAAAGTACATATACTCAGGTGGCTAAGCAACGATACCGCCAATCAGATACGCCTTTACACCTGGGCTGTGGTACAGTTTATTTCTCTGGGTTTTATTTTTGTTGTTTTTTTTGTTATATTGGCATATTAACCCTCGTGGGTTATTTAATGTTAAAGCCATCTTTTTAGAAGAACAGTTAGGATATTATTTAATCCATTACTGAAGGGAAGATAAAGAGATTCACATCTTTCTCAAAGGTATTAGTCCAAAAGTGAACTTGCCCAGTCGGATGGGGCTGTAGAATACACCGAGTGCTTTTCTGCATAGGGGTAAGACTTCCCACCCAACGAGTGTCCTGGATATGACTCTAAACAATCTGATAGTGAGGTTCCAGTAATGCTGGAGCTTTGAGGAATGCGGATTACCCCTTCATTGCCATCACTCCCTGGTTCACTCAGTCCCGGAGTGATAGGGTCTTATTTATGGGTCAAATTGAACTGTTTGACATCTAAACTGAGTGCTAACAAATGACTTATGCTAAATTGAACTTTTTAAAATAGAACTGTTTGATCATTTAAATGACTGTAAACAAATAGCTGATGTTTAATTGAATTGTTCGTGATACATAGCAATGCTTTGAACCATTTAACTTTGTTGACTTATCTATCTAATATATATGGATAAACCAGATTTGGCATCAAATAACCAATAACGGTTGA
>OY757923.1:5543756-5658756 GCA_963585895.1 Sepioteuthis lessoniana | reverse complement strand
TTCATTGAACATCCCATAAAATCGGCTATAATGTTGAACGTGCAATCCGTGCCAGGCACTCGACCCTTATAATAACAGTAATGTTAGAGAAATACGCTTTTGGCTGTAGCCAATAGCAAGAGCAACCCTAACACCGTGCTCAAAAATCTTAGCACAGACTGCTGATAGATGTCTTGGGAAGAGGGAGAGGGACACAGAGAGAGAGAGAGGGGGGGGTGGATAGCAGATTATAGCCGTCGCTGACGTCATTATCATCGCTATGGTAAATGTTGGTTAAACGGCGTGTTTTAATTCGTTTTTTCACTAACAGATCTCTATTTCTTTAATGAATGTTGCATATATTACATTCTGTAACTAAAATTTGTTTATTTGAATACATTTTCGACAAATAATCTTTATTTTAAGCGAAATTGAAACTACTAGCTCTGTCTGTGTATATTGTCATCAGTTTCTTTATTCTAATAAACATATTTTTCTCGTCATAGTAATGAACATCTTCTCTTTTCTTCTATACTTTTGAAAGGAAAAAAAATTATCTTATCTACTGTATTAACAAGACTACAAATTATATAGTATCTTGATTGTTTACAAAAAAAAACACCATGCAAGGTAGGTTTGTCAATCTGTGCTATACAATGGAGAATCACGCAATAGCAACTATGATGACTTACTTTTGGTCCACGGACCATGGGTTGGGAACTGAAGTTGACAGGGTTGGGGGGGGCACGAGTAGCAAAAATAGGCTAGAGTCGCTACTGATATATGTATATATATATATATATATATGTATATATATATATGTGTGTGTGTGTGTGCGTGCGTGCGTGAAAGTGCCTATGCTCGTCTTTTTTCTTGTGTATCATTGTGTATCACTGCTGTATGCATTTTTGACTAGCTATGGCTGGGGGTGCATATCAATATATATATATATATATATATATATATATATATATATATATATATTGGTTTTCTTGTTTAATGCCATAACAACCTTTATGGGATATTTAATGCCAAAGCCGTTCTTTAAAAGAACAGAAATTAGTATTAGTTCGAAAGTGAACGTGATACTGCAAGTGGAACTCGAACTTGCTTGCTATGATGTCACAGTCCAGCGCGATAGCCACTAAGTCCAGGAAAATCACGATATATATATATATATATATATAGGGATTTTCCGTAAAACCGAGCCTCGTCACTCACGCGTATAAAAACTCACACACATATTCCCACACAATATATATGTATGAGTTTATATATATATATATATATAAACTCATGCATATATATATATATATGAACCCATACATATATATAGTGAGGGGAATATGTGTGTGAGTTTTTATGCGCGTGAGTGACGAGGCTCGGTTTTACGTGTATGTTGAGCTAGGCAAAGAGATTTGAGAAAAGCCAGTACACACAGGCCACACCAAACATGAGATGGAGACGAGGGTGAATGAAGAAGAAGAAGAAGAAGAAGAAGAAGAAGAAGAAGAAAGCGAAAGAAAAAAATCTCCCCCCTCCAAAAAAAAAAAGCTATAACAAGAAAAAGCAGAAGGATTGGCTGCATCTCTCTAAGTCAAATGGAGTCGGAATACCAGAGGCAAGGCACCGTAATTTTATCGGGACTTCCGTCGGAGTCTGCAGGTCTGCGCAGAGAAGCGATTACACCGCGTCACTGAGTGTCGGAGTTGTTTGCCTGCTGCGCCAACCTCCGCAGAGAAAAGTAGGGCTGGCTAACTCCTGCCTCGTCCATCCATATTATTCGCCTTGTCATCATTTTTATTCGCTACGCTACAAATCCCCCCAAAGAACTTATCTTTCTTTTTCTTCTCATATTTCATCCTGTTGCATATATCTATCTATCTATCTATCTATCATGATGTTGATCAATCTCAGTATCTATCAGCGCATAAGGAGTGTTTAAAAAGCATCGACACTGAAGTTGTATTTACTAAAACAGAAATGAACAACGAATAAAACATTTCTCTTACTAATTCCAGTGAGTTTTACATCAGTCGAAGCATCCCTTATATAGTGTTGAATGGTGTCGTTGTATTTCTTTTAATGTTCTGCACGTCCAAAAATTTTACCCTTTAGAGGAGTTTTCAGTTTAGGTAACTAGAAAATGTCGCCGTGAGATACGTATGCCGATAATGAAGAATACTTCATTTGCGCAATCTTCCTTTTTGCTAAAAACTGATGTACAAAAAATATCGACTCGTAATATATTTTTTCAAAGTATTGAGACTTGCATTATATTTTTTCAGAGTATTGAGACTTGCATTATATTTTTTTCAAAGTATCGAGACTGGCATTATATTTTTTTCAAAGTATTGAGACTTGCATTATATTTTTTCAGAGTATTGAGACTTGCATTATATTTTTTTCAAAGTATTGAGACTTGCATTATATTTTTTCAGAGTATTGAGACTTGCATTATATTTTTTTCAAAGTATTGAGACTTGCATTATATTTTTTCAGAGTATTGGGACTTGCATTATATTTTTTTCAAAGTATTGAGACTTGCATTATATTTTTCAGAGTATTGAGACTTGCATTATATTTTTTTCAAAGTATTGAGACTTGCATTATATTTTTTCAGAGTATTGAGACTTGCATTATATTTTTTTCAAAGTATTGAGACTTGCATTATATTTTTTCAGAGTATTGGGACTTGCATTATATTTTTTTCAAAGTATTGAGACTTGCATTATATTTTTCAGAGTATTGAGACTTGCATTATATTTTTTTCAAAGTATTGAGACTTGCATTATATTTTTTCAGAGTATTGGGACTTGCATTATATTTTTTCAGAGTATTGAGACTTGCATTATATTTTTTTCAAAGTATTGAGACTTGCATTATATTTTTTCAGAGTATTGGGACTTGCATTATATTTTTTTCAAAGTATTGAGACTTGCATTATATTTTTCAGAGTATTGAGACTTGCATTATATTTTTCAGAGTATTGAGACTTGTAGTATATTTTTTTCAAAGTATTGAGACTTACATTATATTTTTTCAAAGTATCGAGACAAGTACAGTGTAACCCTGATATAAAGAGGTCTCTTATATCCGGGTTTGGTCTATTCTATATACATTAACACAGGCTCTAATTTGGAACCAGAGAAAATCTCTCTTATATCCGAGTTTCTCTTATATTCATATCTCTTATATCCGGGTTTCACAATATTATACTTTTTCCAAAATATCGAGACTCGTATATATTTTTCCAAGTATCGAGACTGGCTTTATATTTTTCTTCTCGTTGAAACGAATCCTAGTTATCTAGACATCCTCCCTTTATTTCATAAGTATCCCAGCTGTGAACATGTTTTCACTTAAGTTTTAAACAAAAAATATATTAAACCTGTCTGTCCCGATTATTCTTTTTTCAAACTTTTTATTTAAATTGGGTAAAGATTGTTTATCAATTCTCAGTTGACAGTGAAACTGTATTGCATGCATAGAATTTGAATATCTGAGATGAAGTTCTATTTCAAACAATTCAGTTTAGCATAAGTACACAGTTCAAATGTAAAAAAACCCAGTCCTATTTCAAACAGAACCGTTTTGACATCCAAACTACGCACCACGCCAGACTGAATTATTTCAAACAATTCAGTTTAACACAAGTACATTGTTTAAATGTTAAAAACAGTTCTATTTCAAACAATTCAGTTTAGCATAAGTACAGTTTTTTCTTTACACAGAGTTGAATTAAAAAAACAGTTCTATTTTAAACAATTCAGTTTCGCAGTTTAAATATCAAATCAGTTCTATTTCAAACAATTCAGTTTCGCAAAAGTACAGAATTTAGTTCTATTTGACCCTTTGATAGGACCCTATCAGGTGCTACCAGAGAGCGATGGCAATAAAGGAATACTCCGCATTCCCCAAAGCTCCAGCATTACTGGACGCTTACCATTAGATTGTTTAGTGTCATATCCAGGACACTCATTGAGGAGGGGGGAATCTTACCCCTCGGCAGTGATGCACTCGATATATCCTGCAGCCCAAGCCGACTGGCCATATATTTCCGGATATAGATGAATGCATAATTAGCAGATATTTCGTATCAGCTAATTTGTCTTTGAGATGTAAATTGTCTCTTTCTCTAAACCAGAGTGCAACAGATATCTGAAGATGGATAAAACGTTGGAACTATTAAAGTAACAACAGCGAGGACATCAGCCCAAGTATAACAGTAAATACTAATCTTGGTATATATAACTACTGGACAAAAATATGAATATATGACAGTCCAAAATAGATTTAAAGAAAAACGAATGAATAAATAAATAAGCAAAACAAGAAAGAAAGAAAGAAAGAAAGAAAGAAGAACCAAGACTGAGATAGATAGATAGATAGATAGATAGATAGATATGAAAAGATTGAGAAAGAAAAAACAAAGTAATATACTGAGAGAGAGAGAGAGAGAGAGAGAGAGAGAGAGAGAGAGAGAGGAGAAAGACAAAAAGAAAGCAATAGACTTGAAATGAATGAATAAATAAATAAGCAAAACAAGAAAGAAAGAAAGAAAGAAAGAAAGAAAGAAGAACCAAGACTGAGATAGATAGATAGATAGATAGATAGATAGAGAGATGAAAGACAAAAAGAAAAAAGAAAGCAATAGACTTCAAGAGAAATGAATGAATAAATATGCAAAGAAAGAAAGAAAGAAAGAGCAAGGTTAAGATAGATAGATAGATAGATAGATATGAAGAGACTGAGAAAGAAAAAAGAAAGCAGTATACTGAGAGAGAGAGAGAGAGAGAGAGAGAGAGAAAGAGAGAAAGAAAGAGAGACAGAGATGGAAGAAAAAAAGAAGAAAGAAAGTAATGAACTAAAAAATAAATAAATATAGAAAGAAAGAAAGAAAGAAAAAAAGAAAGAAAGAAAGAAGAACCAAGACTGAGCTAGCTAGCTAGATAGATATGAAAATACTAAGAAAAAAGAAAGCAATATACTGAAAGAGAGAGAGAGAGAGAGAGAGAGAGAGAGAGAGAGATGGAAGACAAAAGGAAAAAGAAAGTGATTAACTTAAAAATAAATAAATAAATAAATAAATAAGGGGATAGATAGATAGATAGATAGATAGATAGATAGATAGATATGAACAAACTGAGAAAGAAAATGAAAGCATTTGACTGAAATAGATAGATAGAAATAGACTAGGGAAATAAAGAAATATAGACAAATTTATTGGCAAAAAACGGAGAAGAGGCTAAAAGACAAATAAATAAAGCGAGACTGATGAATAAATCTGATACGTAATGAGTGAAGGAGAATATCCCGATTCTTATCTTCTAACAGAGACGAGTGGGTTGGAAAAGACCTGAACTGCCGTCTCTTCTTCGCCTGTCGTGGGTTATCTAGTCACGGCTGATTGCGGTTCTTGCACCGGTGCGCGCCAGTCGTGAGTCTAATGGCACAGACAGCTTGAAAGGCTCCTGTGCGCGCCAAATCAGCCTTTCATTCCCAGCCAATGATACCAGAGACTCAGCAAAGCAGTGAATACACACAGACGTGCACACATGTTTTCGCATAGATCCCTGCATATATATTTGGAACGTGCAAGAACTCCAAGCTGTTTCAACAGTTTTTACGTACTACAAGCCCGCGCTTTAACGAACATCGATGCAACGAACTTCTGTTTTAACAAATTCATAGATACATTCAAATAAATTTTGGAGTTGTCGGACATCGTTCGATAAATCGGACGAACACATGAACTAGGCATCCACCTAGTTAGATCTGTAGGGGAATTGATTGATTTACTTTTGTTTCTTTCTTTAATGGCATATCAAATATCGATAGTTAGTCAGTACCAAAACTATCCTGGTAGGACAGAAGTGCTACTACCTAAACCATAGCTTGTGGGAGGAGAAATTGACACTGCTATAGGATGCAACACTAAGTCAATTTTTGTGAAGAGTACAACTGGTTTTAATTCAGATTTTTCTTCTTTACCGGTTGCCATACTATGGTTAAAGAAACCAGTCTCTCCTATCATTTACACAGTAGCAGAAAGAAACTTTTATTTTTTGCTTGGCGCGTAATTTAATTTGACCGTTAGAGTCGCCGACCATTTTCACCCAATCAGGATGACCTGTCCTATTCAGCCCGAACCACATTTCCTAGCAGCATTGAAGAAAAGCCTGCGAAACTCTCTCCCTCAGAAAACCTCAATGGGAACGGACGTTTATTCATCTGCTCCTGAATAGCAGTAGCAGCATCATACACTATGTGGAGAGCCATCTAGTTTATGGACCCCTTGGGTCTATTCTTCTAGACCAAGGGATCCTAGTTAAAAACAAATTAGATGATACACTCTAACAACTTCCGACCTTCTTTCCTTCCTACGAGACCTCGCAGCATACCAGCGTAAACCCCTTTACTTCATGCTGCCATTAAAACCTTGATACAAAACCTAACGACGTCTTCGTTCTTCTCCACTACCTTTATTTTCCATCAACATTTAGCGAGGGGATAACAACCAACGAAATACCAACGCTATCAACGAAATACCAACGCAACCAACGTAATACCAACGCAACCAAAGTAATACCAATATAACCAACTTAAACCTTAAACCAAAAATCCAATAATAATAATACCCCCATCGCTATAACACATAGCTTGGGGTAGAATACTTAGATTCATGTCTTCCCAAAGATATTAGAATTATGTAATATGCTAAAAGCCTCGTTCAAGACTTGAACACGAGTCGCCGATTCCGTTTCCGACGACAATGACCGTTACACCACCAGCGTATCTATATCGTGTCAATGAATTGACTTGGTGTCGCTTAGATTTGACCAGTTAAATGTTATATGGAGTAAAAGAGTATATTTTATTAAGGATGAATGAAATTTAAAATATCAGTTTTCTCTGGATAAGGAATAGGCGTTGTCATAGCAACAATGTTACCAGCCAAATCAACGACTAACAAGTGAAGATTAAGAAAGACCTAAGAAAGAAGTCCGTCGTTTGAAATTGTATAATGAGATATGATTGTGTAAAAGGGCATTGGTAGGTAAAGAATGGTTTTTACATTGTGGAAATGCGGTGAACTATATAGTTTCGCTGTTGAACGGCATATCAACCGACGTGGGTTATCTAAAGCCATCCTTGAAGAAAAACAGCAATTATACAATTCAACCATACTTAAAACGTTAAGGGGGTTTGTGCCTTTTTCAAGGGTATTGCACTAAAAGTGAACGTGATAGTGCTGCTGGAGTTCGAAATTGTTTACTTGGGGTGGTGGTGCTGCAGACAAGCATTTTAGCCATTACGCCACCAGTAAAGCATTACGTTTAGTTCTTAGTTACCGAATGGCTGGCAGCTATTAGGTAGAACGAACTTTAACAAAAATCTTCCACGGTTCGTTCGTTCTAACGAGGTTCTACAGTTGTTTGGTTGTTTGAGTTTTATGGCATATCAACCCTTTAATACCAAATCCTCTATATACATATATATTAAATATATATGATGTGTAAACGAATAGTTTTTGGTAACATTTTGAACAAACTAGAGCTCCTTTGTTTGTATTGTTTTAAGTATTACTAGAGATTACTATTTCAATTTAATATCTGTCATTTGTAGAATACACTGACTGCATCTCTTCGGAGGGGTGAGTATCCTCGCACCCATCGAGTGTCCTGGATATGATACTAGATTGTATCTGATGGTGAGGCTCCAGTCTTGGAGCTCTGGTTAACGTTGAGTACTCGATCATTGCTAACACATCCACTGACCCAAAGTGGCAGGGTCCCATCTATGAGTCAAATAGAACTTTTTAACCATTTAACCACGTATAAACTAATGACTGATTTAGAATTAGATTGTAAATGTTACATAAAAATACTTGAAACCATTTTACTCAGTGCAAATAAAACTATTTGCGTTCGATAGCAATACTTGAAATTACGAGGATCATTAAATAAGTTTCCAGACTTTTTTCGTATGGGCACTTTTATTGATAGTATACACATGGAAGTCTAGTTTCCAAGTAAGCTCCTCCGGCTGCAATGCACTTGTTCTACCGTTCCAACAACTTCTGGAAGGCCTCATGGAAGTCCTCTTGTGTGAGCGTGTCAATGATCTTCGTCACAGCCTCTTTCATCTCCTCAGTTGTCTCATAACGTTAGCCTCTGAGCTTAGGGAATAACCAAAAGTCACAAGGAGTAACGTCTGGACTATAGGGAGGCTGAAGAACTGTTTTGATGCCCATCTTGGTCAAATAGTCTGTGACAAGGATGGATTTGTGGACTGGTGCATTGTCCTGGTGGAAATGCTACTGACCCGATTTGAAGAGTGCTGGCCTCTACCAACGGAATCTCTTTCTGAACTCCCTTAAAACCTTAACATAGTATTCCTTGTTGACTGTCTGTCCAGAGGGAACCCAGTGCATGTAGATTATGCCAGTGGTGTCAAGAAAAGGGATCATCAAAATATTGTGAGTGGATTTGCTCTGTCTGGCCTTATTGGGTCTGGGAGAGCCAGCATGCTTCCAATGGGAACTCTGTCTCTTGGTCTCTGGGTCATAGCAGTAGATCCAGATTTCATTGCAGGTCAACAGAGCATCAAGAACTGTGGGATCTGAATTGATCAACACGACCATCTCCCAGCTGTCATGACAACGTCTTTCATTCTGATATTCTTTCAGCACCCTTGGGACAAACTTCGCGCAAATCTTCCACATCTTCAGTTCCTCGAGAATAATTGTGTGTACAGTTCTCATACTGACATCAAACTGTGCATTTATTGTCACTATAGACACACGACGGTCCTTATCCATGAAATTCTTTATTTGGCCAATCAACTCTGGTGTTCTGACTTCCTTAGTCCTCCCATACCTCTCATCATCCCTCACAGACTCCCTGCCTTCCTTGAATCTCTTATGCCATTCAAAAACTGATGCACGATTCATGCAAGATGCTCAACTCAATTTTATTGCATATTGTTCTTCTAAAGTGTCCTCACGTCCAGATTGCATTTTTGAAATTCACCAGCTGTGACAATCAGGCTTAAGTAGGGTGTATTCCAATTGCTGGTGTAGCTGTTCATTTAAACCTGAAATCATAAAAATTGGTCAGCCATCTCATAAGATGTATAGCAATAACATACTGATTTTTTAAGAGTCTACGACAATTTTAAATGCCTGTATAAAAACGTCTGGAAACTTATTGAAGGTACCTCGTATATAACGGATTTTACTAATTTTTTGTATTAAGAATAGTTACTGGAAACTATAATTGTTTACAAGTGATTGCCTTTATTAAACAGGAATAGATATGTGAAACCAACCAATTCCTTAGAAGAAAGACCGACTTCGACATTAAATGACCCGACATGAATTGGCACGGTATTAACCCAACCAACCAACCAACCAAACATCAACTTTTATATGGATTCTAATACTGAAAACTGGTTCAAGTGAGAAATACAAAAGAATCTCAGTAACGATCAACATTTTCCATGCGGAATAGTTGTCTCCCTTTAGTCGAGGGAGACCAGAAGGCTCCCTTTTCAATAGCTACTACACCGAGGTGTAGGGAAGAGCGCCACTCCTTTTCCTGGATTGCTCCACTTTACCCTTGATACGTACCTTATATTGCTGAGTGTTAAGTAAGGAGGTATCAAGTACCACTTTTTAAGTCTTTGGGATGACGCGACCAGGGATTGAACCCAGGTCTCCCGGATCATTGGCAAACACTCTACCCACTTGACCAATGTGGAATAGTATTCATTAAAACTTTAACTTAGTTTGATGCCAAGTAATAAATATTGGACTGCCAGTGAGAATCGAACTCTCTGGTTGCCTAGTGATATACAAGCCTAACACATTAACTAGTACACCACCCAAATAAGCGTTGCTTAGATACAGTACCAGTATGGAGTTCATAGGGAGAATCGAACTCACTTCCCAATTGTTACTGGTTTGCTAAGAATTAATACCATGAAAAAGTACCCGTTTTATATCCGATGTATATAACCCTACCTGTTACAATGCTCATCGGCAACTAAACCCTTACCGCCACTGAGTTTGTCTCGTGTGGAGGATGACTAGACAATTCGCAGGAGGAAAAAATGAGACCTATCAAGATGCAAAGGAAGTTCTTTTCTTTGTTCAACGGCCCTCAAACACATTATTACAAGCAGTGTTGGACATCTTATTTCTGGCAGTGTTGGTCCCTTTATTCTTTATCAAGTTATTCAACGAGGGAAAAGAAAACTCTGATAAAACACCTGTGGTTGATGTTATTTTGCTTTGGCTTGTCACTGGTTTTTATATATATATATATATATGTGTGTGTGTGTGTGTGTGTGTGTATTTACTTCTCTGCACAAACAGGATGCAACACAAGGTTAATTTTTTAAGGGAGGTTTAATAGGTTTGAATTCAGTGTTTTCCTTCTCCTAGACTGGTTTCCATACCAAGGTTAAAGAGCTCAGTCTGCCCTAAATTTTACCCATAGCTAAAGGGAAAATAATTGAATTCATTCTTTTCCCAAGGATATAAGTGCTATGTGAAATGCAAACGACCTTATCCAGGGTTTGAACTTGGGTCATCATATCCATTTCGTATGATGATATCAATTACACTATGAACACCTACTTGCACAATATAACTACCCGTTTCATAGTTGGGTCATCAGAGACTAAACTAGTACCTCCACTGAGGAGAGTGGATAGACACCCTGGAGGATTAAAAAAACCAGACCTGTCAAAGGATGAGAGAAGTTTTTTACTCAACAGCTATCTTTCACATTATTCCTGGCAGTGTTGGACTTCTTATTCCTGGCAGTGTTGGACTCAATATTCCTGGCAGTTTTGGACTCTTTATTCCTGGCAGTGTTGGACTCCTTATTTCTGGCAGTGTTGGACTCCTTATTCCTGGCAGTGTTGGACTCCCTATTCCTGGCAGTGTTGGTCCCTTTATTCTTTATCAAGTTATTCAACTAGGGAAAGGAAAACTCTGATAAACCACCTGTGGTTGATGTGATTACTGGTTATCTTGCTTTGGCTTGTCACTGAATAATAACCATGAAGATTAAGAAAGTTGTATTCGTATTGGCCACTATATTATCACGATATATAAATATTCCATTTTCCTCAACCTGTAACATAATGGCCGAGGGATTTCGGTTTATACCTTTGGCTTTAGTTAGGCTGAGAACCTTTCGGCTCAGTGCATGGGTTACTTAGGTGCAACATTAAAGCAGGTGTTCACGTGCGCGCGCAGAGCGGACGTGTCACTCAGAGATGTCACAATAGCCCGAGAAACGGAGCTAGCAAGTGCGAATGACGTCACGCACTGGAAGCGCGCGGAGGATTTGGGGATTTCGAAAAAAGACAGTGAGTTGAGAAGAGACCTGCCTCGGGAGAAGACGGTTGGCTTTCGCTAGCTCGCGAGGTCTGGTGGCGGGTGCCGCACGGGATGGGGGTGGGCAGATGAAAAAGCCAGAATAGAAAGATTGTGCCTCTCTCTCCTTATGTCGAAGAACCTTTAAACTCAAAGGTAATAAAAAAAGTTTCGTACCTGAACAAATAAGTCGTTACGTGTTTTTTCGAATTTCGAGATTCCTATGTTCTATCTTTATGGACATTCGATGTACGTTTCACACATAGCCATATCATGGCTATGATACAAACCAACTGTTCTCTTGAAAAAATTCCATGGCGTGTCATGATGCTTATGGTGTCTTTTTTTAATAATAAGGAACGGCAGTCATCATTATGTATGTTTGTATGTACGTATGCCTCATAAGATCACAATTAAAGCAGCAAATATCTCAGTTGCTGAGTGGGAGTTTCATTTATGTCATTGGAGGCAACTAGTTTTTTTCTGGGGAAAATTGCTTTTGAACAATCCCGGATTAAAAATGAAAAACTTAAAAGAAATTCTTGGACAGACATTGAATTTGAGCTTTAGCTTCTGAAAGATGATCACAAAGAATTAACTTATAATGGAAGGAAGGATTATACGAAGTCGAACAGGAAAGAAAAACCAAGCACTTATTCATAAAAGGAGAACACAAGTGATTACCAATTGCAACCATACCTGTCACACGTGTGAAAAAAAAAATACCAGCCAGTGGAAAGACAAATAAGATGGATAAAAGAACATAGAAATTGGCTAACAATAGTTTTTCCATCAAACTAAATCTCCTTAGTGCCAAATTTGTGCCAGAAACTTCAAAACTTTTGCTGACTTAAAAAGACAAAGCCATTTATTCGCACAGTCAGTAATTCTTTTGTGAAATGATATGAGGTCATGGTCATACTTGAATCTCATGGCTCAGTCGGCTGGGGCTGTAAAATACACCGACTGCATTTCTGCAGAGGGGTAAAACTCCCCTAACGAATGTCCTCGATAAGACACTAAATCTGATGATGAGGTTCCAGTAATGCTGGATCTTTGGGGATTGCTCCCTGGTCCACTCTGGCCTGGATTGGTAACACCTGATAGGGCCCTATCTATGGGTTAAATAGAACAAAGCTGTGAACTTATTTTAAACTGAATTGTTTGAAATAGAACTGTTTTGACATTTAAACTGTGTACTTAAACTAAACTCAATTGTGTGAAATAAAATTGTCTTGACATTTAACTGAATGTAAATAAATGATCGATATTTAATTTGATTGTCAGTGATACATATCAATACTTCTAACCATTTAACTTTGTTGACTAAACTTGATAGTTTGAAATAAAACTGTCTTTGACATTTAAACTGCTTACTTATGCTAAACTAAATTGTTTGAAATAGAACTGTCTATATGTATAAAAATGGATTTGGCATTAAATAACCAACAATTATTGATATGTCATAAAACCAAACAAAAACGAATCAATCTATCTATCTATCTATCAATCTACTTTTTTGTACTATCTATCTATCTATCTATCTATCTACTTCAGTGTTTCATATCTATCTATCTTTAGTGTCGATATTTTTTAAAAAGTTTACCTTAATCAAGCAAAATGTCAACTGGGAGAAAGAGTATGTTGCGCCAACTTTCCTTGTAGAGAAAGCCAGCCGACCTAACTTAAATATAAGTATAAAGATTGTTTGTTTTTATAGACCCATAACTAATTAATGATTGCAGCAATAGATAAACAGGTACCTCAAATCGAAAGCAGATAATATATCTGTATGTACCTTGATTATCCATTTCAGATACAAGGAGTCATTAATTGAATTTGGCAGTTTGACACAAGGCACATGAAACTCGAGTCCCCTTCGAAGTAATCTCCCTCGGCTGATATGCACCGTTCGAACAACTTCTGCATAGGCCCATGGAAGTCCTCTTGTGCAAGAGTGTCAATGACCATTCGTCAAAGCCTTTTTCATCTCCACAATTGTCTCATTACGACAGCCTCTGAGCTTAGGGAATAACCAAAAGTCATAGGGAGCAAGGTCTGGACTTTAGGGAGGCTGAGGAACTGTCTTGATGTCAATCTTGGTCAAATAGTCAGTGACAAGGATGGATGGAGTTGTTGACTGGTACATTGTCCTGGTGGAAATGCCACTGAGCCAATTTGAAGAGTGCTGGCCTCTTCCGACGGAATCTCTTCATGAACTCCCTTAAGACCTCAACATAGTAACCCTAACCCTAACAATTCCAATTGCTGCTGTATCTGTTCATTTGAACCTGAAATCATAGAAATTGGTCAGTCATCTGATAAGATGTATAGCAATAAGATACTGAATTTTCAAGAGTCTACGACAATTTTAAATGCCTGTACCAAAAAAGTCTGGAAACTTATTGAAGGCATTAGGTAGAGTGACAGCAAACAGTTTTTGGAATGAACACTATATATATATATATATATATATATATATATATATAAAGTTGTCGTGTCCGTCTGCTTACTCTAATCCAGGTTCTACATAAACGTGTGTCACCAAAACAACCACCTTTTCCCACGGCAAACAAGTTTCTGAGTTGTCTGTAACTTAAAGGTATTGATTTTTCTTGATGGTTGTTTTCTAATCTGCATATTTGAAAATCACTTATAAAAACAGTTTATTAAAAAAGATGTTTTATCTATCATTTCCGTCAACTTCATGTACTGTGTGATAGTTTCCGTCAACTTCATTGGCTGTGTGATAGTTTGGTATATTGAAGGGATTATGGCCGGTTATTATTGACTGTTATTTAACGCGAGGAAGAATGTTTAATAGTTTCCTACTCTCTAAGTTCTGATAACAACATTAGTATATCAATTGATACTCTAACACTGAATAAACGAGAGGAAGATGAGATAAACTAATAAACAATTAAAACATTTAATAGGTACATAATAATTCAACGAACATTGCAACAATTAACAATGTGTCTGAAACCAAAAGATGTCACACGTATTGCTCCTGTAAAAAGCATACATGAAAGAAGGGTAATGTAAATATCTTACTTGTCTCTCTGGTTTTTACAGTGTGGTGAAATAGAGAAACTTATCGAAGTTTAAAACATCTCCATTTTGTTCAGCAAACAAAAAAAAATCATGTCTTTTAATCGACCAACAAGACTTGGTTTCCTTCACGAAGAATGAAGGTAAAAAGAGAAAGAATTAGGGGTTTAAATTCTCATATTACCAACGGATGAGTGACATGAGAAGCCACGCCCAAAATCCAAACGAAGACAATTATTTCTGTCTGCCTTCAAGTGGATGACGTCAGTAATGGTTGTATGCCATTACATAATATTGACTACAAAATATACCGCACGACTTTAATTCAACATTCTTATATAAGTTTGATAGAAATATTAAGTTTGTTGAAATAATGGTGACAGTTGTGGCACACAATATCCAAACATCAATCCAGACACTTGTTCAAAAAGTACCGAGATCGAAACTTTGATATTTTACTTTTAAAATCAAAAAAATCTAATAAGCATCTTATGTGATGAATAGATAATATAAGGATGAGACAATGTCAGTTTGAAAAAGGAATATGAAGTCAATCTTGATATACTTAGAATGAAATGTTTTGGGTGAAACATAGCATGCCTTTATAATGATTCAAACCTGGTTTCGTGCGTTTTTTAAAAAGTTTCCGCGTCTGAAAACTTGTCTCAAGGGTACGACAGCGTAACTTCCCACCCAATCGACCCAGGGAAAATTTGTTGAACTCTGTGTGTTCAATGGGAAGAGGATTATTTTGAAGAAAATTAACGTTTTATTAATTATTCTTTTTTTTTTTTCTTTTTTAGTAAATACAGTTTCAGGGTAGATACATTGTTGAACACAATATGTATATACTTTTGGTTGTTAGACCCTGGAAGCAGTATCCCAGAAAACAGCAGTTGTACGGTAAATTACCAAACATCTCACACACTATTCGAGCTGGACATGCTGGACACTGCTGGAGAAATAAGGACGAACTTATGAGCGACGTTCTTCTATGGACCTCAGTTAATGAATCCAAATAGATAGAATCGTAGTGGATTTGATTTAGCGTTATATTTTCAATATATAAATTGCTCTTATTTTCCTTCAACTCTCCGCTTAGCTTCCATCTCTCTCTCTTTGAGAAGCGAACATCAGAGATTAATAAGGTAGGTCAAATGGTTTTCTGATAATTACGTGAAATGTTTTGGAAAGTATTAATAAGTAGCCTGCATGAAAATTGTTCTTTGTTATCAAGATGAATATAAAACTGTATTAATTCGTTTATTCGGAAATTAATCTTTTGTATCAGGATTATTACAAAACTATATGAAATAATTTATCGGAAAAAATCTTTTAAGTATCAATATCAAGACAAAACAATATAAACGCATTTATCCGAAAATAATTTACTAACACACATACACACGCATATATATATATATATATATATATATACGACCAGGATGTGATACTTAGTCAATTTTAAGTGGAATTCGATAGGTTTGAATTCAGAATTTTTTTCTTCTTGATCCGTTTTCCTCGATATCAAAGTTAAAGAACACAAGTCTTCTCGACTATTTACCCATAGCTGAAGGGAGAATAATTGGATTCATACATTATCCTTAACGTATCAGCGCTTTGTGAAGTACAAGTAGCCTCGCTCAGAATTTGAACTCGTGTCGCTGTGTCCATTTCCTCCGATGGTAACCATTACACCCTGAACACAATACATATATATATATATATATATATATATATATATATATATATATGTATATATATATATATATATATGATTAAACAATAAAGACTTTTTTTGTTTATATATTTTTGTATTTATTCTTTCAAGTTGTCGTATCGATGATATGATATCCAGCCGGAATTGGTTTATAAAACTTCCATAATTAATTAGTTCCCTAGTACTTTCAGCGTCGTCTGAGGCCGACATCGGGGGTTGGGGGATGTATTGCAAAAGTGATACAACCATCGTACGTACATTACTACTTTGTAAGAATTAAGCGTTTATACTGGTGTATTGTTGTTGCGTTCGTTTTGAAAATTGATTTATTAGCAGCTAAAAACATTTGAGAACATTAGCACTGGATTCAAAATTAATTCTATTGAGTTTAGAGTGTTTGTTTCTAATGTGTAGCGCTTCAAGGATCTGTATTTTTGTCTTATTTTGTTGCTGTAATATTGTTGTGTTTCCGGCAAGAATTTTCCGAAATTCAGTTATAGGGCAGGAATGTTTTTTAAATGTTGAGCTATCGAACTAGTGTCAGAGAGAGGCATAGTGAGTCATTTCAATTGGGTAGTTAAACCAACGTATATATTGTTGTTTTCAGAGATGCAATCTCTTAAAGGACATTTGAATTGATATATAAGGTTTGTTTTTTGCAAAATTCCAATCCAGGTGGAGGAATTATTAATAACAACTAAGTTGGAGGTTTTAAATTTATTAATGTATAAGTTTGATGTATCTATTTAGATCAGAGGCGGGAGGGGGAGTATGTTTCTTTGAATCAATGTTTTAAAAGTATTTTCATCTAATCTATAATTGTAGTGCATTTGTTTGCGGTAAAAAGTTTGATAAATGCTTGTTTATTGGGTGGAGTGTTGCAGTGTTTTTTTTTTTTGTCGGCTAACATTTCTAATTGTACATTTAATTTGTTCATCAACAATATAGTTAGAGGACCCATCATTGATGGGAGTTTGTTTTATGTTTTCTAAATCTTCATAAAATATTATTATGGAGGAAGATATTAATTTTGCACGGGATATTAGGATATTAATAATTGCTTTTTTTTTTATATCGGAAGAGTTAGTCACTTTAAAAGCTGAAGGGTAAAGGAGTTATTAATGTTTTGTTTTTTTTTTCAAGTTAGGATATTGAAGTTATTATCATTAATAGTAGTATCAATCAGAACGCCTAAAAAGGGGATTTATTGTTTTTGATTAGTTCACGGGTAGAATTAAGAACTGAACTTTTTTGGAAGATGTCTTGTAGTGTTTTTATTTTATTAGCATCATTAACGAGAATAAGTATATCATCAACACATCCTAGGCATATTGATGGTTTTTTAATGCTATTAAATATTCTATTTTCAAGATTAGACATAAAGAAATTACTGAAAATCGGACCCAGAACTGATCCCATAGACACATCGTCTCCTTGTATGTAAATGTTACGGAATAGAGCTTCAGTAGTTCATGTTAGGAGTATTTTGCGAAGTATTTTTGGGTTGATTTTTTAGAGGAAAGATGGATGGGTTGTTATAGATATCTTTTATAATAATATCCATGGTTTCATTGACTGGTACACTAGTGAACAAATTTTCAACATCGAGTGAAGCTAATATTCCATTGTTGGGTTTAAGTGTATGTAGGATTTGAATTAATTCATGTGTTGATTTTATGTTGTATTTACTAGGTAAGTATGGTGTAATAAGTTGATATATGGTTTCTGTGAGTTCATAAATTGGTGTAATTGTGATATAATTGGGCGTAGAGGATGATTATGTTCTTGTATTTTGACATTTCCATATAAATAACCAGGTTTATCATCACCAATTATTTTGGGAAGTTTTGTATTACCATGTTTGGCATTATTAACAGTGATTAGTTTATTAATTTTTTATTCAAGTTGGTTGGTGGGATTCTTATTTAATTTTTTGAATTTGGGGTGGTTATCGAGAATATTTAGTAATTATGAACGGTTGTCGGTTTTATTAAGTACTTCAAAAATGTTTTGTTTTGTCAGCTTTTTTCACGGTGATATGGGGTGATTGTGTAATTCATTAGCAGAATTGTTAAGTTGTTGAGTCAGTAATGTAGGTTGTTTTCGTTGTATATATATATATATATATATATATATATATTAATTGAATTACCATGACAAGAAAATCCGGCAAGCACTCCCATACAACATACGGAACACTGGACAGCAGTTTCGTCCTTATTATGTCTCATCAGCAGTGCATACCGTGATTGCCACTACTGGATATCGAACCAGCAACCACAGAAAGCAGAGCTGAAACTCTATCACAGGACAACCGGTCCACATCGCACATAAGCGATGCCAAATTAACTGGTCATGGTAAATGTCGATCACTTAACCTGATGTGTCTTGAAGGTAGGTTTGATCCCAACAGAGGATATAGCCACCTCCAGGGCCACGTCTTCCCAAGTCAGCGTTACGCATCTACGCAGGCTTAACCTCATGGGCAGGAAATAGATTTTACATTTGGATAGAGGAATTGTATTATATTAATGGAATTATCATGCCTAGAAAATCCGGCAAGCACTTCCATGTGACATACAGACTACTGGACAGCTGTTTCGACCTTATTAGCAGTGCATACCGTGATCTCCACCACTGGAGATCAAACCAACAACCACCGATAGCAGAGGCGAAACTCTACCGCTAGACCACCGGCCCACATCGCACACAAGCGATGCTAGTGGTAATTCATGTACGAAAGGTACTATATCGGGCGTTGGTGGTATGGTAGAAGAGATTGCTTCGGATCCGTTTGAGAAATGACTCGCTTTGTCGTTGGAGGAGATTCGTGCCCAGTGGAGTTGGGCGCCAAGATCGAGCTATTTTAATAACTCGGAGTTTTCACTTACCAGGTGACTTGTTGGAAACACGTCGCCCCTTACCGGCCTGGCCTTAAAAGCAAGCAGGCAGATATGCCCGATCGTGCTCGTTGTGACACTGGTTTAGAGGAAACCGTTGAGCATGTCTTCTTCCATTGCAAACGGGGCCGCGTGCTTTGGGACTATGTCGGAGGGGTCATAGCTTACATAAGTTGCCAGCAGTTCATGCTGCTTGACGTTGCATGCATTGTTGATAACAGTGATTCACCGAGCATAGTTGTGAATCAAAGGGTGATTTGAACGATGTTGCTGAAAGAATTGTATGACGGTCTAAACTTTTGGAATTACGATCTGATTTCTTTTTTAAGCATCAGGTAAGAGTAAAACCCAGATGTGATAGTAAAAAAAGTAAGTAACGCTGGCGACCGGAGTCGAAGGAGACCAGAAGGCCCCCTTTTCAATAGATACTACGCCGAGGTGTAAGGGAGGGCGCTACTCCTTTCCCTGGATTGTTCCACTTTACCCTTGATACGTACCTTATATTGCTGAGTGTTAAGCAAGGAGGTATCAAGTACCATTTTTAAAGTCTTTGGTAAGACGCGACCTGGGATTGAACCCAGGTCTTTGCAGTAGATTGTGAAAGGTGAGTGAAAACAGCAAGCTTGGTCGTACGAAATGAGGCCAGCTTGAAGTTTGCATTCCGTCCTCTAATTCATGGCCACCGTAGTACGAGGTCCTCTTCGGACTGCCACAGTAGGTTTTTCTTTCTCAGAATCTTAATTAACCGTATGATTATGTCCTAACCTCGCCATTTAGTTTTAGGTCTCCTAGATGCCCTCGTCGACAGTTTTTTCTCTCCTCTCCTACTGAACATTTTAATCACTAGTATCCCATGTTTTTCTTAGGGCTGTAACTCTACTTTAAAATTGTTTCTCGTCCCTCACCTGCCTTCCCTATGCCTATCATAAGTTTTTTTTTTACCCTCACTAAATTAGTTCCTTCCTCTTGAAGTGACGGCTCAGCTTGTTTTCGTTTTTTTCAGGAAAACAGTTGGCGATCCAGATTTAAATTCGGGTGGTACGAGGTGTGTGGGAGGTAACCAAATCTCTTTCGTATTTTGCTTAGTTTTCATATACATATTTCTTTTTTTGTTTCTTTTTAGGCTCCTTCCCTCTGATAAATGGTTATGATTTTAAATATTTCATTCGTGATAAAGCTTCATTGGATATATTTCATTCTACTAGTTCATATTTTTTTCGGAGTATACATTTTTAAGTAGGAATTTTTCAAAGAGTTATTGGGGTATTGACTGGATTATATGGTTACTCTAATGTAAGAATGGATGGGTCAATGATTGTGGCTCGGTAGCATTACTTTAGAAAAGCATTCGTTCCATAGACAGCCCTCCTCCTCTATCCCCTACAAAAATTTAGGGTTGTGTCTGAATTCGATTGTAAGGCATTTATTTATGATAAACAAATGGGCATTGAGTCACAGTTTATTTGTCTCAAATGAATGCCCACATATGGAAATAAATATTGCGCAAGAGCTTGTTTCCAGCTAACTCTACTTGAAGCAATATATATATATATATATATATATATATATATATATATATATATAACATCTTTGCAAACAGAAGGAATTTAGATACAACCTCTAACTAAACACTGATTCTTGTTTGTCCTCCTCTGAATCAGGGTGATATATACGGGATTTTCGTTTTTTTTTTTTTTTTCTCTCAAGAGGTTTTTTTCTCCACCACCAAACAGTTGACCCTCTAAATTCTTTATTGTTGGTTTCTATCAAATTCATTTCTCTGTCGAGATATTAATGAAAAAAAATCTTTTTCAAAATGAATCCGCTCCTATACACCATTTTGAAATTAAATGCCTTAGCTTTAGACAACACTGGGAATTTCAAGGAGAGAAGGCTTTGTCTATTTTTGAGGGAATGTCGCCTGGTGGAGCCATCTACTGCAGTTCACTTTAACCTCGGCCTTCTCGAATCAAATATCAGTTTCATACTCAACGTGAGTAAATAAATACATTATGAAAGAAGACATCTCAAAGAAGCAGCACATATGTTTAGCTATGTTAACTTCTTGATTAGACCAAGTGTAGAAATGAACACAATCTGGGAACCAATAATGAAAAAAGGCCTTATCAAATTGTTTTTAAAGAAAATGACTTTAAAGATATCAAGAATAACTGATGCCACTGGATTCTACGTTTCGAATTCATCTCATCACGCTTCTCGAGAAACTTCTTGGATTGATAGGTGTGAAAACAATTACGTCATTATTTGAATAACATCTTCATAGTTCTTGAATGCCTTGTTTGATCAACAGTCAAACTTTATAAATGATTTTCTAGATGAAATCATTTCTATGCCCAGATTAACAAAGGACAAATGAGGAAGGCCAGATGATACATCTACCGAAACGTCATGTTACAACTAACGACCACAAAGATGAGGAGAACAGTCCGAAAGATCGTACACAAAATAATATATGTCGAGTCTCATTTTAAAAATTCAGACAGATAATACTTTAGAAGAATCTAGAAAAATCACTGAGCAGAATTTCATTCAATTTAAATCTATCAAATTTTATTATATGACATTAAATTTACGTCAAAACATTCTTAAATCGATTTTTCATTAATTTTCTTAAACGAATATGACATTTGGGTTTATTTTCACTTTAATGGAAGATTTTAAAAATCAAAGTAAACATTAATATTTTTTCATTTTACCTTAAAGAAAAACACAATGAATAAAAAAAAAATGATTCTATGAATGCAATCATTCTTTATGAATAACACGAATATTAGAGAAAAATATTAAAGTAACTTTATGAAATAATAATGGAAATTTATTTTTTAATAAATTTCCAAGTATAAAAACAAACGCAGAATTAACATCTTCGAAAAGAGGAAGCTATGGTAAAAAGAAAACTTTGATTTATGAAATGTTTATTAAAATTGTTATCTTTTTTTTTAACTTTAAAAAGTAAATTATCAAAGTTTACCCAAGAACAAAAAGAAAATGGCGTAAAAAATAATATTTTTAACTTTCAGAAACAAATATACCGGGCGTAAAAAAAAGAATAAACTTCTAAAAGAAAAATATTGAATATTAAACTTGAACTTCTTGGTCGAAAGCGAGAAGTTTTCAGCATGAAGGAAATACACGCGGAACCACCATTCCCGTGTGATTACGTAAGAAACGGTTACTGTAAACGCGTAATAACATCAACCGCCGAAAGTAAACGCGTTTTTTTTTAAATCACAAAATGCACACTAAAAATGGAGATTAACGTCCAATGTCGTCTCTGCTCTTAATTGATCTGGCGTATATATATATATATATAATTCTCTTAATACCCTGTCCGGTGGCAAAAGCTGCTTGGTAGCGCCAGGAGTGGTAGTACCGCCTTGAGCTACCGAAACTGTGTTATCACCCCTGGTTGGCGGCTGATGAGGACATGGTATCGCACGTGCTTTCACACGTTGTATGATGAAAAAAAAATTGAGTCAATGACTATTAAGCTAACTTTTTACCATATTTTTAAAAACTTTAGAGGACCCTGGAAAGATGATTAACTTCGTTCCCACCCAGAGCGTTTTTACAACACCAAAAATGAATATTTGATTAAATATCTAGAATTTGATTATTATATATCACGTAAAAATATTCTTTAATGTTTTTTTCATTTATTTTGGAGTAGTGCCCTCCCCTAAACCTTGGTATAGTAGCTATTGAAAAGGGAGCCTTCGGGTCACCATCGACTATGGTCGCTAATTTTACTTACTAAATTAGCTTGAATTTTACGTTTAATGGTAGATTTAGAGGAAGCAAAAATAGCTAAATGTTTAAAATCAAAAAAACAAATTATTCATAAAAGAATTAAATTTATCAATGAATAATTCTGATGAATGGCTACATCAAAGAAATTAACTTTATGACCATTGACCAATAAAGGCCTTTTATTTTAATTTTACGATAAAAAATAGAAGCGTGTAAAAAATGCAAAAAACATGTTTATTACAACGCATCAGTTGATTTCTTGTACATTATTTTAAGACAAATATCTTTCGTTTTTAATAAACTTTAATGTTAAATAATTAATGAAAATGATACATGTTTGGATTTTTACTGTTTCTGTTTTATATCTTTTCCTGTTTCTGCTCCATTGTACTCACTTGTTTGTCCATTCTGTGTGCTGTAATGATTATAGGCACAATCTCACATTTGTATTTTTGTGTTTTATTTCTTTTTCATTACGTAGTTTTTCTTCAAAACAGATTCTGCAATACAGCGTTCAATGGGTCGCTAAGTAGTTAACAAATTTTAAATGTGTAGTTTGGCTTTTTTTTTTGTTACTGTAAGTTCAATAAATGCCATTGTTTTTTAAATATTGTTTCGAATTTTCGGTCGGAACCTAGGTTATCATATCATATTTACCAACCCCTCCGCTCGGGCTGGATATGACATAAGGTCAATTTTAAGCGGAGTTTAACAGGTTTGAATTCAGAGTTTTCCTTCTCCTAGACTAGTTGCCTCACCAAGGCTGAAGAACCCAGTCTGTCTTACTATTTACCCATAGCTGGAGGGAGAGAATAATTGGATTCATAACTTTCCCAAGGGTATTAGTGCTATGTGAAATGCAATCAGTCTCGTCCAGGATTTGAACTCGTGTCGCCGTGTCCATTTTCTACGACGATAACTATTGCACCTTGAGCACCTCCCGTCAGAACCTAGGTTATAGAAGCACGCATTTACGATCAATTTGGTTCACGTTTGAGTCAATTTTCTTGACTATGTTCTCCAAGATGACTGGAGTCTCAGGAAAACTGGTTTGAGTCGAGAATGTCAAAACAGTGGGCATCTTTCCATTAAAAAACAAAAACAAAAATCGTCGAACATCCAGTCAAAAATGAGTTGGGAATCATACATGTATTAACTGAAAGATTAAACGATATAAAACTTATTAAAAAGAGTAAATGAGCAAGAGATAGCAATGGTAGTGAGAATATAGGAGGAGAAAAGATTAGATAGAGATAAAGAGAAGAAACTGACGTTGGCACTGAGAAGAAATGAAAAGCAAGTATTACCTGTTGAGGGCCGCAAGCGGGAAAAAACTTATCAGTTGTGTCTTTACTTTTCATTATGACTTGTCTTCTAATAAAGAACGTTATGAGTGTATTCCTTTTTCTATTTGGTCGGAAGTGGTTAGGCGATTTGGAATACTGAAATCACGTAGATTTGTTAATTCTGTCAACAGACAATTAGCTGGGTACTGCGACGAAGCTGAACGAAAAATATATTCAAGTTATTCGAGGGTGAAGCAATTCTCTCTTCAAACAATTAGCTGGGTACTGCGATGAACCTGAACGAAAAATATATTCAAGTTGTTCGAAGGTGAAGCAATTCTTTTTTTCAAACAATTACCTGGGTACTGTGACAAACCTGAACGAAAAATATATTCAAGTTGTTCGAGGGTGACTCAATTCTCTCTTCAAACAATTACCTGGGTACTGTGATGAACCTGAATGAAAAGTATATTCAAGTTGTTCGATGGTGAAGCAATTAACAAAATACAATACTCACCAGCGGCGTGGAGAAGGTAACCCACTGCTGGTGGGAACTTCTTAGTCAGCATTTTAAGGTATTTGTCGAGAGCCTCACCAAACAGGCATGTACGGAAGAAGACCTTTTTTAATGTTGGTCCGGGCGCAGGGCTATTGCCCAGAAACGCCTGGCGGCTCCAAAAAGGCCTCGAGCCCGGTAAGTCAACATTTCCCTTAAAAGTGGTACCTCAGGTGCCGGGAGATAAACCTAGCTCCTCTAAGGAGGTGTAGAGCATGTAGGGACGGCCCTCGGAGTTCGAGGAGGGTCGGCCACGAGTCATGAATGCTGGGCTCCATATCACTCCCGTCAGGCAGCCTCGACCGAGCAACCGTCGCCATCAGAGACAGTCAGCATATTAACACCACATAATTGTGTCCAACATATTTATGAGGAACAGGACATATCCATTAATGTTCATAGGTACGGTATATAACAATATATATATATATATATATATATATATATATATATATATATATACCCTTGGGGAAGGTATGAATCCAATTATTCTCCCTCCAGCTATGGGTAAATAGTAGGACAGACTAGGTTCTTCAGCCTTGGTTAGGCAACTCGTCTAGGAGAAGGAAAACTCTGAATTCAAACCTGTTAAACTCCGCTTAAAAATTGACCTTGAGTCATATCCTGCCCGAGTGAATGGGTTGGTAAATAGTATATATATATATATATATATATATAATTTAGGAGAGATTTGACTCAGAGAAATGAATTCCTCCACCCTTTCCAGTTATCTACAAAATAGTAGGGCAGAATGGGCTTTTAAATCTTAGTTAGGTACCCTATTAAATCAGATAAAAACTCATTTAACACCCAAAAATTGGGCCTCATTCTACATATGCTAACGTGTGCGTAGGTAGTGAAGTGGTTTGATCCTCATATATCGAGATTGACAGGGAAGACGGTTATATATATATATATATATATATATATATATATATATATATATATATATATATGAAGCTATATATTGTATAATGTTATGTAAACCGTATAATTTCCTCGGGTCCGTTCACCTTGATAATACCACAGAGATTCTGATCCTAATTAGTTGTTTAGATCTTCCTCTTTCGGTATTTTATTATACACCGTTCTAAGCTATGTACCTATGTATATAAATCAGTTTCATTCTAAGTTATCTTTAGTATCAATGTAATTCTGCATCTACCCCCCAATATATATATATATATATATATATATATATATATATATATATATATATATATATATATATATATATAAAGAGCGTGATTTAAAAAATGTTAATAGGAGTATATTTATGATATTATGATTTCAAAGAGGCTCCAGCTGTTCACTATCCGTCACATACTTGTAATCTAACCAAGGTAATTAAATAATTTAATCTGGTCTGCTGAAGGTATATCAGATGAAGGAGGCACCCGTGGTGTAATGGTTACTTTCGAAGGAAATAAACGCAGTGGTCCGAGTTCAAATCCAAACGAGATTATTTGCATTTCACATAGCGCTAATAGCCTTACGAAAGGCATGCACCCAACTATTTTCCTTTCGGCAATGGGTAAATAGTAGGGCAGAGTGAGCTCTTCAGCCTTGGTATGGAGACGGGTCTAGAAGAAGAACAAACTGAGTTCAAAACTTTTAAAACCCCGCTTAAAAGAACTTGACCTTGTATCGTAACCTGCTCGTGCGGTAAGATTGAGCAAATATGCAAACGAAATGAAGCCAGAATGTTTACCTATTAAATAAAAACTCTTTTTTACCTCACCTATAATTAGTTTATTTACTACTTAACAAAGATAAATCCAAGGTGACCATTCTCTAAGTGTTTTAATTCCATAAGTTTGCCAGGGAATTATATATATATATATATATATATATATATATATATATATATATATTAAATAGCTACAATATATTCCATCCTTAGTTAATATTTTCCGTATATCTCATAATTTCCATGCTTTCTATTCTTTTTTTGGTCTTTCTTTCTTTTCTTCCTTCTGACTCGAAATCTTTCTTGTTAAACAAACGTACATAAATTCTATACAATATTCCTTATAAGTCAAATGACGTAATCTAAACATCAAACACTGATTTGCCAGTTAAACGGCCAACATATAAGATGCCTAAGATGATAAGGTACTAAGATATCTGTACGTCAGTGGATCATAGTGACATATATAGTGACACATGCCACACGCTGGGTCAACACAGCTATAGTCCAGTGACATGCATAGCACGATAACTGCATACTGCAGGTTTTATTTCAGAGAAACTTTTTCCGTGAAAGATACCTTCAAGTCAGCAGAGGTTTGATGATGGAGCTTCCTTCTCCGGTTTTGATTTTGGAGTTAACTTCTCCCATATGAAAAGTTGTTCTTCAAAATCAAGATCAATACCGCAGCGTCTAAATCTGAAAGATATTCGATAACATTCCAGCTGAATTTGGAAATATTTGCTCCCGGAAGCAAATAAAAGGCATATTGCCGAAAGGCAGATTAAAAATCAGTGCTGATCACGGATCGATAAATCAAAGTTCTTTCGGGGCCTGTAGGATTTTAAATTGTTCTGGAGCATTGAAAATCGATAAATCATTCAAAACTAGGTATAAATCAACAAATAGATTTGTAAGAATCGAAGGAGATTTTCTAGACGTTGGGTTCTAGTCTCCCTCGACACAATACGATTATTAAAAATGGGTTAATTCGGCCTGATTCGATGAAGTCGTTGTGGACAATTCCATTGTTGAAAGTACTTAGTCATCGAACGTTTCCAATTAGGCGTATCAAAAAGGGTAATTTTTCGTCATTTGCAAAGGGTTAGCGTCATGCTAACATCTTCCCAATGATTTTCTTCCATTTTCCCTTGTGGTGCAATACGTAACAAAAGCAGTAAAAAGAAAAATAATTAATCGATATCGGACGTTTGTGTCACTGTATGTAAACAGAATAAACAATACATTTACGTTATACATAACATGTACGTCTGAATGCTTTATAATATATCAGAAAACCCTTTTTTAGCGACTAATTACCTTAACGATCTAATCAATGGAACCTAGCCTTTAATTAAGGATTATATATATATATATATATATATATATATATATATATATGTGTGTATGTGTGTGTAAAAAAAACAAAGCATACAGAGGACGTATTTTTTTATAAATTGTGTTCTTGTTTCGTTTTTTCTAACCATCTTCAGGGCTGTATTAATAGATATGAAATGTTAAATTCAAAAATATATAAAAAAAATAAATAAATAAAAGAAACAAAGTCGTTTCTTTTTTGTTTTATTTTTTCGCTTGAAATATTTTTCAGATGTAACATTGAACATCTATTATTATGTATTATGTCGTGAAGATCGTTATCAAAAAACGAAACGTGCACAATTTATCATATATAAAAATAAATCCTCTGTATATATATATATATAGCGACACTCATTTATAAATAAGAGGATTTCTGCCAGAGAATTTGGCAATAGGAAGGTACTGTTTACAGTAGCACCTTTTTCAAGAAAATCAATTGTGATGGTTCCTTTCATGTCCCAGAACATTCTGAGAAAAAACAAAAACAAAACAAAACAAAACAAAAACAACTTATTTTACTCTCCACCTAAATTCCCATTATTTACTGAATTATATATATGGTTGATTGGTTGGTTAGGTTTTATGATATACCAGCCTTTATTGGTTATCTTTCGCCAAATCCATTTTTATACAAATAATCTGTTCTATTTTAAACAATTCAGTTTAGCATGGCTTCACAGTTTAATTGTCAAAAAACATTTCTATTTCAAGCTATTCAGTTTAGTCAAACAGTTCTAATTCAGCCAATTCAGTTTAGCATAACTATGCAGTTTAGTTCTTTTGACCTATAGATAGGGCCCAATCAAGTGCTACCATTCCGGGCCAGAGTGGACCTAGAAGCAATGGCAATGAAGGAGTGCTCCGCATTCCCCAAAGCCCCAGCATCACTGGAAACTCACTGTCAGATTGTTTAGTTTCATATCTAGAACACACGTTGGGTGGTTTTTTTACACCTCTGCAGAGGTGCAGTCGGTGTATTCTACAGTCTTAGCTGACTTGGCATATATATATATATATATATATATATAGAGAGAGAGAGAGAGAGAGAGAGAGAGAGAGAAGAAGAAGAAGAAGAAGAGAGAGAGAGAGAGAGAGAGAGAGAGAGAGAGAGAGAGAGAGAGAGAGAGAGAGAGAATTAAACAAAATAATAATTTTTAATTGTTGATTAATTGTTTTCAGTTAGTTTCGAACTTAGGTCATCATTTGGAGAGCAGTTCTAGTTTTCTTTTAGTCTTTAAAATAGTTTTTTTAAAGAGCTAATATGCCAGAAAAGAATCGACTAAAAACAAACTGGTGGCGCTCAATATACACCCGTAAAAATTATATGTTGGTATTTGTCGTACGCCCCACTAACCGGACAAGTGCTACACAAGCCCTTTTTTTAAGGTGGGTGCAGGTGCAGGGCCATAGCCCAAACACTCCTGGCATTCTCCAAAATGTCCCGGGCCTCATCGGCGTTACTCCCAAAAAAGGCGCATCAGGCGATAAACCTAGCCCCTCCGGAGAGGGCTAGAGCCTGGAGGAATAGCACCCTCCCTTAGGCTCGAGGACTGCCGGTCACAGCGCGCGTGACACGGATGGCTGCTTTCTGTTACATATGTCCAGCGGCCTTCACCGGCGTAACCGTCCGGCGGCCTTCACCGGCGTAACCGTCCTCCGATCAAGCGACACGAACCGATCCTTGCAACGAGAAACACGACCGGCGAATGACGTTATCCATAAGTCTCGTTGGGAAGATTATATTTTGGTATACAAGTGTATTGAACTTACCTCTGTCCGATATCCAGAGGATGGTAGAATACGCCGACTGCAACCTCCGCAGAGGAGTAAGACCCCCAACTCCCAACGAAGCTACACGTTCGCCATGTATGGTGACCCTTGATGTTTGAAGACTGGATTGTGGTAGTTGAGTTGTTCAACACCCGGTAGGTACCTATATGATAGTCCAGACCGAATTACTCGAGTCAAACAACCTACTTTTTTCATCTTAAGGATGCTAGAGGAGAGAGGCTGAGGGTTAATCGCACTGAGAACAAAAAGACACTTAGTGTTCTGAGCATGACATTAAACTGCTGGTAAGACTCTAGTTTTGCAGTTTGGGGAATGAGAAATGCCCTATTCGCAATTACTCTCAGATCCACTCTAACCCAGATTGAGAGTACCTATTAATGTCTCATCTATTGTTCAAATAGAACTATTCAATCATTTACTAAGGAGGATTATTATTGGTTATTTGAAACTTTACAGTGGTATGCAACTAGTTTGTATTAGACAGGAATACTTGGTAAATAGAATTAATAAATTTAAATAACAATACTTGAAGCCATTTAACTGTGTGCAAGCAAATGAGAGCTATAACTCATTTAGGCTTGGTTTTGGTTTCTTTGTTTAATGGCATACCAACCCCCGTGGGTTATCTAATACCAAAGTCATTCTTATATAAAAATAAAAATGGTACTATTTAACCCATAGTTGGAGTATGAGGAATTCATTCTTTTTCTGAGGATATCAGTCCGAATGTGAACATTAACTAAACCATTAAATAAACCACAAGAGCTGATATACCATAAAGCACTCCTAAGACAAACCAAATCAAACCTTGAACTAATCTCTGCTATCGTGAACACCAGAAAGTAAGATCTACATTTGGTAGGTATTTGGTACACGTGGATGAGCTATGTTTCAAATTAACTGTAACTGTTTTAGTCCGATATTCAACTTGGGCTTTAATTTATTTAGATTCTTTTTTCGCCACTGATATCTGACCATCCCTTTTTAAAGCGGTGTTTTGAGGCTGGTTTAGTCTGATGTTAAAGCCATTTGGGTTCAGTGTTTTGAGACATTTTAGCCATGTATTCTCGTGTAACTTGTCCTTTTAAAATTGAAGGTTTACAATTGAAATGAAGATGTGTGCACAGCTCAGCAATTTAATCTTTTGATGATGTCTAAGGACCAAGACGAATCAGTTCCCGTTATCGATACTTTTAAATCAAAGGGTACTGATACACTTTGAACGAAATGTTTATAGCAAAACACCTTATCTACTAAAAAGAACTATTTCTATGTGGATTACGAACAGAGGTGACTTATTCATAGCGCCAAGGCCACATTTTTGGATGCGTTTTGGATGAGCTGATAACTGAAGGATGTGCCACAGAATCTCTTAAGCAACAATCAATTCGAAGTTATGAAGTCGGAGTTTTTGCTTCTCCTAGTCTTCATCATGATCAACCCTCTCTCACTACTTCTCCCTATCGTTCATCGCCTCTGGCAGGTCTTCAGGGCCACATCCCGTATCCTCACATAGCTGCTGAATATATGTTCGAGCTGGTCGTCCTGCTTTTGCCCCGCCATATGTGGGGGCCATAGGAGTACATCACTTATGAGCTCGTCCCTGCTTCTCCAGCAGTGACCTGCATGTCTGGTTCGTCTAACTTGGATAGTTTTCGTGATGGGAGGCAGGTGGCCGTATAGTTTGTACCTTGTGGGATGTTGCCGCCAGGACTTGTTCAATATTGCTCGCAACATTCTTGTGTAATTGCCGTCTAGCTTTTTCTCCAGCCGTTTAGTTAGCGTGCAAGAAGTGCATCCATACAGCAGTATCGATACGACCGCAGCCTGGAAGAAACTGCGTTTCATTTTATCGGTCAGGTCTGATTTCCATATGACTGATAGCCTATCGATAGCTGTCCATGCTTTCGTTAGCCGTGTGTCGATGTCTTTTTCGGTTGATGAGACGCTGCTTCCTAGGTAGGTGAATTTGTCTACTAGTTTCAGAGGGGTTCCGTCTTGTGTGGTGATGTTGTCTAAATATCATAGCCTTAACAAGGCTAAAAAGCCTATTCTGTCCTACTATTTTACCCATAGCTAGTGGGAGAAGAAATACATTCGTGTCTTCACCAAGTTCATTTGCGTGAAGTGAAAGAAAAACGGCCTCGTGTAAGATTTGAACACAATTCATCAGATTCATTTTTTACGATAGTAAACGTTACACCACATACACATGTATTTTATCAAGTTATTCATTCATTTTTTGGTATGGTTGAGCTCATCTTTGTTATTCTTTCAAAACTCCATATTTCGATCATCAGGGTTTCCGATTACATCTTTTTTTTCTTTTTAATGCCGTAAAGATGTTGGATCGCATATGTTTTCCCCATTAAGAGATTTGAAAACTTCGGCGTGTAGAGGCGAAAGAAGTAAAGGTAGATGCTGCTGAAGCTTGGATGAAAACTACCGTTTTCTCTTCATCATTATTGCGCAATTTTTCCCCTTTCTTTACACGATGGAGGAGGAGGTGGGTAAAGTGCGGAGGGGTGGGTCACAGAGTTAATGAGTGCAAAATCTGATGACACGACCGTTTTTCTTCATCCTTTTTTTCATAACTACCCGAAAAAGGATGTGCCAAATAGGCAATATCAGAGCAATGGGGCGAGACTCGCTGCAAACACGCCTCAATCTATGTTTATTTAGGCGCCATTTTGCATATACATAAGAAAGAATGAACAGTCGTTTGCCTTTGGTTTATGTCAGTGTGGTCATATGTATTACACGGCATGATCAAAAAAAGGGACGATCAAGTTTTTGCTCCAGCAAAATTGACAGCCAATATTTTAGAAATAGATTAAATACGTAAAATGCCCTCCTTTTTTTATGGACAGAAACAATCCCAAATTCATGTCTAAAAAATAGAGAAATCTATTTTCGTCTTTTACAAGTGAAACTTATTATTTTGTTTACATTACTTCATCAATTCATTGGTTAGTACAAATTATACCCCCCCAAACATTTTAAGTGAATGAAGACCACAAATATAGTTATATTTATTACGTTTTTGAGTCTTAAGGAATATACCACGGATTCTGTTATTTTCCAAAATGAACTTATAACGTTCAAAATAAACGTGATTGTTTTTTTGTTTTGTTTTGTTTTTGTAAAAAAATATTTGTTTGTTCTTTTATGACAAAGATCAAGCGACAATCTCTTCATCTTCTTAACATTTCTTCATCTCGATAATCTTTTCTGGGATCCACTATTCAAATATATATATATATATATATATATATATATATATATATATATATATATATATATATGGAAGAAAATAATGGATAGTAGTCTGACAGTTTGCGAAGAAAAATTGACAACAAGTAATCCAAATAGAAAGGGGAGATTTATTGAGAAACAAAGTCGACACTATAGCGTTTCGGTTCTGCCGAACCATCATCAGGACTATGAGGGGTTATATTAGTGATGTTAAGTGTAGATGGAAGTATAAAAATATATGAAAATTTGGAAAAGTTGTATAACAAGAAAAGTCGGCAGTTTATGACAAGAAAAATTGGCTGTTTGATCAATGAATCAGCGTTCGTTTCTTTGAAATATATATATATAGAACGAAACAGTCTGTCTGTGGATTACGATAGATGCTCCCCCATGGGGGTTGAGCACTCTGGCGCAGGAATTGCCGGCCGCCACTAGCGTAATGCAAACCTCTTCGAAAAAATTGAGCACTTTGGTAGTCGATAGGGTATAAAAAATGTAAACAAAGGCTGTTGCTGCTGTTTCTAAAAATAAAAATACCTTAAAATTCCCTTAGCCAACGTTGTCCGCTTGGTGGTCGAGTGGTCTGAAATAAAGTTGGACGCGTTTCGATCCCGGCTTCGAGCGTCCCGCGTGTCTAGCCACACTGAAGAGTTCTGATAGAACGAAACCGTCTGTCTGTGGATGACTATATATACAAAGCAAAATAATTTTTTTCCAGAAATATAAACTCTGAGTTGTTTGGAATCAGTTTAAGTCAAAATTTGTTTTAATCCCACAAAAATATTTGTTTTGAGGCTTTTCAAAATGGCAATAAATCAAACAGAGTGCTCTAGGCTTGAACAGAGGTCTGTCAGGGAATGTTTGATGGCTGAAAAGTTCAAACCATATAAAATATACTGAAGAACGTTTGATGAGTACGGAGAAGTATTTTCTTTTTGTAAAAAATATTTACAAATGAGCCAAATACAAGTTTGTCTCTACGAGCCTTAGTTGGAAAAAACAATTCATGGAGGGAAGACACACTGACTATCCGGTAAAGAAAAAGTTCTGGGCAGTCGGTTAAGATGATCATGCTGATAGTCTTTTGGAACATAAAAGGGTTTATTATAACTGATTTCCTTTATAAAGCTGCAGCTGTAAGTAGCGCTTCAGATTGCAATGTTCGTTGACAAAATTCATCTTATTTATTGAATGAGTCTCTTATAAATGTGTGTTTGATTTGACTTGATTTGGTTTGGTTGGGCTTTATGGCATATCAACCATTGTAGGTTATTTAATGTCAAATACTCTTTATTCATATATATTAAATGTATATAATTTTGTTTTGATGGGTTTTATGGCATATCAACCATTGTAGGTTATTTAATGCCAAATACTCTTTATACATATATGTCAAATATATAAGATTTAGTTTGGTTGGGTTTTATAGCATATCAACCATTGTAGGTTACTGAATGTCAAATACTCTTTATACATATATATATTAAATATATATAATTTGGTTGGGTTTTATAGCATATCAACCATTGTAGGTTACTTAATGTCAAATACTCTTTATTCATATATATCAAATATATATAATTTTGTTTGGATGGGTTTTATAGTATATTAACCATTGTAGGCTATTTAATGTCAAATACTCTTTATTCATATATATTAAATATATATAATTTTGTTTGGTTGGGTTTTATAGCATATCAACCATTGTAGGTTACTTAATGTCAAATACTCTTTATAAATTTATATTAGATATATATGATTTGTAAACAAATTTGGCGATAACATTTTTAAATGAACCTGAGCTTATTTTTTGCACACAGTTAAATGATTTCAATTATTGATATATAACAATAGCAATTCAACGTGTCATTTATTTCCACTCATTTAAATGGATATACAAATGTGATTTATAAGTGAATTGTTTGTTGGTGGTTTCATTTTTAAATATGTTAGAAGTAACTGGTTTGCACTCTCGTATTGCTAAACAGTTAAATAGTTTCAAGTATTCCTATCCAATACTAATAATTCTATCCAAGTTTATTTTTATTTGCAGAACGTGAAGTAGTTACAAGTTTTGCTATTTAACACTGATTATATCATTTCAACTTTTTAAATGAGCCGAACTTAATTCATTAACACACATTATTCGATTCGATATTGCTTATTCGTTTGCAAACAGTTAAATGATTTTAAGTATTGCAATGTGTCAGTAGCAATTCAATTAAACATCAGTCATTTGTTTACACACAGTTAAATGATCAAATAGTTCTATTTCTAACAATTCAATATAGCGTTAGTCATGTGTTTTCACTCAGTTTAAATGACCCATAGATAGGACCATATCAGGTGCTACCACTCCGTGCCAGAGTGGATTGGGGAGCGATGGCAATGAATGAGTACTCCGCATTCCCCAAAGCTCCAGTAATAAGCTCCTCACCATAAGATAATTTTGTGTCATATCAGAACACTCATTGGTGGGAGTCTAACCCCTCTACAGACAAGCAGACAAGCAGTCAGTGTATTCTAGAGCCCAAGCCAACTGGACAAGGATAAATAGTAGGGGTTACTGTTCTTTAACCTTGCTATGTGAACCATTCTAGGAGAAGGAAAATTCTAAATCCCAACTAGACCTTGAGAAGGAATGTCTCTGCCTATTTCTGCCCAAGACACGTTATTTTAGTACGTAGATGACATTAAAAGAAATACAACGATGACATTTCCCATCATATTAAACGAGGAATTTCAGAGATGCTAAAATCAATGGAACACTTATTGCGTTAAATACCAAGGTGACTATTTTGAAGAAAATTAGTTTCCTTAATCATTCACGTTAATACAAGTAAATACATATTTAGCATCTATACTTTTTAATACTATCTATCTATCTATCTATCTATATATATATATAATCTATGTATTCATTTATTATCGATAAGCTATCGATCATATGGAAGTCAGACCTGACCAATAAAAATGTAAGTACAGTTTGTCATAAACTTTTTTTTTCAAGCTTAGTCAAACAGTTCTAATTCATACAATTCAGTTTAGCATATGTATGCCATTAGTTCTATTTAACCCATAGATAAGGCCCTATCAGGTGCTACCACTCTGGGCCAGAGTGGGCCTGGGAGCTAATGGCAATGAAGGGGCACTCTGCATTCCCCGAAGCTCCAGCATCACTGGAACCTCACCATCAGATTGTTTAGTGTCATATCCAGGACACTTGTTGGTGGGGCGGGGGGTTACTCCTCTGCAGAGGAGCAGTCGGTGTATTCTACAGCCCCAGCTGAATGGGCAACGACTAGTAAAGGCATAGACAGCTATCGATAGGATATTGGCAATATGGAAGTCAGACCTGACCAATAAAATGAAACGCAGTTTCTTCCAAGCAGCGGTCGTATCGATACTGCTATATGGATGCACTACTTGGACGCTAACAAAACGGCTGGAGAAAAAGCTAGACGGCAATTACACAAGAATGCTGCGAGCAATATTGAACAAGTACTGGAGGCAACACTATCCAAGTTAGTCGAACCAGACATGCAGGACACTGCTGGAGAAGCAGGGACGAACTCATAAGTGATGTACTCCAATGGACCCACACATATGTCCAAGCAAAAGCAGAAAGATCAGCTCGAACATACAGCAGCTATGTGAGGTTACGGGATGTGGCCCGGAAGACCTGCCAGAGGCGATGAACGATAGGGAGAAGTGGCGAGAGAGGGTCAGGGATATCCGTGCTGGTAGCATGACATGATGATGATGATGTATTCATCTGGTCTGGCACAAGGTCACAATAATAGAAAATCTTATGAGGAAATATCAAGCTGACCCTGAGAAAGTTAGAGTTTAAATAATAAATTAACATTATACAATATTTAGATCATATATATATATATATATATATATATATATATATATATATATATATGTGTGTGTATATATATATATATATGGACGAGACCGATTGGATTTCACATAGCACTTATACTCTTGGGAAAGGTATGAATCCAATTATTCTCCCTCCAGCTATGGGTAAATAGTAGGGCAGACTGGGTTCTTCAGCCTTGGTGAGGTAACTAGTCTAGGAGAAGGAAAACTCTGAATTCAAACCTGTTAAATTCCGCTTAAAAATTGACCTTGTGTCATATCCTGCCTGAGCGGAGGGTTGGTAAATATGATATATATATAGAGAGAGATAAATAAAAAGTGTTCATTACCTCTAATTGGACGTATATATATTTAAGTTAAGCTATAATAGACGTTTGTTCAATGATTGCAAAGGTGAGAAACTAATAGTTAGCAAGCGCTGTGGACTCTGTCGATACCATCTTAACATTGATCTATAGGATATGGAACACTCTTTATCTATAAATGTACCAAAATATATCAATATGTAATAATAAAGACAACTCTAATACACACAAACGCACACATAATTATACACATTTATATACATATGTTTACATATGCATATATTAACTAAATATTTTATAATCTTATTCTAATCTATTGATTAAGCTATAAATTTCTTGGGTTCACCTTGGTATTTAATCATTAGATTTTCTACTCTTTTGACCTTGTGCCAGACCGAACTAAGCTTGGTACTTATATACATAAATCAGTTTATTTCTAAATAGTCTTTACAACCCCCATATATATATATATTTATATATATATATATATATAGAGAGAGTGTGTGTGTGACTTCAAAAAATTGTAATGGGAGTATCTTAATAATTTTTTGATTACAAAGACTACCACCTGTTCACTATTCCCATCCCCACATTCTTGGAATCATTATCATCATTATCATCATTATCGAGTCGCGCTGACTGCATTGAGTTCCCTGATTCACTCCCTCTCTCTCTCTCTCTCTCTCTCTCTCCCTCTTTCTCTCTCTCTCCCTCTTTCTCTCTTTCACTCTCTCTCCCTCTTTCTCTCTCTCTTTCTCATTCTCTCTCTCTTTCTCATTCTCTCTCTCACTCTCTCTTTCTCTCCCCCTCTTTCTCTATCTCTCACTCTCTCTCTTTCTCTCCCTCTTTCTCATTCACTCTCTTTCTTTCTCTCCCTCTCCCTCTCTCTTTCTCCCTCTTTCTCTCTCCCTCTTTCTCTCTCTCTCTCTCACTCTTTCTCTCTCTCACGCTCTCTCTCTTTCTCTCTCTCCCTCTCTTTCCCCCTCTCTCCTCCTCTCTCACTCCCTCTCTCCCTCTTTCTCTTTTTTTTCTCGCTCGCCATCCATCCCTATCATATATCCTAGCATGTCTTCTTCGTTGCATTCTATGCACGTACAGAGATGATGTAAGTCCTTGCTATTCGGCCAACACTGTCACGTCCATGTGCAGGAGACCATCAGAGAACGTCGCTCATGAGTTCGTCTTTATTTCTCCACCAGTTCCCCACGTGGTTTGTTCGCCCTGAATGATTTGTAAGTTAGCAGGCTGGAGGCCATACTGCCGCTGTTTTGGTGGGGGGAGTTGCATCCAGGATTTGTTCAAGATAACACGCATCATTGTTGCGTCGTTCTCATCTAAATTTTTCTGTATGCGTTTTGTTAGTGTCCATATGTCTTTTTCAAGCTGCAGCTGTGTCAATACTACAACAGAGTGGCACCATGTGGACATGGATATATATGTATATGAGTGTATGTTCGGTCTCCCGTCGTGCACTACAGTTTAGTTAAAGATGTGAACTGCTTATACAGTTTATAATAAGTATATTTGTTTATAGTTGTGAAGACTTGTGTAGAACTAGTCACATATTTTGGATGAGCTGATCACAGTAGTATGGTGCACTAGTGTGGCACAGATTTTCTGAACAACACTCCTTACTTTTTAGGTTTTCCCTATCTTTGAAGTATTGCCTTACGAGAGCCAAAAAACACAGTCCGCAATACTATTTACTAATAGTTTGGTGCGGGGAAGAGAAAAATTTATGCCTTTTCCAAGGACATTAGCACAGCCTTGTAATTGAGTCCATTTAGAAACAACGATAATCTTTATATTACGAGTATATATATATATATATATATAAAGAAAGAGAGAGAGAGAGAGAGAGAGAGAGAGAGAGAGAGAGAGAGAGTGAGAGGGAATTTTAATTTTGAACTGAAAATTTTCTTTCTTGAATATGATGGACCAAAAATGCCGCATGTTTTTATTTAAACTTTATTTCTAGTAATATATCAGGGTGTCTCAAAATAGATGCAACCCATTAATATAATAAAGATTTATAATTGAGACAAGAGTAATGGCGGTCATTTGGAGCACGCCCTGTAAAAATGCATCTTTGAGCTTGAGACATAAAATCAGTGATTTTGTTAATTGTTATTATATCAGCTTTTAGGACATTCAATCTTTTTTTGAGTTTTTAGTTTCAGAAATAAATCATTATCAAATTAATGGGTTGCATCTATTTTGAGACAGCTTTTAATGATTTGATATACTTTTTCCTCTCTTGTCTAAGGCATTGTGATCGAGGATAAATAGTTCTTATATTATACAATTTTCAAATCTGAAACAAAAAAGAATACATTGTTATTATTAGAGTTATTAGCAGTCACATAGGTCCCATGTAAATTTAGACACCCTATATAACGGACAAGGAATGCCTTTTTTATTTAAACTTTATTTCTGGTTATATATATACATATATTCTTTAGTTTCGGTATCGCATAGGTGGTTCCTGCGCTTTCGGACAATCTTTTATCATTATAAAGAACGAGATATACGTAGTGTCAATCTGAGATGCTGAATTGATTCTACATCGGGCGTTTCTCTTTAGCAACTTTACAATCTTGAATTTATTTTTTGAGTTTACCTTTGAAAAGATCGAGTAAAACTATCAACGCTTCAGTTTGGTTTGGTTTCTTTGCTGAATGGCATATCAACCTTTGTGGGTTATTTAATGCCAAAGCCATCCTTGTAGAAGAACAGTAGTTGTACTATTTAACCAGTAGTTGGGGACATAATGGGTTTCAATACCTTTCCTGATGAACCGGTAATGTAATGGCTCATTGGTCTTGTGGTTAGAGTGTTCGCTAATGATCCGGTAGACCGGGGTTCAATCCCTGATCGAGTCATACCAAAGACTCGAAAAATGGTACTTGATCCTGCCTTGCTTAACACTCAGCATTATCAGGTATGTATCAAGGGTAAAATATAGCAATCCCGGGAAAGGATTTGCGCCCTACTCTACACTTCGGTGTAGTAGCTATGGAAAAGGGAGTCGCCCTCGATTATGGCCGCCAACTTTATAATAATCTTTCCCAAGGGTACTAGTTCGAAAGTGAGTGAAATAGCATGCCTGGGGTTCGAACTCGCTTACTTCGAGGCCGTAGTCTAGTTCTTTTGCCATTACGCCACGGTGAGTCCACGTTTTACATTGGGAAAGTTATCATCTTGAAATCGAAGTTGTTAGATATGATTGGCGATCGAGTGTCCGACTATAAAACCAATCTCGTTTAGGATCGGCTTGTCAGTTAGTTTCTTCCTAACACAAAGTCTTAGTACTACTGCATGGTTGCACCATATGAACTTTAACAAAATCCTTGGAGAAAACGGTAAGAATTACACAAGAATGTTGAGTGCTATTTTAAACAAATCCTTGAAGTGTGTCATTTGGTGCCTAAAAACAGCATCTATACAGCCACTTTCCTCCCATCTCACAAACCAGCCAAGAAAGACGGATAAGACATGCGTGGTACTGCTGGAAAGGAAAGGACGAATTGACACACGATGTTCTCCTGTGGTCTCCTACACATGGACACACCAGAGTTGGCCGACCTACAGGAACTTATATTCTTCAGCTCTGTGCGGACAATGGATGGCGTCTTGAGGACTTACCATGAGCAATAGATAATAGGGATTGATGTCGAGAGAATCAAAAGAATCCGTGCTGTCGACAAGCCTTGATGATGATGAAAATGCCGTTCTCAATTTAAACGATATCTTATTGGGTTTTCTTATTTTGATGATAATCTCAAGTCTCTGTTTGGCATTAAAGTGATATCAAATGGGGAGTATTATTAACGGCACGCTAGGATAACAGGAAGTAATACAAAATTAAGGAACTTTGAAAAATAATTCTACCGGAAAGTTGTAGTAAAAAAGAAAAAAAAAGACGAAAATGAGGATACAAGTCACAATAAATAATGGCGTCATATTTACCGCTCCGTTAACTAACTACCGGATAATATATATATATATATATGAAACGTAAATGAAAGAAAACTCAAAAGTGATCGTGTTATTATAAATTTATTTTGACGAAATTTTTTCCTTCCTTTTTCGATGGCCTAGACACTTTTTTGTGGGAGTGAAATCAGCAAATATAGTTTCCTGTATATATATATATATATATATAGTCTACTCGAAATAAATGCCTGATACCTAAATCTCTATAGTCCTGTGGGTTGGGCCTAGAATTCGCCGACTGAGTCCTTTGCTGAGAAGTAAGCATCCCCACCCAGAAAAAAATGTGTTATCGGAATGACACCAAACTTAATCTGTTCTTTAGGCTCCTGTTTTCAAGGTCTGTGGAGTTCGGAGCCCTTTCATTGCCTTTACTCCCACATTCACTCTGATTCGATGTGGCAGTGCCTGTTAGGGTCCCTTTAATGAGTCAAATAAATCTGTTTTGAAAATTATTACTCTTAAATTATAACACTTGAAACTGTACCCAAACAAATGAAATAGAAATCGTTACTTGATACCAATGGTGTATAAGTTATAAGTATCAGGTAGGATTACTTGAAGTCGTCAAACTGTGCAAATCAAATAGATAGGAAATATTATATACGAATATGTGATACCATTCAGCCGTGTAAAAAGAAATGATTATAATTAAATATAAAAAGTCCAATTAAAAAAATGCAATGGAATATTGAAAATACTGTAATGATTGTTAAGTAACCACAACAAAGGAGTATTACTGCATAGTTTGGAACGAACCGCCGCAGGCATAGGCCTCTATGTCAATGCAACCAAAACGGAATAAATGTGCTATAATCAAACGGGGGACATCTCCACTCTAAACGAAACCCCTCTTAAACTAGTAGACAAATTCACTTACCTAGGAAGCAGCGTCGCATCAACCGAAAAAGATATCGACACGAGGTTAACGAAAGCATGGACAGCTATCAATAGGCTATCGATTATATGGAAATCAGACCTAACCGATAAAATGAAACGCAGTTTCTTCCAGGCAGCGGTCACATCGATACTGCTATATGGATGCACTACATGGACTCTAACAAAACGGCTGGAGAAGAAGCTAGACGGCAATTACACAAGAATGCTGCGAGCAATCTTGAACAAGTCCTGGCGGCAACACCCCACAAAACACCAACTGTACGGCCACCTGCCTCCTATCACGAAAACTATCCAAGTTAGACGAACCAGATATGCAGGACACTGCTGGAGAAGCAGGGACGAGCTCATAAGTGATGTACTCATATGGACCCCAACACATGGCCGTGCAAAAGCAGGACGACCAGTACGAACATACATTCAGCAACTATGTGAGGATACGGGATGTTGTCCAGAAGACCTGCCTGAGGCAATGAACGATAGGGAGAAGTGGCGAAAGAGGGTCAGAGATATACGTGCTACCAGCACGACATGAATATGATGACGATGATTGAAATTCAATTTCTTTATGCTGTATCTAGCGTAAAAACTTCTGCCTCGGCTGTTTTATATTATCAGAAGAGGTTGTATGGAACGAATAAATAAATAAGAAAAATTTAAAATTAAATTAAAAAAAAGAAAAATAGATTAAAAAAAAATATTAAATTTGCAGAAACTTCCAGAGGTCTCTAACAGGAAAAGGAGATGACGCATGCGTAAAAGAAAGAAGGCATTCCTCTTGACAAAGGGGACGATATAATCTCTCTCTTTCAGGCAGTGTCCGTCGAACCAACAACACCATTTTGCTGTCTGGTGTTTTGGGCACCACGCATACGTCTTTGGACGTAGCGTCGGTTAGTCCCGTCACCCTGTAGCAGCCCTCTCTCTATCGGTCAGCACTATGCTGAAATATACAAGACCCACTACTGGACTATAAACTAGCTCTTACCGGACTTTGACAAACTTCCAAAAGAAAACTAACCCTTATGGAAGCCCGAAATATCCAAATGAGGACAAATACCTACATGAAACGATTTAATCTATTTTGACACCTTAACTGGGGGATTCAACCATTTCACTGTATTCAGGAAAAACTCCCTCATCCACGGAATGGTAGTTGAACCCAGTAAATAAAGGAAAGTATAAAAGAAACGTCTTCGTCTCTTATCTGTCTTGTCTTTTCTTTTTGTATATTTCTTCTTATTACGCCGGCATTACACCGACTAAACAACGTAGGGGTAAAATATAATATAACCAAAATATGGAGTCAGATATCTAACGCCAACATAACCAACGTAATACCAACGCTACCAACGAAATGCCAACGCTACCAACGAAATACCAACACAACCAACAAAATACCAACGCAACCAAAGTAATACCAACGTAACATAAGCCTAAACCCCACAAGGTAACTTCTGTAGTTCAATGCTTGCTTATGGAAGCTGCCAATTATTTAATGGGATCGTCCATTTTTACTCTACAATGATTAAAATGAAACATTGACAAATGAAACAAATTTTGGCATTAAATAACCCAAAAGGAGTTATTATGCCGTTAAACAAATAAACTAAACTGATACGAATCTGGATTGAATAAAGTTCACGTGTCTGTGAGAAATGGTGAGATTTTCTGCGTTTGCCCGGGGTTAAGTTTTCCATGTATCAACTGAGGCGTAAAATAAACCAGAAATATTTTCTTATTCTTCTCTCTTTTCTTTATTTGAAAGTGAGAATCTTTAAAATAACTAAGGAAACTAACGTCATGATCCCCTCTTAACATACCAGCCCAAACGGAGATGTTTTCCGTATCCTCTGCAGAAGCGTACTCACCAATGAGTATACTGGGTATATTACTAAACTACATCTAGTGGGGTGGTTTCAGTTCTAGAGATCTGGGGAATGTGGAATATCCCTTGGTTGACATTACTCCCAATCTCACACTGACCTGGAGTGGTAGTACCTGATAGAGTCCCCTCTATGTGTCAAATTAGATAGGAATACAACTATAAAACAATATGAAATTTCTTTCTTTTAGATAGGAATACTTGATACCATATATCAATGAATTATTTGTATCAAGACTAGTTACTTGGAGCTAAAATTGTTTACTAAGGATTATTATTTGTTACGAGGTGCATACGATAAGTTTGCAGACTTTTTTCGGATGGGCACTTTTATAGATAGTACATACATGAAACTGTAGTTCCCTTCGAAGTAATCTCCTCCGGCTGAAATGCATTTGTTTTACCGTTCCAACAAGTTCTAAAAATTGATTACCTATTTTCTTATATTCGATTTTTATGTTTTAAAACATTCTGAAGATGAAAGTGTATATTAAATCAACCCTTTCGCAATGATGGGAAGTAATACACTCATTTTTAAGGGTAATTCAGATAGTTTAGATTCAGAGTTTTCCTTTCTCTTGACTATTTGTCTTAAACAGACTATAGAACTCCTATCTACCTGACTATCTATTTTCGCATATTAACCAATATATTTACGCATGTCTACAGTTCATATTTATTTGAATTATATTTGCATTAATTTACATTATTTTTAGCTTATTAAATTATATTTACATTATATTTACATTTGATATTCATTTAAATATATTTATTTAGGAAAAGAAGAGATTGATACTTACCTTTCCCCAGAGCTTTAGCGTGACTGGAAACGCTAACATTCGAACTCTGGTCGCTAAGTTCATTTCTTATGATACTAACCATTATACAATGCGTTAATAAAAATGAAAGTAATCGTTTCTGTCCAAATATTATTTATATTATCTCTATGATTTGAACTTGTATATTCATCCAGGGTGTTATACTCTCAACGTTTCGGTCGCTGAACTCTCCGGCCTTATTCAGGTATCATAAAAATGTGTTGATTAATGATGTCTTGTTCGAGACAAACTGGAAGTTCTCAGGTCAATCTCCGGGCTCAATTTCAAACATTTATATACTTAAGCTCTGTTAAATATACAGACAACTGTCATTACGAGGAGAAATTAACAAGAATGAATGAACTGATACAATCTCCTTCTGTGGATTAAATAAAGGATTAACTTTAAAAATTCCCCAGAAGATTATAGATAATATCTAACACTTAAAGAAAGTCAGAAAGTATAATGTGCCAAACATGACTAACTATCAAGATAAGGATATTAGTCAGAGAGTATGTCTATAATACAGATATGTATTCTAAGAATGATATATACAATTATTTTTCAATTAGCAAACAGCAGACTCTTGGGTGTTGTATTTTTAGATATATTTTCTGCGCTCTTCCAGGCAGCGGTCATATCGATACTGCTGTATGGATGCACTACTTGGACGCTAACTAAATGGCTGGAGAAGAACTTGACGGCAATTACACAAGAAAGCTGCGAACAATATTGAACAAGTACTGGCGGCAACACCCCACAAGGCACCAACTATACGGCCACCTGCCTCCCATCACGAAAACTATCCAAGTTAGACGAACCAGACATGCAGGAGACTACTGGAGAAGCAGGGACGAGCTCATAAATGATGTACTCCTATGGACTCCTTCATATGGCCGGGCAAAAGCAGGACGACCAGCTAGAACATACATTCCAGCTAGAACATACATTCAGCAGCTATGTGAGGATACGGGATGTAGCCCTGAAGACCTGCCAGAGGCGATGAACGATTGGGAGAAGTGGCGAGAGAGGGTTAGGGATATCCGTGCTAGCGGCATGACATGATGATAGTTACTACTTGAGCTCAAGTATTACAGTAGCGACCAACAAGACAAAAGGTTTAAAACTCCTCAAGTACTACAATGGTCATCATCATCATCATGTCCAGCTGGTAGTACGGATATCCCTGACCCTCTCTCGCCACTTCTCCCTATCGTTCATCGCCTCATGCAGGTCTTCAGGACAACATCCCGTATCCTCACATAGTTGCTGAATGTATGTTCGTGCTGGTCGTCCTGCTTTTGCACGGCCATGTGTGGGGGTCCATATGAGTACATCACTTATGAGTTCGTCCCTGCTTCTCCAGCAGTGTCCTGCATGTCTGGTTCGTCTAACTTGAATAGTTTTCGTGATAGGAGGCAGGTGGCCGTACAGTTGGTGTCTTGTGGGGTGTTGCCGTCAGGACTTGTTCAAAATTGCTCGCAGCATTCTTGTGTAATTGCCGTCTAGCTTCTTCTCCAGCCGTTTTGTTAGAGTCCATGTAGTGCATCCATATAGCAGTATCGATGTGACCGCGGCCTGGAAGAAACTGCGTTTCATTTTATCGGTTAGGTCTGATTTCCATATAATCGATAGCCTATTGATAGCTGTCCATGCTTCCGTTAACCTCGTGTCGATATCCTTTTCGGTTGATGCGACGCTGCTTCCTAGGTAAGTGAATTTGTCTACTAGTTTAAGAGGGGTTTCGTATAGAGTGGAGATGTCCCCCGTTTGATTATAAAATCAAAAAATATATCTTCAGGGCAGTAAACTGACTGTCAATGTGGAATCAGCTCGAAAGAATTAAGGGTACGAAGGCAAAAAACCCCTAAGAAGGTAAATTGATCGATGCGAATTTACCGAATCCAAGGAATAAGAAACGAAATAAGAAGAGAATTACAGCAATGAATGTAATCCTATTTACCCAACCCTTCCGCTCGGACCGGATATGACACAAGGTCAGTTTTTAAACGGAGTTTAACTGGTTTGAATTCAGAGTTTTCCTTTTCCTAGACAATTTGCCTCACCAAGACTGAAGAGCCCAGTCTGCCCTACTATTTACCCATGGAGAGAGAATAATTGGATTCATAGTTAGAATTATAACAAGGGATAGAGTCGTAATTATAACAACGTGGGCTATTGTCGGAATTTTAACAACCTGAACTTTATTTTTAATTATAACAACGTGGACTATTGTCGGAATTTTAACAACGTGAACTATATTTTGAATTATACCAACGAGGACTATTGTCTGATTTAAAACAACCAGATAACAGTCTGAATAATATCAACATTGACTATTCTCTGAATTGCCGAATTAGACTATCGACCGAACTATAACAACACGATTACAGTCTGAATTGTGTGCATAAAGTAATTGTGCTCTAAATATAACGTATTCCGTGCAATGTAATATTGAAATTTGAGAACTGGTAAGATTTTAGATTCCGAAATTGATTTTTGAAATATTAAATTTTCTTTTGTAATATGTATATATTAATATGTATATATAATCACATATATATCAATATGTATATATCAATATGTATATATTAACTGAACGATAAAATTTCTATGTTGATAAGTTAGAAAAAAATTAGATTCTGCAGTAGAGATTCGTGCAAATGTCCTTTAGAGATTGATTTATTTTTATGGCATCTCAATCTGTCTTGGGTTGCTTAATGTTTATGGCATAACAGGAACCACACTATCAGATTGTTTAGTGTCATATCCGGGACACCCATTGAGGGGTTCTTACCCCTTTGCAGAGGTGTAGTCAGTGCGTTCTATAACCCAAGCCAACTGGGCAATTCTATTTCGGATCAGAATAGATCGAGAAATAATGGTAATAAAGAAGATCTCTAGAACTGGAACCTCACCATCAGATGACGTTTTGTGTCGTACTCAGGATACGCGTTTTTTTTATGGGTGGGTCTTACTCTTGAAATGATAATCCGAATATTTTTCAAAGCAGATGATTAGGTAGCGATTTCACAGGAGCTTTAGAGCTGCAGAATAAGGACAACTGTTCAAGATGGTTCTTATATAACACATAAAAATACCAGTCACGAGGACTGTTTCGTTATATCCCAATTATGATTCCATGTCAGATGATCACTGATGTCGGCCCCTAGTTTATGTAATCCCTATTTGGTCAATTTTCAGAGAGTTGGGAATTTGAACATTGGTAGCTCTTCACAAGTAAACAACAAGACTGAATCTGCAGTTACGAGTACAAAACACCTCATGCGGAATTGCCCAGTAGGTTGGGGCTATAGAATTCACCAAATGCTTCTCTGCAGAGGGGTAAGACGCACCCCAATGAGTGTCCTGTATATGACACTAAACAAACTGATGATGAGGTGCCAGTAATGCCGGAGACTTGGGGAATACTGAGTACTCCTTCACTGCCATCGCTCCCAAATCCACTCTGGCCCGGAGTGGTAGCACCTGATCCTATCTAAGGGTCAAATTGAACTAAAATGTGTACTTATGCTAAACTAAATTGTTTAAATGGGACTGTTTTGACATTGAAATGATACTTACGCTAAACAGAATTATTTCAAATAGAACTGTTTTGACATTTAACTATTTGTAAACAAAAACTATCCTTCGACTAAGCTGAATTGTTTGAATTAGAACTGTTTGACTAAAATGAATGGGCAGAAATAGAAATGTTTTTGAAAATTAGACTGTGTACTTATGCTAAACTAAATTGTTTGAAATAAAAATGTTTATTTATATAAAGATGGATTTGGCATTAAATAAACTACAAAGGTTGATATGCCATAAAACCCAAACAAACAAACAAACAAACTCATGCAGAAGTAAAAAGACGCCCATATCGAACCATTTCTTGCACTGCAAGACTTCCAAAATACCCCTAACCTAGGAATGGGAATCAGACTCCTAAATCGATGTACCACCTCACGGCTACTTAATCAGTTAAAGCCAAGGCTCATAAGTTATGGTAGGGATGACAGGATCCTAATCGAACGTGGACGGTAAGATCACGACGGCTACTACATTGCGTCACGCGCGGGATCTGCCGGTGTTAAATGAGGGTGGCATTGTTAGAATGTGCATGCACAAGAAAGATGATCATGTCGGAGGGAAAGGTGTTATGAATAATCGCCTGGACAAACGATCACACGAAGACATAACACCGAACTAAGTGTATCGATGTAACAGACGCTATTTACGAAGGTCGTCGGAGTAACCAAAGATAATGGAGTGGAGTGTAATGAAATGTCAACTTGCCACCCGCTTCAGATGACACACCACCCATAGACGCGGGTACCACAGAGCAACCACTTCACCGCCTCGACCCCGGGAGGAGTATCTTCACTGCCTGTAGCTATCTCGTTCAGAGAGAGTAGGTAGAGAGAATACTATTATATTTAGCGAGTAGACCCATAATTTTTGTTACCAGTATAATCATTATGGGGTGCTTCAGTTTTGTAGCTTTGTGTCACGCTAAGTTAAGTTGAGCTAGTTGATAGAGCTCCTTTATTGGCACACAGTTAAATGGTTTCACGTATTGCTATCAGACATTAATAATTCTATTTGATATTAATCATTTGTTTGCACACAGTTAAATGGTTTCAAGTGCTGCTATGTAACATTAGTTTGGTTTGGTTTCTTTGTTTAAAGGCATATCAACCTTTGTAGGTTATTTAATGCCATAGCTATTCTCCTAGAAGAAGAGTAGTGGTACTATTTAACCCATAGCTTGGATGATAAGGGGGTTCATACCTTTCCCAAGGGTATTTGCCCGAAAGTGACCGTAATAGCGCGAGTGGAGAACGAACTCGCTGACTCAGATTCTCCAGTCCATCGCTTTAACTATTACACCACAAGGATACCCATTATGTAACATTACTAATTCTATTTATCAAGTATTCCTGTCAAATACGAACAATTTTCACCCATTTTAAATAACCAAAGATAATCTTTAGTAAATGATTGAACAGTTATATTTAACCCATTGATGATACCCTACCGGGTACTACAATTATGGGTCAGAGTGAACCTGAAGTAATGGCTAAGAAACATTTGTTGCTCGAAAGGTGAAGGGGCAGTTGATTATTGTACTGTAACCAGATAGTTTAAGAAATTTCATTTGAGTCAGGCAAGGTCATGTAGGCCAAAAGGAGGGGATTCCGAGGCTGTGCTCCAAACAATAGACATAAATCTGGTGACTAGCACTCAGAGCGAGCTCGGTATCTCATAGTCCAGTGTATTTCATCACCTTCACAACCTTAGAAAAAGCATCTCGAGCTGTCAAATTGTGCCCCATGGTACCAAAACATTGCAAAACCTTTGGATTCACCCTAATTGTTGCAGAGTAAATCTTTTTCTTTACTTTGATTCCACAAAAACCAGCAAAAGGTCATCAGGAACTCTGCAAAAATCTTATACATGAGATAATTTTGTAATAGAAACTGTGATAAAAAGCTTCGATACTTCATTTTTAGTTTCCTAAATTTTAACATTTTGATAAAGAAAATTGTGCTCAGCTTGGTAATTTACGAGTGCTTGTAAGTGCTAATGTCTAGATATCTAGACTACAGTCAAGACTTTTTAAAGATGAGTTTGTGCTAATTTTCGATACTTTTAAGCGGAAGTTTTTGGTGAAACACTGGATTATGCGAGTGCAGCATCCACCATACTAATCAGATCTAGCTTTAGTTATTGTACCAATCACAATTAGCACAATCGTCACTTTCATGTTCCACTTATCCTTCTTTTCACATTCCCTCAGATTTATTCTGTGGTCCCCCGGGACAGCAAAGTCGACAATTTTGCAAGTTCTCTTCTTTTTGTTGATTATTATAAGGTCTGGTCTTCTAGCCGGGATTTGGTGATCCGTTTGTATGTTAAAGTTCCATAGGAGTTTATGTGTGTTATTTTCTAGGACAGGTGCTGGGTTGTGCATATACCATTTGTTATTATGGTCAAATTTAAATTTCTTGCACATTTCCCAGTGGATCACCTTGCCCACACAGTCGTGTCTCGTCTTATACTCCTTCTGTGCTAATTTGCTGCATTCGCTTATTATGTGAATGGTTGTTTCGTCTCTGTCACCGCATAGCCTACATTTGCTATTTTGTTGCATCTTACCTATTCTCGCTTTGATATGATTGGTTCTTATAGCGTTGTCGTATGCTGCTATTTGGAGAGATTCCGTTTCTCTCTTAAGGTTTCCTTTTCTTAGCCAGTTCCAGGTTTTTTGGTGTGAAATGTTGTTTATTAGTCGTTTAAAGCGGCCATAGAGTTGTTTTTTCTTCCATTTTTGTTTCCTAGTTGTTGTCATTCTATCGTCCATCGTGTTGTCCGTATCGTTTCTGATTGCTCTAATCAGTCCTGTTTTTCTATGTAGTCTTCGAGTCATTGTATCAATACACCAACGCTGTCTTCGATGCTGGCAAGTCCTCTTCCTCCCTCTTTTCTGGATACATATAGTCTATCAACATCGTCTCTGGGATGTGATGCCTTATGCATGGTCATTACTTTTCTTGTTCTTTGACCCATTATTATTATTATTATTAGGTACTTAAAACTATATAATTACTTGAACAAAAAAATGACTTCAGTATCAAATAACACTACAAGAATTGACAAACCAGCAGATTAATATCGAGTGATAAATTCAGATAAGAATATAATAAATGCATGTCAGACTTGAAACATTTTAATTCTCTCTTTCTCTCTCTGACACACACACACACACACACACACACACACACACACACACACACACACACACACACACATATATATATTTATGAATTCGGTATATTTGTCTTAACTGTTAAGCTGATTTTTATATTTTGCTCAATTAAGATTTAAAAAAAAAATGATCCAGAATAAGGTCCTAACTGCATCAGCTTCGGATGGACAAACGCTCAATGAGAAGCCAAGTATCGCACTAGACCTTCGGGTCTAGTTCAAGCTATGACCAGGTATACGTACTGGACTCACATTGTAATTAGTGAGTCTAAATACTGCGGGGTCACCTGGCTCACATTACACTTCGTGAGTTTATTACCAGCATAGTCCAGCAGGGTGCCAGTCTTGACTCGTGCCCGACCTTCCACAAACCCCCACAATAAAAAAGACCTTGAGTCAAATACTTTCTGGTTGGACTTACGGATAAAAAAAACCTAATTGCATCACCATGGATATGTTATTCCCACAGAGAAACAACAATCCAACAAAGCCTGGTATTATCGTGAGGTACTGCTGGAGCGCACTGGTCAGTGGTAATGGTGCTTTGGCACCGAAAGCATGTCCGAACTCAAAGTCATCAACTAAGGAAGACTTTGTTGGAAGTAACACTGCTGTTTGCATAGCAGTCATTGTATATATATATATATATATATAACGTTAAAGTAGGGGGTCTATATTTTTTCCTCACTAGTTAGATAATTTATATATTTTGCTTTATTAAAAGTCGTTCATTAAAAAGAAAGAAAAATACTTTGAAAAAATGAGATTAAAAATGATTAACTATGTTTTATTACTTATATTTGATTTTACTTTTTAATAAACTGTTTTCTACATTTTTATACAGAATTGTTTTGATAATAGCGTTTTAGGACACTGCTGGAGAAGCAGGGATGAACTCATAAGTGATGTACTCTAATGGACCCCCACATATGGCCGAGCAAAAGCAGGACGACCAGCACGAACATACATTCAGTAGTTCAGAAGACCTGCCAGAGGCGATGAACGATTGGGAAAAGTGGCAAGAGAGGGTCAGGGATATCCGTGCTACCAGCACGACATGATGATATAGTTGTTGATGTCAACCTTTGATCTTCTCTTAAAACAGCAAAGTTGGCTTCATTCGAGTCGAAACACACCACCTGAAAAGATATCAAATTTTTATAAAGATTTTTATAAAAAATAAGAAAATGTATTTAGTTCCTAAACTGAGTTACTCACTTCACCAAATGAAATCTTCAATTTTTCATTCAAGATTGTCTAATGTTTTTGATTTAATTAATCTTTATAATCGATGCCTCAAATGTTCACAGGGAAATCAGGAGTGATTTTAGAATACTATTTACAGTTTAAAGTCATGCAGATATTCTGTGTGATTTTCGTGGATAACAGTCGTATATATATATATATATATATATATATATATATATATATATGTGTGTGTGTGTGTGTGTGTGTGTTTTGAACTTTTCCTTAGTGATAGTAACGAAGGTGCTATTTCGATCTAATATATATATTTAGAGAGAGAGAGAGAGAGAGAGAGAGAGAGAGAGAGGGAGGAAGGAATATATATATATATATATATATATATATTTAGAGAGAGACAGAGAGTGAATGTGCAGACATTACACAACGTATACGCGTTGTCATACACGCAAACATGCTATATATATACGTGTGTGTGTGTGTGTGTGTGTGAGTATGTGTGTGTGCCTAAGTACATGTGTGTAATGTGTTGTATATGGTGTGTGCGTACAAGCGTATATATATATATATATATATATGGAGAGAGAGAGTGTGTGTGTGAGAGAGAGAGAGAGAGAGAGAGAGAGAGAGAGAAAAGAGACACGAAGGAATATATATATATATATATATATATATATATATATATAATCCTTCCTCTCTCTCTCTCTACATATATATATATATATATATGTATTTAGAGAGAGAGAGAGAGAAAGAGAGAGAGAGAGAGAATGTGCAGACATTACACAACATATACGCGTTGACATGCACGCAAACATGCTATATGTACGTGTGTGTGCGTGTGTGTGTGTGAATGGGAATATGCATGTGTGTGTGTATGTGGTGTGTGTGTGTGTACAAGCGTATTCCTACTCGTAGGTAGTAATGGCAGGTCAACGTTAAATGAAATGGCGCCACTTGGTCTCTAGTTCTGCTTAACCTTTTCAAAAACAGCTAAACTTTTTTTTTTTCACTTTTTGTACCTACCTTACATACCATATCCGTTTCCGCCATACCTTCCATCCCTGGGGGTCGAGGCGAAGTGGCAGGCGTAAGAGTGGATAATGGCTCGGGATGAGAAACAGAGAAAAAGTGGTGGGGAAAAAATCAGCCTAAAGTCTTTAACAAACCCCAACCAACATTTTTGATGCTGAGACCCCTTTTTACACCCTTATTTTCTCATACCTTCATTGTTTTCCCTTTCCTTGTCTATCTCTTCTCTTGGGGTTTCAGTTTAGATCTTTCTCTCTCTCTCTCTTTCTCTCTCTCTCTTTCTCTCTCTCTCTCTTTCTTTCCTTCACTCTTTCTCTCTTTCAGTAATATATATATATATATATATACGCGTGCCAAGATTGATATAATACGTAGGTAAGAAAGAGTTCTAGCACGTGCGTGGTTACGGTTGTAGAGGCACTGGGTTCGATGGTGTTTATCTGACTTCAATACTGGATAAATGTCACTTAAATCTCACCGCAAAATATTAGTTGAAGTATATTTGAATACCTGTTTATGAATGAAAGTTCCACTGATATTCAGTTTATTGAATAAGGGACCGGACATTGTTTTAGCAACGATGTTACCAACGAAATTTATGAAAGACGAGCAAAGTTTGAAAAAGATCGAAAAGAAAAAAGATTCTTGTTTAAAGTTGGATAAAAAGACATAAAAGTGATGGAGATAGTTTTTGAATAAAGAATACTTCTTTCATTGTAAAATATGGCGAACGAGTTAATTTATTAACCACCATCAAGTTGGCTGCATTTCTACAGAGAGATAAAATCCACCCTCTCCAACGTGCGTCCTGATTGTGAGGCTTCAGTCCTGGAGTTTTGGGGAATGTGGAATACCCCTTCATTACCATTTTTCCAAGTTCGCTCTGACCTAGAGTGGTAGTATCTGTTTGGGTACCTTTTTTTAAGTTACCATCTGTTGGTAAAATAGAACTATTTAATCATTTACTTGATTTGAAACCACTTAACTGTGTTCAAACGAAGGAATTATGTTGAATAGAATTATTAGTGTTCGATAGCAATTCTTGAAACAATTTAACTGTGTGCAAACAATAGCAATACTTCAAATCATTTTACTGTGTGCAAACAACAAATAGCAATACTTGAAACCATTTAACTGTCTGCAAATAAAACTATTGGTGTTAAGATGTCAATACTTGAAACCATTTAACTATGTGCAAACAAATGAGCACTGACTTATTTCGTCTCATTCCATGAGAGTATCTTGCTAAGACTATGAAATTTTCAGCCCATCTACGTCTCTCTCTGTCTATATATACTTTTTTTCATCATACAACGTGTGAAAGCACGTGTGATACCATGTCCTCATCAGCCGCCATCCAGTTTCGGTAGCTCAAGGCGGTACTGCCACCCCTGGCGCTACCAAGCAGCTTTTGCCACCGGACAGGGTACTAAGAGAATCATATATATATATATATATATATATATATATATACGCCAGATGAATTAAATGCAGAGACTACATTGGACGTTAATCTTCATTTTCTGAGTGCAGTTTGTGATTTAAAAAACGCGTTTACTTTCGGCGGTTGATGTTATTACGCGTTTACAGTAACCGTTTCTTACGTAATCACACGGGAAAGGTGGTTCCGAGTGTATTACCTTCATGCTGAAAACTTTCTCGCTTTCGACAGAATCCAACTTGATGCATATCGTGCCGTGGTCTGAAGACGATTCGAGGCAACTTTCAAACTGCGGCCAGTGATTCCTATTTTTGAAAGAAACGAAATATATATATATACACACACACACATAGGTACACACATACACACGCACACATAAATATTTTTATATATATATATGTGTGTGTGTGTGTGTGTGTGCAGAGGTGTCCTAAGAAATGAAACAGTGGTTTATGTGTTACAGTTTCTTTTTATTTATTTATTTATTCTTTTTTTTACATTCATTTTTGGTATTTCGTTTCGTTTCAGATTTTGGCGTTGCTTGAAGATTCTAAGAGATAATTTTTAAAAATTAGATTGACAAAATTTTGAATATTTCTAAATAATTTAATTTATACCACAAGCATGACCAGTAAAGTTTTCTGTCTCTTTCTTTCTCTCTCTTTCTCTCTGTCTCTGTCTCTCTCTCTCTATATATATATATATATATATACAAGCACAAACAAAAACAGTGCAGTCCCAATTTTCCATCACTGTTCTTATGGATGACTCCCGATTTTTTGAACGAGCCGGTTCAGTAAAAGACGTCTGAGAAGCGTTCCAACAAAAGAGATGTCTTCGTGTTTATTATTCGCAGTGAAGAAGACAGAACTACGAGAAGAATCGAACCCCCATTTAAAGAAGGAATGGGAGGTGATAAGAACAAGATGGTGATGCAACATAGAAATTATGCAGAGCGTTCGGATGCAGCTGATTTGGTTTGGTCTTGTTTCTTTATTTAATGACATATCAGCCTTCGTGGTTTATTTAATGCCAAAGCAATTCTTGTGGGAGAAGAGCAGTGACACTACTTAATTCATAGCTTGGGGGATAAGGGGTTTATACCTTTCCCAAGGGTATTAGACCAAAAGTGAATGTGATAACCTAACTGGAGTTCGAACCCCCATACTTCGAGGCCTCGGTGGACTATGTTAGCCATTACACTACGGGGATTCACCCTTGCTGTTGATTTAAGAAAAGATAAGATTGGACAATTCTTTATTCATTGCATAATAGTTTCTGTTGAATTGATTATCATATTATTTTTTATCATAATTCTTATTGTCATAATTCTTCAATGACGAAATTAAAGGGGAATCCCTGTGATATAGTGGCTAACGTGTTGGACTGCGAGATCGCCATAAGCGGTTTCGAATTTTGGTCGCGCTATAACTTTCACTTTCGGACAAATACCCTCGCAAAATGTACAGACCTCCTTATTCCGGTTGCTATGGGTCGAATAGTTCCTCTATTGTTCATCTACATGGATGGCTTTGGCATTAGATAACTCACGAAAGTTGAAGTGCTGTCTAAGATCATGCGTGTTTTTGCCGGCCTCTTAAAATTTTTCGCGACATACTAGTGACAGAGGTTATTTAATACCAAAGCCATCGTTATAGAAGAAAAGGGAATGATGGGGTTCACGCCTTTCCAAAGAGTATTAATCCGAAAGGGAACGAAATAGCACAAGTTCGAACTTGCTTACTTACGATGTTGCAGTCTAGCACGTTAACCACTACACTACGAAGACTTCCTCCTGTTTCATCTGTAAAAAGTGCGAAACATCCACTATTAAGTTAGCAATTAGTAAAAATCTACAATAGTTTAATGTAGCCGAAGACTTTTGCACAGTACTATATATATATATATATATAGGTATTATTCGGTCCAGTTAAACCAGAGTTGGGAGTAATTCCTTCAGGACAAGAAAATCATTCAGGAGCTGAACATTTAAATTTTCCTGGTGGAGAGCTCAATGTAATTTTTTACAGAGCAATATTTCTTTACCCGAAAGAGAATATTACAGATAAGAAAACTTATATCGGTTTGACGTCCACTTAATGGAAGGAGAGGTATTCAAACCATAAATTTACCTTCTCCCACAAACACCTAAAACACCATACGGCACTATCGAAACAATTCTGGTATTTAAAAAACAAAGGGTTAACCCCTGAGATAGAATGGTCTATTTTGAAAAAATCAAATACTCCAAATAGTTTTGACGGTAGATGCAATTTGTGCTTAGAAGAGAAAATACATATTTTAACACATAAATGACCTGATAAGTTATTAAATAAGAGAAGTGAATTAATAGCTAGATATAGACATAAGACTAGATTTAAACTATAGACTAAAAATTTTTTAAAAACAGAAATAAATAGTAAAACCAGACAAAAAACGTATCCAATATACACACTAGGAAAAAATAGGTAGCTAAATAAATGGTATCGAAATTAATATAAGCATTAATATTTCTCTTAAAAGTTAATTATCGAACTTAACATGAATAGAAAATAGATTAAACAAATAAATAAAAAAGTTAAATTACCGTAATTATAACTGACGGAAGAATTTTGAAAATAAAATAAATAGGTAAAAAAAAAACAAAAACGGAAATTCAAATAAACGAGGAGATAACTCCTTAATCTCTTCTCCCTCCCCCTTCACCCCACGTGTCTATTTTGTTTTATTTATCCATTAGATCTGAAGAAGTCCTCTTATATTTTTCTTCGTGTTTTTGATTCACACCAGAAACTAAAAAACAGGATGGAAATAAATTTATAAAGATATATATATATATATTATGCGTTATCTCTAGGTTATTGGTTGACCTTTCCCGAAGAGGAAAGGATTATCATGAAGTATTCGAGCATTATCTTAAATCTTAAACCGTTAATTCTGTCTTATAAGTATTAGACTTCTTTAATATTTCGTCGTCTATATTTTTATACAGATAAAAACTGGACAATGACAAACATTTTCCGATGGTTCAAGAATCTTACCGAAGATATCCTTAATTTTATAAATTTTTTCATTTTGTTGTTTTTGATTTTAATTTAATCTCCTTCATACAAAACTGACGCCTATATCTCTTTAAAATACCGAAAACCCAAACCAAAATAGGAGAACTTTTCTTCATTCAGCCTCCCTTCCCCAAGATATGATTCCATTGTGCTTGAAAACATGATTTTTAACAAAATGTTTTATCAGAGTACAATGTATTGTAGATAGATATAAAAATACACAGTTAATAATTTTATTACATAAATTATTGTAAATCATTTTTACAAGAATTAGCATCGCAGATTATTTTACTTAGATGAGTCAAAAGTTTTGCAATATTTTCGTACTTGATAGCTTGTTGTACGTTTACAACGTGACTGAAGCAGTGCAAGCTGTGACACCGTGGTTGGTAATATCATGGTAGCTGGTGCCCTAGCACGCGTTACGGAGCATTACTTCATTCCGTGCGTAATTCGAAAGCCATACAGATGAACATGCAACGGAGTCAAAACTGAGAACTAATATTTTACAAGTTCGGACAGGGCTGTAACGTCACGGTGGAAGCAACGAAAATTATTTGTTGTGCTAAAGGCGCAGGTGATCACAGTACAGAGAGCCCAAGAAATTTCGTTCGGGTGGCAAGAACCTCCATCAACAGGCAAAGCCTACAAGAGGGGATTCTGAGACCCTGCTCCCAGCCCAAATATGCCCAAATCCGGAGAGTTGCACTCAGAGAGTATCAGGCGAGCTTCGCATTTCACATTCTAGTGTGGTTCGTCACCATCACGACCTCAATGGCAAAAGCATCCGGAATCGCCAGATGGTCCCAAAATTACCAGAATATTGCAAAACCTTTGATTCAGGCTATAAAATGAAGAAGAAAAATGACTTTGATCTCAAAATCTTGTTACGCATAAATGTACGTCATCAAGTCTGATACATTATTAACTGATCTTTACCATAGATTTTCACTGAATTAAGTGCATTGACACAGGAGGAGATTATGCGAAAAATTAATTATTTACTGCGTTAAATAAATAATTTTTCCATCTTTCGGTTTCCAATTTATTGATCTATATACATTCATACTCGGGGGTGTAATGTTTAAAGCGATGGACTCGGGGGGTGTAATGGTTAAAGCAATGGACTGCGGAATCGTAGTAAGCGAGTTCGTACTCCAGTCGCGCTATTACGTTCACTTTCGGGCAAATACCCTTGGGAAAGGTATGAACCCCCTTATCCTCCCAGCTATGGGTTAAATAGTACCACTACTCTTCTTCTAGGAGAATAGCTTTGGCATTAAATAAACTACAAAGGTTGATATGCCATTAAACAAAGAAAACAAACATTCATACTCGATTCATTGCTGATAATTTTACTTGATAAAACATAATGATTTCCTTCTTACTATACGAAAACATTTAAAATATTTTTACTATAGAAATTCACTACTGTAAAAATTCAGTAGAAATGCTTTGAAAATCGGGAATAAAAGTATTGTCTGGGGTCATGAAGGCATGAATTACCTGAAAATATTGCAAATATGTTTTTATGGAAATTTATCGATTCGGAGTCAAGCGAGAAATCTAGTTTAAAGAATCACACATATACAGTCAGAATTGGTGCGTGTTTAGGAGAATTTTTTTGGCTATCTCCTCCAGAATGGCTGACTTGGTTTTAATAAAATTTTGTAGAAATACTCACCAGGGCAGAGAAAGCAACTTCGGGGGAGGCGTTGCATAAAAAGTCGTACTCTGTCAAAATCGATTAATCAATCACGCATACATGAACAGAGAGAGAGAGAGAGAGAGAGAGAGAGAGAGAGTTGGTTGGTTTGTTAGTCTTTATGGCATCACAGCCCTTGAACATTATTTAATGCCAAATATTTTGTATTCGTATATTAAATATATATGATTTAAATACGAATAGTTTGTAGGTAATATTTTAATTAAGCAAAGGTTCATTTGTTTGTACCGAGATAAATAGTTTCAAGTATTTGTATCAAACACGAATAATTCTATTTAGTATTAATCTGCACAGAGTTTAATAGTTTAAAGTAATGATATCTAACACTAATAGCTTTATTTTCACACAATTAAATGGTTTTAAGTATTTCAATCAAACACTAACAATTCAATTCAACATTACTAATTTGTTTACATACAGTTAAATGGTTTCAACAATTGCTGGATCATTCTAACTATTCAATTTAACATCAGTCATTTGTTTGCGCACAGTTAAATGATTAAACAATTCTATTTGACCAGAGATATGACCAAAACAGGTATCACCAATCCAGGTCAGAGTGGATCTGGGAATAATAGCTGTGAAGGAGTGCTCCACATTCCCTAAAGCTCCAGGGCAGAAGCCTTACGATCTGATAGTTTAGTGTCAAATCCAGGACACTCATTGGGAGGGATTCTGACCATTACGCAGAGATGCAGTTGGTGTATTCTACAGCCCCAGCCCAGTCGGCTGGGGAGAGAGAGAGAGAGAGAGAGAGAGAGAGAGAGAGAGAGAGAGAGAGAGAGAGAGAGAGACGCACACACACACACACACACACACACACAGAAAGGGAGTATGTGTATGTGTGTGTGACAATAATCTTAGTGTTCAGAGTATTGCATGATTTTGGTTTGACTTATTTTCCAAAAATAATTCAACTTTGTAGAATAGATTAATTTGCTAATTTTAGATATTTTCGACTGATTTTTATTTTAAATTTACCGTTGGTCTTTCGTTTTTCTCAAAATTGTTAAATGATGATTAGTCAACAACGAAAAATGGAAACAATCTCGGCTCGAGCCCAGAACCCAGAAAAGACAAGACGATCGATGAAAGAAAAAGATGGTGGTCCATTTATCATCCCAGTTGGTTGGTTGGTTGGTTGGTTTTTACGACATATCAACCACTATGGGTTATTTAATGCCAAATCCAATTCACATATATTAGATATGCATAATCTGCAAACGCATATATTTGTAGCAGAAAGAAACTTGAATTTTTGTTGGGCGCGTAATCTAATTTGACCGTTAGAGTCACCGAACATTTTCACCCAATCAGGATGGCTTGTCCTATTCAGCCCGAACCATATTTACTAGCAGCACTAAAAATTGAAGAAAGCCCGCGAATCTCTCTCTCGCTCAGAAATCCTCAAAGGGAACGGACGTCTATTCGTCTGTTCCCGAATAGTAGTATTATGAGAGTCATCTAGTTTATGGATCCCTTGGGTCTATTCTTCTAGACCAAGGGATTCTAGTTAAAAACAAATTAGATGATACACTCTAACAACTTCCTACCTTCTTTCCTAACTACGAGACCTCGCAGCATACCAGCGTAAACCCCTTTACTTCATGCTGCCATTAAAACCTTGATACAAAACCTAACGACGTCTTCGTTCTTCTCCACCACCTTTATTTTCCATCAACATTTAGCGAGGGGATAACTACCAACGAAATACCGACTCTACCAACGAAATACCAACGCAACCAACTTAAACCAAAACAAAAAAAACAATAATAATAATAATAATAATAATAATAATAATAAAATCCCCATCGCTATAAATGGCGATCTTCCGACTTGTGAGAACACGCAACCACATATAAAACCAAATTAAATATACCACTACAAAAATGGAAATTAAATATCAAAACACAATATCACATCCTACAAAATGGTCACACTAATAATAATGTTATCCCCATCGCTATATATTGAAGAAAAAATGCCTTGAAAAAAAAACAAAAAAAAAAAAGCAAACATATATCATTTACTCACACACGAGTAAATGGTTTCAAGTATTTCTATCTAACGTGGGGCAATTTATTTGATATAATTTGTTTGTACAGCCAAGTAGTCGTTATAATTTCTCACTAAAGTTTTACTTGCAGAGATTTAATGGTTTCAAGTATTGCAATTCGACAATAATTTATTTGTACTTAGTTTTTTGATAGGTTTGATGACTGAACGTCCCAACTGTAAGAAAATAAATTCCTTTTCATCTTTGGGATTTATTTTAATCTCCTTCAGTGTCAGTGCAATTAATCCAGTTAAATTCTTCAATCAAAACACTGCAAATTATTTATTATCTTTTTATAAAAAACATTATTAGAAAAAAAAATGTCGTGAATGTAATGCTTAGTATAAGAGTTAAATCTGTTATTGACAGGTAATGGAAATAATTTAAATAAGGAATGAGCCGCTAAATCTAATTTGAAGATACCGGGAGCCATTGAATTTATGGATATAATTGGAGAGTTTCAGCCATGTGACCAAAACAGTTCTAGAATTAAGAAAATAGTTTGAACAGTGAACCAGTTGCAGATGAACGTTCGCGCAGAACGGTTGTACTCTCAACTCTCTGTTAGTCATGATGGATAATGATTATCAAAAACTATGAGTTGCATTGAATAAGAAATAAAAAAAATATATAAATGAATACAATAAAATAAATTCGAAAAATGTGGCGGTTCCCAGAAGCTCTTGAGAGGAAGTAAAAGTGGTGCATACCTAGATAAAGAATAAAGAACAAAGAGAAATTCTAGCTCATTTAAGTGGTACCCCTCGAACTGTAAGGACGTTTTTCCACTCGGCTGCAAGCAGTGAACACGCGTGCTAATCGAGTCTTGTGGCCTGATACTTTGGCATGTTTGCTGCAAGCAAGCTGACACCACCGAAACACCCTATGAACATAAACACGGACTTTGGATTTATCACCCGCCGAAAATGACTAATATATTTCAACGCTTTGTTTTGGAGATGTGACTGTTTTCTAATAGTCCAGGAAAACATTTCAACGCTACAGAATAGCCTTTTACAACCCAAAGATAAAGTTTGAGTTAAAAGTTATCTTAGACTCTTTTCTTCCTTCCTTCAGTAATTCTTTTGCAGCCTTCTACAGACAAAGAAGACGCCAATTAATTAAATGGTGTAACCCCGCAAAAACAATTACCGACGCCGACTACGCTGATGACATAGCGATACTGGCAAATACAACCGACCAAGCCGAAACACTACTGCATAGTTTGGAACGAGCAGCCGCAGGCATAGGCCTCTATGTCAATGCACACAAAACGGAATATATGTGCTATAATCAAACGGGGGACATCTCCACTCTAGACGGAACCCCTCTTAAACTAGTAGACAAATTCACTTACCTAGGAAGCAGCGTCGCATCAACCGAAAAGGACATCGACACGAGGTTAACGAAAGCATGGACAGCTATCAATAGGCTATCGATTATATGGAAATCAGACCTAACCGATAAAATGAAACGCAGTTTCTTCCAGGCAGCGGTCACATCGATACTGCTATATGAATGCACTACATGGACTCTAACAAAACGGCTGGAGAAGAAGCTAGACGGCAATTACACAAGAATGCTACGAGCAATCCTGAACAAGTCCTGGCGGCAACACCCCACAAGACTCCAACTGTACGGCCATCTGCCTCCTATCACGAAAACTATTCAAGTTAGACGAACCAGACATGCAGGACATTGCTGGAGAAGCAGTGACGAACTCATAAGTGATGTACTCTTATGGACCCGTGCAAAAGCAGGACGACCAGCACGAACATACATTCAGCAACTATGTGAGGATACAGGATGCTGTCCTGAAGACCTGCCCGAGGCGATGAACGATAGGGAAAAGTGGCGAGAGAGGGTCAGGGATATCCGTGCTACCAGCACGACATGATGATGATGATGAAGAAAGGAAAGAACAAATAGCGTCAGATAAAAAAAAAACCCAACTCGAACCACCCGAAGACCATAATTAAACAAGTCCCCAAAGCAGTAAAATTAATAATAAAGAATTTATCCGCCAACAAGAAAATATTTCAAGAAGGAAGTAAGATACATAAGGAAGCCCTTTAAAATTGCAGGTTTAGGGAAGAGTTTACATACAAAGAAGAAAATATACCTAATGATATTAATAAAGAAAATAAATACTTTTTGAAATTTATAGATCAGCACTTTAAACATAATAATTTACTACATAAAATATTTAATAGGAAAACGTTAAAAATTAGTTACTCCTGCACGAAAAATATTTTTCAAATAATCAATAATCATAATAAAGAAATAATTAAGAAATTTCATGACCGAACGGATAATAATGAAAAGAATAATAATAATAACAATAATAATAAGAGTAAACAAAACGAATATAATTGTAAAACTCGAACAAATTGTCCCATGAATGGATTATGTAATTTGGATAATGTATACCAAGGAATTATATACCGAAAAGAAAATGTTAAGGATAAAAAAACCTATATAGGAATTTCGTCCACGAAATGGAAGTCTAGATACTCGAATCATAAATCTTCTTTCACCCATGAACATCTGAAAAACCAAACAGCCCTATCTAAGCATTTTTGGATTTAAAAAATAAAGGTTTGACGCCTGAGTTTCAATGGTCTATATTGAAAAAGTCAAATACTCCAAAATGCTTTGATAGTAGATGTAACGTTTATCGATGAACTGTGAAAGCTGAATTTCACGTTAAATAAATTACGATGTCACACTGAATCATCACGGAACCTTGCAAATAATGTAAATAGTGTGAGAAATGAACAAAATGTTCATTATTTTTGTTGGGAAACAAATAATGATTCAGGTGGCGTAGTGGCTAACGTGCTGAACTGTGACATTGTAGTTAGCGAGTTCGAACACCATTTATACTATAACATTTCTTTTTAAATTAATATCCTTGGAAAAGGTATGAATTCATTTATCCCTCCCCAGCTCCGGGTTAAATACTACCGCTATTGTTTTTCTACGAGGGTGGTTTTGGCATAACATAACCCACAAACGTTGATATGCCATTAAGCAAAAGAAGAAAATTACATCAATAAAAACTGTTTGATTAAGTGTGTAACTGACAGAATAGGGCTATTAGATGGGTGATCACTTGAGAGTGAAGCATACTCCTGGCTATAGCGTATTCTACAACCCAAGCCAAGTGGTCAGAAGGAGCGTGATATTTTCCAGTGGACACCTACATATGGACACACCAGTATTTTCCGATCAGCAGAAACTTACATTCATTTGCTCTGTGTGGTCAGTGGAATTTGTCAAGAGGACTTATAATGGTTGATAGAGACGGAGAGAGAAAGACAGAGAGAGAGAGAGAGACAGACAGACAGACAGATTGTGAAAATTCGTGCCGTTGAAACTCCTTAAGTATAATGTAACAAAAAGCAAAACTGAATGAAAGTGTAATTTAGCTTTACGGAGATTTGCCGTCAAAAATTTTTTTCATGACGAATACTGACAGGAGGTGGCGAAATGTATGAGAAATCTGATTGATTTCATATAAGTTCCAGGAGATTTTCTGAGAGACTTTTAACTGGAACTTTGCAGAATCCGATTTTCTTGAAAGTGCCATCTTTAAATCATAAAAGACGAAATGGAAAAAGCTAAATTTTATAGAAAGATTATGAAAATGAAAGGAAAAAGCACTTTCAAATTATCTTTCAACAATTCATTTTTAGCTGGAAGATGAACCGGTCTCGACGATAGGATAACAACAAAATTACCGCGAACAATGTCACTTTGCGAAGATCATTTCTTAAAAGAGAAACCTTTCCACCAATTTTCTGAAGAGAAGTGCTGGCGCGTGGATAAAAATCTTTCCTCGTTGCCATAGATGGATGTCCCGACTGAGTTGGGATGTTAAAAATGTTGAAATGAAGGGATATACTATTTAAAATTATTATTGATAATGATAACGGTCGACAATAATCTATTTGAAAATGAAAAAAAAATTCCTCGTTGGAGCTGAGATTTTTAAAAAAAGGTTAACTGAAAAAAAAATACTAATCAAAATTAATAATGATAATAGTTGACAATGATTTATCTGAAAGTGAAAAGAAATTTGTTCTCGTTACGGTAGATGTATGGTCCGAGCGAGATTTTAAAAAAATGCTTGAATTAAAGAAACACTTATAAAAAATGATTAACAATAATGTTTGATAATACTTCCTGTAAAACCAAAATTAAATAAACGAAAGGTTGTCATTGACAGATTTATGGTATATATATATATATATATATAGTACTATTCGTGTTTTTGGTTTACATCAGAAACACAAAACAGGATGGAAATGAATTTATAATCCTAAAGTAACCGGTCTTTGGTTTTTTTCTTAAAGAATATATATATATATATATATATATATATATATATATATATATATATATACGTGGTGCATTCAATAGGTTTCCAACCATTTTTTGTACAGGCATTTAAAATTGTCGTAGAGTCTTGAAAATTCAGTATGTCATTGCTATACATCTTATAAGATGACTGACCAATCTTTATAATTTCAGGTTCAAAGGAACAGCTACAGCAGCAATTGGAATACACGCTCCTAAAGCCTGATTGTCACAGCTGGTAAATTTAAAAAATGCAATGTGACACTTTAGAAGAACGATATCAATAAAATTGTGTTTTGAACTTGAAAAACAAGGAAGGCAGGGAGTCTGTGAGGGATGATGAGAGGTGGGGGAGGAGTAAGCAAGTCACTAGACCAGAGTTGATTGGCTAAGGGGTTAGGGTTACTATGTTGAGGTTTTAAGGGAGTTCAGGAAAAGACTCCGCCGGAAGAGGCCAGCACTCTTCAAATCGGGTCAGTGGCATTTTCACTAGGACAATGCACCAGTCAACAACTCCATCGTTGTCACAGACTATTTGACCAAGATGGTCACCAAGACAGTTCCTCAGTCTCCCTATAGTCGAGACCTTACTCCCTGTGACTTTTGGTTATTCCCTAAGCTCAGAGGCTGTCGTTATGAGACAATTGAGGAGATGAAAGAGGCTGTGACGAAGGTCAATGACACGCTCACACAAGAGGACTTCCATGCGGCCTTCTAGAAGTTGTTGGAACGGCACAAAAAGTGCATTGCAGCCAGAGGAGATTATTTCGAAAGGGACTAGAGTTTCATGTGTGTACTATCAATAAAAGCGTCCATACGAAAAAAGTCTGGAAAGTTATTTAATGATCCGCGTATATATATATATATATATTGTCTAATAATCAAGTATCCTGATAGAGACATTAAAGGGTAATGGAAATCTGATTGCCTTCTTACCATTTCCTAGAGATTGTCTGGAGAGTCTCAGCCGGAACTCGTCATGTTCCGGTTTTCTGAATAATTTGTTTGAGTGCCATCTTCAGATATTTCAAACTACGAAATTGGGTGAGAAGGCAAAACCGAAAAAAAAAAAAAAAATGAGAGAATTGAGCTGTGAATCCTTTTAGATGCGCGGTATAACAGCGATCCATGATGACACTAATGCTTCTATCTTGGAAGGAGTAAAAAGTTTTAATTAGCATACCACAGGGAATAGTTTTCAATTAGCAATAACCACGTCATGGGAAATCTTCATAGGCTATACTATTATGGCCCAAGAACATAGATAATTTGAAAAATGGCATTGAGAGCGATCGATGAAAAAAAAATCTTAAATTTAAAGAATGGAATGGAAAAAGTTTTTATTCACAAAGTGTGTAGGGATTACCCAGACCCCATCCACCCAGAGACAGAATGCAGCAAAATATCAGCTGGTAAGAAATTTAGAATTTTCCTTTTCATGTTATTGATACTTTTTTTAATGATGGGGACATTCACAATTTTCTTTGATACTTTTTAAAAAATCAGTGAAAAGGTTATTCTGTTCTTGGTTAGGCCGAGAACCTTTCAGCACGCCCCCCATATATATATTATAAAACATGGTAGTATCTGTGACCCATCTGACGAATGCAAAATGCATGAAAACCAGGGTCAAAGACACTACCTTGTAATATATATATATATATATATATATATATATATATATGTATATATATATATATATAATCTCTTTTATATATATATATATATAAAAGAGATTTATGATTCTTACTAGCTCACTTGGAGTGTTAATGGAGGACCAAATGTTGGTATATTGTTAAATAATGCTCAATATCAATGAGAGAGCATTTACACATATATATATATATATATATATATATATATACATTGCGAGGTAATGCCAGCGAACCAGTGTTTTATGCATTTTACACTCATCAGACGGGTTAAGAAACTACCATGTTAAATAATATATATATATATATATATATATATATATATATATATGTTTAACAGCTCTATCATTGATATTGAGCACTATCGAATGATACGGCAAAATTTGGTCCACCATTACCCCACCGAGTGACATAGTGATAAACATAAATCATTACAATATATATATATATATATATAAACGAGATTTCTTTCAAGTGATGGCCGTGTGGGTACGACTATATGGATTTACCACATGGATTTTAGCGAAATGCATGCGAAAAAAAGCTTGGACTACTCAGGAATTTTGCGTGTTGCTTTAACAATCCTGGAAGCAGCACCTAACAAAGCAGCGGCTATATGGCCACTTACCTCCCATCTCACAAAGCATTAAAGTAAGACAAACAAGACATTGTTGGTACTGCTGGGGAAATAAGGATGAACTCATAAGTGACGTTCTTCTTGGGACTCTTTATATGTGGACACACCAGTGCTGGCTGACAAGCAAAGATTTACATACATCAGCTCTGTGTGGACACAGGATGCAATCTAGAGCACCTGATAGGAGCGATAGACGATTGATACGGATGGAAAGAGAGTGTCAGGAGACTTGATGATATATATATATATATACAAAAGTGTTTATATATATATATATATATGTGTGTGTGTGTGTGTGTGTGTGTGTGTGATATTGGAAATATTTCCTTTGTGTGCAGCTCTTTCTCTTTCACTCTTAGGAGTTGGATTATGGTGGCTATGGGGGTACGTTATCCTTTCAATTTGAAATCGTCCGATGCCCTCTCTGTCTCTTCCTTCGCCCTACGTCCGGTGTAAGTTTCAATCAATTACGACCGCTTATAAAACCGAAGAGTTTTTATTGTCGTGCCGCCTAAGGAACCGGTGCCCCGAGGTCTGTGCAGACGGCCAGAGGAAGAAATCGAGTCCTAAGAACGACAGGCCAACGGGGCATCGCTTTGAGATAAACAGCTTTTGGCAAACTTTCGAACTTGGGTGTGGTGAGGAAGTTGGGAAGCAGCTCGGGATTGAAGCACTGGCACAGGTATTGACTTGTATATGTGCATGTAGATAATATTTTTGTCTATATACCTTTGTTTGACTTTCAGACAAGAGACGTATATTTGTCTTTCTAATCTGTTCGTATCTACTTCTCTATTGTCTATTCATATCAGTCAGCCCATCGCTAAATCTATCTATCTATCTATCTATCTATCTATCTATCTATCACTTTTTCTCTCCCCAGTCTCTCTCTTTCTCCCTCGGTCTCACACTTTCAGTTTATTCATATCTATCTATCTATCTATCTATCTATCTATCTATCTATCTATCTATCTATCACTTCCTCTTTCTCTCACTCCTCTCTCTCTCTCTCTCTCTCTCTCTCTGTCTATTCATATCTATCTATCCATCTCTCTATCTGTCTATTAACAGCCTAGTCGGTTCGGGCTATAGAATGCGCTAATTGCATCTCTACAAAAGGGGTAAGATACCCTCCTCCAACGAGTGTCCTAGTTATGACATTAAATTGCATCTGATGGTGAGTCTCCAATCCTGATACTTTGGCAAATGTGGAGTGCCTCTTCATTGCCATTTCACCTCGGTCCAGTCTGATCTGGATTAATAGTACCTGTTAGGGTCCTACTTAATGGTTAAATAGAAATATTCAATCATTTTCTATACTTGAAACCAATTAACTAAGTGCTTTTTAAACTATTAGTGTTCGATTCCAATACTTGAAATCATTTCACTATGTGCAAACAAATGAATAATGTTGAATAGAATTATTTGTGTTCGATTGCAATACTTGAAACTATTTAACCGTGTGCAAACAAATGAGTTCTGATATGTTTAAAAATTGTTATCTACAAATTATTCGTTTTCAAATTAATATATATATATATATATATATATATATATATATGAACTGAATTTGGCATTATGTAACCTACAAGGGTTAATATGCCGTAAATCACAACCAACCAACCAACCAGTCTATTCATATCTATCTATCTTTTTTCTCTTTGGGGATCGAACACACAACATAGTAGTTATGGTCTGCTCAGCTAGCTACGAGTTATGCAAAGCTATGGGTACGAAAACATAACAGATATATATCAACAGACTAAAAAAGATAGACAGGCAGACAAATAAATAGATAGATAGATAGATAGATATGAATTGACTTTCCAACTTTAAATCAGCTTAGGAATAGTTTGGTTTAATCTTATGACATACGTGGTGCCTTCAATAAGTTTACAGACGTTTTTTAGAGGCATTTTAAAATTGTCGTAGACACTTTAAAATTCAGTATGTTATTGCTATACATCTTATGAGATGACTGATCAATTTTTATGATGGTGAATTTCAAAAATGCAATCTGGACGTGAGGACACTTTAGAAGAACGATATGTAATAAGATTGTGTTTTAAACTTGGAGAAATGCCACAGAAACGTATGGAATGCTTTAGACATCTTTTGGAGCATATTGCATGAATCGAGCATCAGTTTTTGAGTGGCATAAGAGACTCAAGGAAGGCAGGGAGTCTGTGAGGGATGATGATAGGTGTGGGAGGAGTAAGCAAGTTAATACACCAGAGTTGATTGGCGAAAGGGTTAAGGTTAGGGTTACTATGTTGAGGTTTTAAGAGAGTTCAGGAAGAGATTCCGTCGGAAGAGGCCAGCACTCTTCAAATTGGGTCAGTAGCATTTCCACCAGGACAATGTACCAATCCACAACTCCATCCTTGTCTCAGACCATTTGACCAAGATGGGTATCAAGACAGTTCCTCAGCCTCCCTACTGTCCAGACGTTGCTCCTTGTGACTTTTGGTTATTCCCTAAGCTCAGAAACTGTCATTATGAGACAATTGTGGAGATGAAAGAGGCTGTGACGAAGGTCATTGACACGCTCACACAAGAGGATGTCAATGGGGCCTTCCGGAACATTATGGAACGGTATAACAAGTGCATTGCAGCCCGAGATTACTTTGAAGGGGACTAGAGTTTCATATTTCTACTATCAATAAAAATGCCCATACGAAGAAAGTCCGGAAACTTATCGTATGCACCTCGTTACCTTGCGTGTCAGTCAAAATTTCTACACCTCCACCCGGACAGATGCGGGGTGATTTACACAGTCAGGCAGAAATACCTCGCACATTTTAAACAATTACCTGTATGAAGCAAGTGAACTTATGCAAGTTGCAACTGGAGCTCTATCGTCTGATTTTTTCTTCAGATACAATCAATTACAATCATAGCTTCAACCGAGCATGCTTTTAAATGTTGACAAAAAGACCAAGGTATTTGCTATTAAAAAATAATTTTATTCTTATTTGAATAAAAAGCTAAAGTTTTTATTTATTTCATTTCTAAAATGACATCGTCCAGGTGGTAGCCTCTTTTCTGAAAATTTCAACCCACAACAGCATTGATTTTCAATCCAAAACAGCATCATCACAACGTAACATGAAATAAGCGCGAAAAGCACTTTGTCTTTCAATTACAGGTCAACCAGTTAAAAAAAAGTTTTAACTTCAAACTCACTGTGGGCACCTGTCCAAGCCATGATCCTAATTGGTTGTATCTAAAATGAATAAGGAAATTAGCTTGATGGAAGGACTAATTACCACTTGCCGAAATTCTCATGCATGGATGACAGTTTAAATGTGGGAAGTATTTCTGTCGGATCCTGCATTAATATTTCTTGAGTCAACAAAACATTGAATATCTCTTCAAATAACCCTACATAACAATAATGATCTCAGCCTATCCAATTTCAATAAAGAAAGATTTCTCGGTGGAGAAATTTATCCTGTAAACAAACCGTTGTGAACAACTCCAATTCTCAACAAATTTCTGACCCAATGTTCAAAGAAGCATCTATGTCCGCCTAATTTACAGTATTACCCATAAGTAAGAACACCAATAACAATTTCTTTCAAACTAAAGATTAAAGAATGTTTCTTCTAGTTGAACTTTATACAATCACAACGGATATTCAAATGCATTATTTATTATCAAATTCTAGAACATTAAAATTCTGTAACGAAAAATAAGAATATGTAGCAATCCAAAAACAAGTACGCTCCTACGCAATATTACGTTTATCTATCTATCTATCTATCTGAGTCTGTTCATATCTATCTATCTATCTATCTATCTATCTATCTGAGTCTGTTCATATCTATCTATCTATCTATCTATCTATCTATCAGAGTCTGTTCATATCTATCTATCTATCTATCTATCTATCTATCTATCTATCTACCTATCTCAGTCTGTTCATATCTATCTATCTATCTATCTATCTATCTATCTATCTCAGTCTGTTCATATCTATCTATCTATCTATCTATCTATCTATCTATCTGAGTCTGTTCATATCTATCTATCTATCTATCTATCTGAGTCTGTTCATATCTATCTATCTATCTATCTATCTATCTATCTATCTATCTATCTCAGTCTGTTCATATCTATCCATCTATCTATCTATCTATCTATCTATCTGAGTCTGTTCATATCTATCTATCTATCTATCTATCTATCTGAGTCTGTTCATATCTATCTATCTATCTATCTATCTATCTATCTATCTATCTATCTATCTGAGTCTGTTCATATCTATCTATCTATCTATCTATCTCATTCTCATCACATCAACCTCTCTCTCTTTCTATCTATCTATCTATCTATCTCAGTCTAATCCTACCAATCTCTCTCTCTATCTCTCTGTCTAATCCTATCAATCCTTTTCTCTCTCTATCTCTCTCTCTCTCTCTGTCTCTCTCTAACTCAGTCTAATCATATCAATCTCTCTCTCTCTATCTCTCTCACTCTCTCTCTATCTCAGTCTAATCATATCAATCTCTCTCTCTCACTCTCTCTCTATCTAATCATATCAATCTCTCTCTATCTCTCTCACTCTCTCTATCTCAGTCTAATCCTACCAATCTCCCTCTATCTCTCTCTATCTAATCATATCAATCCTTTTCTCTCTCTCTCTCTGTCTCTCTCTCTCTCTGTCTCTCTCTGTCTCTGTCTCTCTCTATCTCAGTCTAATCATATCAATCTCTCTCTCTCTCTCTCTATCTCAGTCTAATCATATCAATCTCTCTCTCTCTCTCTCTCTCTCTCTCTCTCTCTCTCTCTCTCTCCACGAATGGGTATAATCTTTTGTTTTGCCATTTGCTCTATACTCTATTTGTCAAGTGACAGTAATTATATTCCTTCAGAAGAGGAGAGAACATGTACTACCACGTGTATGTATATTTTCAATCTAAACAAGGTTTTTTTCTTTGTTTATTGAGTATCAGTATTTTAGAGTTTGGTTATAAATATCACCTAATAAAATCCATTTCAATTGTATAAAGTTCTTTTTGAAAAAACTGAAACCTTTTTGTTGAGAAAAAATTAACCTTTGATAAAAATATGTTTGAGGTGTACGTATTGTCGTGTACTTGTAAGTATATCAAAATACACACAGAAATTATACACAAACATACATAACACATACATAAATATTTTGTATTTAGCACTCGTTACAAAAAACTTAATGAGTAATTTAAAGAGGGTATTATTTTTTTTCCAGATTACACCGGCTCTAGCCGTGAGAGTTTCTGAGGTGTAATGGTTAACAACGTTGTAAGCGAGTTCGAACTCTATTCGCGCTATTTCGTTCGCTTCTAGATTAATACACTTGGAATATATATATATATATATATATATATATATATATATATATATATATGAACACCCTTATCCTCCCACGTATGGGTTAAAAAGTACCACTACTAAACCATGAAGACTGATACACTTTCAAACATAAAGGAATTTAAAAGAATTGGTTTACCTGAACTAAGTAAATTAATATAAGATCATGGCTGGTTTTCTTTGCTTATTGCTAAATAAAACTTCGTGGATTATTTAATGCCAAAGCCATTCTTGTTGGAGAACAGTAGTTGTACTACTAAATATTATATATATATATATATATACGTGGTGCCTTCAATAAGTTTACAGACTTTTTGTATATTTTTAAAAAATTATCGTAGACTCTTGAAAATTCACTATGTTATTGGTATACGTCTTATGAGATGACTGACCAATTTTTATGATTTCAGCTTCAAATGAACAGCTACAGCAGCAATTGGAATACACCCTACTAAATAAAGCCCCATTGTCACAGCTGGTGAATTTCAAAAATGCAATCTGGACGTGAGGACACTTTAGAATAAGGATATGCAATACAATTGTGTTTTAAACTTGGAAAAAATGCCACAGAAACGTATGGAATGCTTCAGACTGCTTTTCGACCATCTTGCATGAATTGAGCATCTGTTTTTCAGTAGCATAAGAGATTCAAGGTAGGTAGGGAGTCTGTGAGGGATGATGAGAGGTGTGGGAGAAGTAAGGAAGTCAATACAGCACAGTTGATTGGCCAAAGAAGTAGGGTTAGGGTTACTATGTTGAGGTTTTAAGAGAGTTCAGGAAGAGATTCCTAGGGAAGGGGCCAGCACTCTTCAAATTGGGTCTGTGGCATTTCCACTAGGACAATGCACCAGTCCACAACTCCATCCTTGTCTCAGACTATTTGACCTAGATGGGCATCAACACAGTTCCTTAGCCACCCTATAGTTCAGACGTTGCTCCCTGTGACTTTTGGTTATTCCCTAAGCTCAGAGGCTGTCGTTATGAGACAATTGAGGAGATGAAAGAGGCTGTGACGAAGGACATTGACACGCTCACACAAGAGGACTTCCATGGGGCCTTCCGGAAGTTGGTGGGACGGTAAAACAAGTGCATTGCAGAGACTAGAGTTTCACGTGTGTACTATCAAAAAAAGTGCCCATTCGAAAAAAGTCTCGAAAGTTATTTAATGATCGTCGTATATATATATATATATATATACATATGATAGAAATATGTGGAAAGTCGGATATTATATATATATATATATATGATAGAAATATGTGGATAGTTGGATAAATCTTTTAAAATATATTAACTGTTTGAGTTATATAACAGATTTTCATTATATATATGTTTCTTTAATATGAAACAGATTTCAAAGCTGAAAAGGGAACTTATATATATACATATATATATATATATTATATAATTAGAGGAAGTGATATTATATTAATTAAATTACCATGACCAGAAAATCCGGCAAAACCCACACGCAACACTGAACAGCTGCTTTGACCCCACCGGGTTTCATCAGCAGCGCACACAGCGATCTCCACCACTAGAGACCGAAGCAGCAACCCCAGAATGCAGAAACCGAACTTCTACAAATCGGCCACCAGTTCATGCTACACGTAAGTGATGCCAAATCAACCAGTCATAGTAAGAATGCGCAACCATATGATCATGTAGTCGTGCATTAGTAGAAGTTCGGTTTCTGCATTCTGGGGTTGCTGGTTCGGTCTCTACTGGCGGAGATTGTGGTGTGCGCTGCTGATGAGACCCCGTGGGGTCGAAACAGCTGTTCAGTGTTCTGTGTGTGGCGTGTGGGTGTTTGCTGTATTTTCTGGTCATTGTAATTTAATTAATATATATATATATATAATCTCACAAGATAAGTCTCGTCGATAGAAGCTATGAGAAAACAACCACTTCATCTTTACTATGTCCTATTCCATCAATGTTCCATCATGTTATCCACTGCGCCACGGAAACACCTCCATGGTCATCTTCCCTTTCCGGCTATGGAAGCTGTTTCATACATTTTTTGACACTCTTTCTCTTCAGTATTACCGGAAGACTTGCCGTCTTATTGAATGTGACAAATAATAAACCTCGATTTAATTCTTTTATTTAACCTTCCTAGTTTTCTTTTTAAATGAATGTATATAAAGGTTGAATAAAAGTAAGAATTTTTTATAGTTTTTTTCACCGGATCTAAGAACTTTCGTTCATTCACTGGCCATTGTTAAAAACAAGAATGAGTTATTTCTCTCGCAAAAATTACGTCATTAAATATAGGAAATCTATTGGTATAAGTTTTCACATCTTATGTTACAGAAGTTTAGTTTCGTTGTCTTTGTTAAATGGCGTACCAAGTTTGGTGTGTTATTTAAAGCCAAATTCATCCTTTTAGAAGGACAGAAGTGGTATTATTTAACCCACAGCTGGCGGGGTAAAGAGGTTCATGCCTTTCCGAAGAGTGATAGTCCCAAAGTGAACGTAATGAAATGAATGAAGTTCGAATTCGCTTACGATGATGCTGCAATCTAGCACGTCATCCACTGCAAATTCTGAGGAGCTATATGGATATCCATATCCGCCCCTCCCCCAGCTGTGGGTTAAGTAGCACTTCTACTGGTCTACGAGGATGGCATTATTTATTTGCTTGTCATACCTCCTTGGGGATATCCTCTTTTTATTATCTCTTATCAACCTTAAGATAAAGAATCTTTGTACAGAACATATACACAATTAATATATCTACAAGCAGAACAAATTATGTTAAGTAATTCATCTAATAGTTCCCACAAATGGTCTCTTAAAACCATTTTCTTACTAATATAACTGAAAAAATCTATTTTAATGTTAAAATTTTCTCCTTATTTGCTGTTTTTGATCTAATTAGACAATTTCTAAAGGAGAAGTTCAATTGGGCCAGACACCTTGCAAAGTTCAAAGACAACAGGTGGACCAGTGCAGCTGTCGAGTGGAATTGAAGAGATCGGAAACGACCAATTGGAAGACTGGAAACGACGATGGGAAGACGAAATAATAAAACGTTTCGGACTAACATAGAGAAGAATGTCAAGGGCAAAGAACGAAATGGAAATGCAATGTGGCCAGCGAAGAGGAAAACATCAAACTGGCTGGCCTATAAAGGAATAAAGGAATAACGGAATATACGAGTAAAGAAATAATGGAATAAAATAGTAAAGGAATAACGGAGTAAAGGAATATAGGAATAAAAGAGTAAAGGAATAAAGGAATAAAAGAGTAAAAGAATATAAGAGTAATGGAACTAAGGAATAAAAGAGTAACGCAATATACGAGTAAAGAAATAATGAAATAAAATAGTAAAGGAATAAAGGAGTAAAGGAATAAAGGAATAAAAGAGTAAAAGAATATAAGAGTAAAGGAACTAAGGAATAAAAGAGTAAAGGAATAGAGGAATAAAAGAGTAAAGGAATAGAGGAATAAAAGAGTAAAGGAATAGAAGAGTAAATGAATAAAGGAATAAAAGAGTAAAGGAATAGGGGAATAAAAGAGTAAAGGAATAAAGGAGTAAAGGAATAGAGGAATAAAAGAGTAAAAGAATATAAGAGTAAAGGAACTAAGGAATAAAAGAGTAAAGGAATAGAGGAATAAAAGAGTAAAGGAATAGAGGAATAAAAGAGTAAAGGAATAAAGGAATAAAATAGTAAAGGAATAAAGGAATAAAGGAATAAAAGAGTAAAGGAATAAAGGAATAAAAGAGTAAAGGAATAAAGGTAATTGAGAAAATGTATGTCGATTAAACACATCGATGTTAAACGAAACGTATTTACGATTATAAAAGTGCAATAAAAATCTGCAATGATTTCAATTACTTAGCTACTAATCTGAATGAGTACCTCACGCGTTGCCAGCAAACCGTCTTTTCTAACTTAAAATAGAACTTAAATGATAACATATAAACAATAATTCCATTAGAAGTCCCATTTAGTACCAAAAATCAGAAAACGAGTACATCACTCATTCTTGTACTTCAAAAAAATAAAGTAAGACTTGGCAGGTTATTGATTCCTCCGATAAAATAAAATGGGAATTTTTCTAACCGGTAGCTGTGTCAATACTACTGTATGGCAGCACTACCTGGACTTTAGCGAAATACATTGAGAAAAAGCCAGATGAGAACAACACAGGGACTGCCTGCTGTTTTAAATAAATTCTGGAAGAAGCATCCTACAAAACAACTGCTGTCCGGCCATAGGCCTCTAATCACACAAACCATCCAAGATGTATGGAAACACAAGATGTATGGAAATCATCCAAGATGTGTATGGAAACACAAGGACACATCAGCAAAAATTTATATACACGATTTCTTTGTAGACACAGGATGACGTCTCCAGAATCTTCCGAGTGATAGCCGATAGTGACTGATAGCGAGAAAGAGTAAAGGGAATCTATGCTGTCGATACACCTTGATGATAATGATGATCGATTGAGATCTCGATAATTTTTCACTCTCACATTTAAAACTATCATCGTCGGAATAATCGTCACAATTTGAGAATATTTTTCCGATTTAACTGACCATAGGACTTGAAAAAAAAGAAGATATTTTTAGTCAAAATATTCTCAAATTACATTTTCAAAATATTTCTGATAAAAGAATATCCTATTGAATAATCTATTCCCTAAATAATTTCAGTTATATTTTTAGAAATTTCATTTAGAAAAAAACACAAATTTTTACTATTTCCTCACTCAGACACAGAGGCCTCAGTGTGCTTACAGTAAATGATGCTATTATCTGATTAAACTATAATGGACAAACGAACTATGGCTTAACTTCTGGAATCTAGCGAATATCAGGACTTTAATAGTAACTTGACCGAAAGTCGCGAATAAAGTTTTCGCAGTTGGTATGTTGATTGATTGATTAGTTTTAACGGCATACCAACCCGTTAACTACTATTTCATGGCTAGGGGTTAGGTAATCGCATTCATTTTTGGTTCATATATTTTTTGTGCTTTTGTTTTTTAAAAGTTTTTTTTGCAAAAATACGCAAATTTTTTAAACAGATCTATTTGATCTTTAGTTGTGACCTAAACAGGTCCTATCACTCCGGTTCAGGTTTAATTTGATTTGTTTGGGTTTTATGGCATATCAACCTTTGTAGGTTATTTAATGCCAAATCTATTTTTATACTAATAATCAGTTTTAATTCAACAATTCAGTATAGTAAAACTATAGATCTTATTTACACAAAGTTAAACGTCGAAACAGTTATATTTCTAAAAATTCAGTTTAACGTAGGTACAGTTTCAAATCTAAAAACAGTTCCTTTTCAAATAATTCAGTTTACCATATAAAAACAGTTTTATTTCAAACAATTCAATTTAGCATAAATACACAGTTTAAATGTAAGTACACTGCTTCATTGTCAAAAACATTTCTATTTCAAGCTATTCAGTTTAGTCAAACAGTTCTTATTTAGTTTAGTATAAGTATAATTTTGTCCACACACAGTTAAATATCAAAAGCAGTTCTATTTCAAACAATTCACTTTTTCATAAGAACGCAGTTTACATGTCAAACCAGTTCTCTTTCAAGCAGTTCAGTTTAGCATGAGTACGCAGTTTAAATGTCAAAACAGTTCTCTTTCAAGTAATTCAATTTAGCATAAATACACAGTTTAGTTCTATTTGATATATAGATAGGGCCCTATTAGGTGCTCTCACTCTGGACCAGAGTGAACCAGGAAACGATGGCAATGAAGAGGTACTCCGCATTCCCCAAAACTCCAGCATTATTGGAACCACACCATCAGAGCGTTTAGTTTCATATCCAGGACACTCATTGGGGTGGGGGTGGGGGGTCTTACCCCTCTGCAGAGAAGCAGATGGTTTATTCTACAGCCCCAGCTGACTGGGCAATCCTGTTCAGAGTGGACCGGAGTCTGAGGACAATGAAAGAGTACTGTCTATCCCTTAAATCTCCTGGAGTCTCCCCATCAGATGCAGTTTAAAATCATACAAAGAACATATTGCTTTTTTTGGTGGGTGTGGGGAGCTTCCCCCTCTTTAGATAATAAAGACAGCATCTTCTAAGCTCCACTGAGAGGGTGGATATATATACCTGTGCATGTATTTAAAAAATTTCTTTCAATATGCATATAGCAGAGATACATTTATTACCCAACGGAAAAGAGTACGTCATCTAGTAGATATAGTTAAAATATATACGTGAGTGAGAGGGAGAGTATTTTTGTTTGTCAGTATATGTATCTTTGTAAGATTTCTTTGTTTCCCGGAATAAACATAATCTCTTCGGCGACTATTCTTGTGTGTGTGCTCTGAATGTAGACGTGGGTGAGCGAATAAAGGATGGAGAAAGGGGCGGGAGAGACGATCAGCTTAAATTGTTGGCCCACCTCCAAAACTCACGACGTCTATTTAACATTTTCGTTTCTGAGCCAACAAGAAATGAAATCAGACACAGCTAGACCAGGTAATAACAATACCGATTGAGCCCATCTTCTTACTGAGATAGTGGCGTACGTTCCTACGAGGCCACTGGTCAGATTTCAATCCAGGGTAAATAAAGCAGAATTTCCAATCGTGATTTTACAGGCAGCCCGATAGTTGAACATTTGGAAAATTGCTGAAAACGTCTTCCTTTCGATTTTTTCATATGGTTCAGAACAATGCCTACAAAGCACTGACTGCTATTAGTGGTACTACTATTTCTTCTTTGGGGGTGGTGTAATGGTTAACAAGCTAGACTAGCAAAACCTTCACGAGTAAGTTCAATTCTCAGTGGGTGCCGTATTCATGCGGCCTTGTGCCATATGTAAACACAAAGCTTAGTGAATAACTTCTTTTAGTTGTCCAGTCGGCGCAGACAGTAGAATACACCGACTACATCTCTGCATAGAGGTAAATCCCACCCCTAACGGGTGTTCTGGATATGACACTAAAGTATATGATGGAGAGGCTCCAGTTCTGTAGCTTTGAGGAATGTAGAGTACCCCTTCATCATCATCATCATGTCGTGCCGCTGGCACGGATATCCCTGACCCTCTCTCGCCACTTCTCCCTATCGTTCATCGCCTCTGGTAGGTCTTCAGGGCTACATCCCGTATCCTCACGTAGTTGCTGAATGTATGTTCGAGCTGGTCGTCCTGCTTTTGCCCGGCCATATGTGGGGGTCCATAGGAGTACATCACTTATGAGCTCGTCCCTGCTTCTCCAGCAGTGTCCTGCATGTCTGTTTCGTCTAACTTGTATAGTTTTCGTGATGGGAGGCAGGTGGGCGTATAGTTGGTGCCTTGTGGGGTGTTGCGGCCAGGACTTGTTCAATATTGCTCGCAGCATTCTTGTGTAATTGCCGTCTAGCTTCTTCTCCAGCCGTTTAGTTAGCGTCCAAGTAGTGCATCCATACAGCAGTATTGATACGACTGCTGCCTAGAAGAAAATCTTAAAAGCCATTAATCTCATGTCTCTTCTGACTTAGAATGGTAGTACCTGCTAAGGTCTCAAGTACAAGTAGTAGTAATCCTTGTCGAGTAAGAACATTAGGTTTATAAGACCCAAGGGTACATAGCGTAACGGTTATAGGCGTTGGTTCCCTAAGCTTCTAAGGAGACAATCATCTGGAGGTGGCAGGCTCAATACTGACTGCAAGCAAATAACAATACAGGAATACTTTACACTTGTACCCGGTTATGGCTCACGGAGTCAGAATAAGCGACCCCCTTGGATTGAATAATGGACGTAGTTCGAAGTTCCGTGAAGGTTCCTTAGTTCGACAAACACCTGAAGAAAACCAGAGGACATATCGGCCGAAACCTGATGGAAATATCAATAAAGATGAAGACAATAGTCCGAAAACCCTTAATGATAAAAATAGTTTCTATGAAATTTTTCCTGTTAGATAGGAATACTTGAAATAATTCAACTGACTGCTAAAATAGAATTATTAGAAATATTGAAAACAATTTAACAAATGAGCTTTAAAAAGGTTACCTAAAAAACTATTTGTTTATAAATCGTATATATTCAATATATGATTACTTATGCTAAAATGAATTGTTTGAGTAAAACTGAATAGTTTGAAATAGAAATGATTTTTACAATTAAACCGTACTTACATTTAAACTGTGTGCTTATGCTTAATTGAATTATTTGAAATAGAACTGTTTTTCGACATTAAAACTGTATTTACACTTAACCGAATTGTTACAGACAGCTGCTTGAATAGTTAGAAATGGAAATGGTTTTGACCATTAAACTGTGTACTTATGCTAAACTGAATTGTTTTAAATAGAACAGATTATTTACATAAAAATGGATTTGGCGTTAAATAACCTACAAAGGTTGATATGCCATAAAACCAAAGCAAACCAAAGCAAACCAATCAATATATGATTAAACAGGATTTAGCATTAAATAACCGAAATGAGTTGATATGCTATAAAACCAAACTAACCCATATTTACTTGTGGTTGTTATTGCCATTTACCCCTAACAAGTTTTTCATAACTACTCTAATTAATGGTTTTTCACTGATATTTGTGAGAGAGCATGTTCCCTTTAATCCTCGTAGAAGAACAGAATCTGTTTTGGATAGTCGCGAACCATTTGAACGAAAAATCATGAATCTCATTGTTCCTTTGCAATGTCGTTTCTGTTCTTAAAGAAATAACCCTCAGCTTCTTTCAAATATATTTCTGTTATTTGTCCCGACAGGATCTTTCATATAATTGGCAGACATAATTAGTTTGTACTTGCTTGGTATGGTTCCTTTTTCTTGGTTTGTCTGGATCTGGGTAGCGTTTCCCTTTTTTTATCCATTCAAGAATTCTTGCCTTCGCTAAGTTTATCCGTGGCGGATAGATGTGAATCGTTTGAAGCAGAATGTATATATACCACCATGTTCAAATTCTTTCCAATTTGCTACTTCTGTGAGTGTTACTCTTAGTAAATCCAGATCTTTTTCAAAGACTCGGCATTCTTTAATTCGTGAAGCTTTTCAATCTGCTACTTTCTTGAGTGTTACACTTAGAGAATCCAGATCTTTTCCAACGACTAGGCATTCTTTAATTCTTAGACGTTTCAATTTGCTACTTTATTGAGTGTTACACTTAGTGAATCCAGATCTTTTCCATTAACTAGGCATTCTTTAATTCCTGAAGATTTACAATTTGCTACTTTCTTGAGTGTTACTCGTAGAGAATCCAGATCTTTTCCAGTGACCAGGCATTCTTTAGTTCCTGAAAATTTCCAATTTGCTTCTTTCTTGAGTGTTACTCTTAGAGAATCCAGATCTTTTCCAGTGACTAGGCATTTTTTAAATTCCTGAAGCTCTCCAATTTGTTACTTTCTTGAGTTTTACTCTGAGTGAATCCAGATCTTTTTCAACGACTAGGCATTCTTTAATTCCTGAGACCTTTCAATTTGCTACTTTCTTGAGTGTCACTCTGTAGTGGGAGCCTTACCCATCTAACCATAATGGACTCTTCTCACCGTTATTAGTAGTGAGAGTTTTCGCTGCCCTGTGGCAGATAAATATCGGTGTTATCCGAACAGTACGAGACTTCTTACCTTTTCTATGTAACTCTACCTGTCTTGTGTAATATAATCTGTTATCAAATATCTGTGTTTGTGCTTTCATTAGTGACGCTTTCCAGGGCCACAGAATACTGGCGACGAGGAACTCGAACGAAAAAAAGGACTCTCCAACAAGCAAAAGGGGTTAATCTCACAACATACTGGCGAAGATACATCGCAACAACAAAGAGATATCCAACTACAAGTTGTTAAAGAATCTACTGCAAAGTTCCAGCATACAACGAACCGAACAAGATTTTTGTTAAACAACTACAAGGTATCAAATTGTACAAACGACGGAGTGTGTCGGATAGCAGATATTTTTAAAAAATCTGTAAGATTGTCTCGTAATCAAAAAGTGATTTTCATATTTTTCTTTCTTCCCCACTTCAGAGAGAAAAATTTAATTCGGTCCTTACAGTTTTGTGTTGTACAAAACAAACACACACACACACACACACACACACACACACACACACACACACACACACACACACACACACACACACACAGAGTACTTATTCTTGATTTCTGGGGATATTTACTGAAGAAAAGAAAACTCCCCTACTCCAGAGAAAAAAAAGAGTTTTTTTAATAGAATTTTTTTTTAAGTCTAAAAAAAATGGAAGACCTTAATGAAATGTTTTCACAAATGATGAAGTTCCAAATGAAGTCTCAACAAAAAAATGAGGAAAAACCTCTTAAACTTCAGAAAGAAAACGAAGAAAGAATCTTAAAAATCGAGGAAAAACAACAACGGTTCTTCCTTGAATTGCAAAAACAAGAAGCACTTTTTAAAAGTCTAAGTAATAACCAGCCTACAGATAGTACTACTATTTTACACTCAAAATGCAGTGTAGAACGCACTCGAAACATTTTCCTACGCACCAGATGAGGATAAGACCTTTGAGGCATTACAAAAGATATGAAGATATCTATATTACCGACTGTGCTGATTGGACAGATGCAAAAAAGTCCGGCTACTTCTACAAAAGCTAGGAACTGTGGAACACAACAAGTTCGTAGATTATATCTTACCATAAAAAAAAAAAGACTTGCGAACTTGTCTTTTCTAGAAACAGTTAAATAACTGTCAGAATTATTCAGCTCCAAAACGTCTCTATTCCACAAAAGATGGAAATGTCTCAACTTAATAAAAAGGGACTGTGATGATTATTTAGGGTTTGCCTCGGTCGTCAATAAAAACTGCGACGATTTTAAACTAGGCGAATTGTCAGCGGATAACTTCAAATGTCTGATATTCGCACAAGGCCTAGTGTCGACAAAAGACGCGGAAATCAGATGCAGAGTTTTGTTGAAATTAGAGAATGAAGCCGATTTCACACTTCAAAAACTGGCTGAAGACTGTAAGAGGATAGTGAGTGTCAGAAAAGACTCCAAAAATATCGAAGAGTCTGGTGTTGCTTACGTAAGGAAAGTCAAGCAGAGATCCCAATCATACTCTTCGGTAAAAGAGAGAAAAAATATGATTACCCTAAATTTCAATACAGGCAGACAAGTGACAACCCAAAAAACCCCACCCAGCGCTTGCTACCGCCGTGGAAAAGTACATTGGGCCAAGGACTGTCCCTATCGTACAAAAAAAAATGTCAAAACTGCGATGAATTGGAGAAAAATTAAATAGGCCAATAATAAAGATGACAAGCAAGACGGCGCGAACGGTAACAGGAGACAAAATAAAATTTGAAGGCGAAATAATTATCCCTGTACCACTAAATGGTATAACCAAAAAATTAAAAGTCTTTGTACTGAAGAACTCAGAAAATTTGTTTGGGTCGGACTGGTTTCAGAAATTTAATCTCTGGGATCAACCAATTAATACGTTTTGCCAAAAAGTAGAATGCATTACGGCGGAAGCTGAAAAAATTAAGATGGAACTAAAAGGTAGATTCCTCCAAGTATTTTCAGCTGGTCTTGGCAAATGTACTAAAATTAGGGCAAAATTTAAACTGAAGGAAAAATACACGCCCCATTTTTAGAAAGAAGCGAAACGTACCGTTCGCTGCGACCGAAGAAATAAATAAAGAGCAAGACCGATTAGTGAATATGGGCATATTATCGAAAGTGGAATTCAGCGAATGGACTGCTCCAACGGTATATATAAGAAAAAAATCTAAGGAAATCCGGGTATGCCCAGATTTTTCTACAGGATTGAACGCTGCACTCAAGGATTACCACTATCCACTCCCCAGCCAAGAAGAGGGTTTTAATAAATTAAGTGGAGGAAAAGTCTTTTGACTTAAGCGAGGCCTACCTCCAGATTCCAGTAGAACAAAATAGCTCTAAACTACTCTGTATTAACACACACAGAGGACTGTACAAATTTGATAGAATAGTTTTTGGAATAAAAATCGCACCGGCTATCTTCTAACAGGTGATGAACACCATGCTGGGCCGCTTTGACTTCACTTTCGCTTATCTTGATGATGTTGTAATTAGTAGTAAAACGAAGGAGCTACATAGAGAACATCTAAACAAGGTTTTCGCACAAATACGGGAATTTGGATTCAAGGTAAAGGAAGCAAAATGCGATTTCTGTATGAACAAAATCAAATATCTGGGACATATCATTGACAAAGACGGGAGACGTCCCAACCCCGAGAGGGCTACAGCTATCAAGGATATGTCTGCCCCTGATAATGTTACGACATTACAGAGCTTCCTTGGACTTGCAAACTACTACCAAAGTTTCATAAAAAAATTTGCACGATCTCCGCGCCCTGCTAAACGAACTACTAAAAAAAGATAAAAAGTGGAGATGGACGCCCGAATGTCAAACAACATTTGACCAAATTAAAAAGGCATTAACATCTGATCTTTTTCTCTCGCTCTATGACCCAAACTGGAGATTATTATCGCAAGCGATGCCAGCTCATATGGGTTTGGTTCGTGTATCCTACATAAAATGCCCGATGGGACAAAAAAGCCAATAGCCCACGCATCTAGAACCCTTCTTCCAGCCGAAAAGCATTATTCCCAGATTGAAAAGGAGGCCTTGGGAATATTTATTTGCAGTGACAAAATTTCACCGATACTTGCATGGCAGATTCTTTACTCTACAAACAGACCACAAGCCCCTAATAACCATTTTCGGATCAAAAAAGGGTATACTAATTTATACTGCCAATAGGCTACTAAGATGGGGAACGATTTTACTGTACTACAATTTTAAAATCGAATACCTCCCGTCAAAACAGATAAGCTACGCAGATGGACTATCAAGGTTGGCACCGAAGTATAGTGAACTCTTCGAGGACATAATAATAGCAACCTTACGAACAGACTGTGAAATTAAAAACATGATAGCCAATACCATCAAGATTAGCCATGCAGATGGACTATTAAGGTTGGTACCGAAGTATAGTGAACCCTTCGAGGACACAATAATAGCAGTCTTACGAACAGACTGTGAAATTAAAAACATGATAGCCAACACCATCAAAGAACTGCCTGTGACGCTACTCGAGATAAAAAGCGAAGCAATGAACGACGACTTTATTACCAATATCAAACAGCAAAAAACGAAAAAGTACCACAAGTATTTTCCAGTGACAACGTCCTCCCATATAGTGAAAGGGTCGTAATACCAAAGAAATTGCAAAACAGAATTTTCAGAGATTTCCACACGGTACACCTGGAAATAAATAGAATGAAGAGTCTCATGAGAAGCTATCTTTATTGGCCGAAGATGGATAACGACATTACGGATATGATCGAAAAATGTAAAGGCTGTGACTTAGCGGCAAAAGCATCCCCACTACTTTCAAACCTTGGCCCAAAACAGGACAACCTTGGTCGAGGATACATGTTGATTTTGCGGGTCCCTTGGAATATTTCTACTACCTAATTGTCGTGCATAATTACTCTAAATGGCCTGAGGTTCTCAGATGCAGAAGACCTACTTCTGGGACAACTATTGGGTTCTAACATGAACTGTTTGCGCGGTTCGGTTTAGTAGATTGTGAGGTCAGCGACAACGGAAGCCAATTCACATCAGTCGAATTCAAGGAGTTCAGCGAAATCTTCCAAATAAAGCACATAATCACACCGCAATATCACCAAAGATCAAACGGTCAGGCTGAACGTTTTGTAGACACGTTAAAGCGAGCACTCAAAAGAGCATCAGGTATCCCGACGGATAAGGCACTACAGCAATTTCTGCAGGTATACAGATGCACACTCAATCCCAATATACCACTGGCAGTCTCACCAGCCGAGACGATGTTTGCCAGAAAGATAAGATCCGTCTTCGATAAGCTACTCCCGAAATAAAATAAGCAACGAAAGACCACATTAAAACCTAAAAAAATGTTCAACCCCGGAGAAAAAATTTACTTTGAAAAATATCAAAATAATACGTCCTGTTGGGAACGTGGAATAATTTAAACAAAAGGATTGGTGATATGGTGTACACTGTAAAAGGACGCAAATACACACATAAGAGACACCAGAACCAGTTACAGAAACGCCGTTTGAACGACTCCAACGACAAACAGAAGAAATGCCAATAGACACCATTTTCGACATGTTCGATTTGGATCCTTCCCAATCAACACCTGAAATACATCGGTCAGGGAGAAAAAGGAAATTCACCGACCCGTTGATGATCGACCCAAACAGAAAAAAAAAATTAACAGCACTTTTACGATGTAAAAGGCTTGGGGAGGGGTGTTATGGGAGCCTTACCCATCTTACCATAATGGACTCTTCTCACCGTTATTCGTACTAAGATATTTCGCTGCCAAAGAAGCAGATCAATATCGGTGTTATCCGAACAGTACGAGACTTCTTATCTTTTCCATGTAACTCTGTCTTTCTTGTGTTATATAATCTGTTATCTAATATCCGTGTTGGCGTTTTCATTAGAGACCCTATTCGGAGCCACAACACACTCTTAGTGAATCCAGATGTTTTTCAACAACTGAGAATTCTTTAATTCGTGAAGCTTTTCAATCTGCTACTTTCTTGAGTGTCACTCTTTGTGAACCCAGATCTTTTCCCACGACTAGGCATTCTTTAATTCCTGAAGCTTTTCAATTTGTTACTTTCTGGAGTGTTACTCTTAGTGAATTCAGATCTTTTCCAACGACGAAGCATTCTTTAATTCCTGAAGCTTTTCAATTTGCTACTTTCTGGAGTGTTACTCTTAGTGAATCCAGATCTTTTCCAACGACTAGGCATTCTTTAATTCCTGAAGCTTTTCAATTTGCTACTTTCTGGAGTGTTACTCTTAGTGAATTCAGATCTTTTCCAACGACTAGGCATTCTTTAATTCCTGAAGCTTTTCAATTTGCTACTTTCTGGAGTGTTACTCTTAGTGAATTCAGATCTTTTCCAACGACGAGGCATTCTTTAATTCCTGAAGCTTTTCAATTTGCTACTTTCTGGAGTGTTACTCCTAGTGAATCCAGATCTTTTCCAACGACTAGGCATTCTTTAATTCCTTGTAATTCATTTTTTTATCTCGCTTAACCATTCAGTTTTTCTGTTGTCTTCTTTCTCTTGCCATAACTCGTCCTAGTTATGTTATGTTTCATATGAATCCGTTTGCTTATTTTTCTTTGTTTCCTCGACTTGTTGGTAGGATTTCCTTTCGTTTTTTGGTATGTCTTATTTTGCTAGCGTAATTGAAATCAATTCTGGTATCATCCCTTCCTTAGCCAATATATATATATATATATATATATATATATATATATATATGTGCTTATTTCTTTCACTTGTATTGCATGTTTTCTCTACTGCTGCCGTCTTTTTTCAGTTATTTCATACCATTATGCATTTGTGTATTTTCTTTCTTTCGTACTTTCGCATGTGCTTGTAGTTACTTTATTTGTTTTTTCAGTCTCATCTCCCATCCAGCTTTTGTTTATATTTTTTAACTGTGTTCTTTTGTGGGAGGCCTAGTTTGTTACTGACGACATTTGTCTCCTCTATAAATAAGTTCGTTCAATCTGGTGATGTTATCTTTCGGGATTTGGTTTACTAATTTATTCCGCTCTGTTGGCGGGTTGGGGTGGGGATTTTGATTACACTGACTGCACCTCTGCAGGGGTTTAACAGCCCCACCTCTTAACATGGGTCATGGATATAACATTAAACTGCATTCGATGTTGAGGTTCCAGTCCTGTGTCTTTGGGAAATTGGAAGTATCCCTTCATTGCTATTAGTCCCAGGTTCACACTGATCCGAATCTGTAGTACAGTTTAGGGCGCCCCCTATGAGTCAAACAGAACTTTTAAATCATTTATCAATATTATTATTATTATTTATTTGAATCCATACAATTTGGGGATAATTATTTTTATAACAAAAGATAACTTGATAAAAAGAATTACTAATGTTAAACTATTTAACTGTGTGCAAACAAATAAATGATGAATATTAAAATCATTAGTGTTAGATAGGAATAGGTGAAACCATTTAAATGTGTGCAAAGAAATGATTAATATCAGATAGAATTATTAGTGTTAGGTTGGAATACTTGAAACTATTTAACTGTGTGTAAATTAATGAACTCAAAGAACCCGTTTAAAATGAAGTTACTGTCACGTGATGGCTCACGGAGACGAGGAGGTGGGAATGATACTCCCCCCCCCCGTTGAACTAACATTATCTAGGAGTCAAAAAGTGACCGTTAGGAGAGAATGTGGGTCACGCAGATGTTCGCACCTAAGTGACCTTGGGTCGCCGGACATCGGAAGGGGAAAGAGAAAATGAAGCCAAATGATTGGCGGAGACCCCAAACGGAAGTGGGGTTCCCCTCCCCTCAGCGGAAGTAAATACAAAAAAAGGTAGTTTTTGAGCAAGTCTCGTAGCAGACGGACGATAGCCATTTTACTCCGGGCTAAAGACAAAAGACTAACTGAGACATGAAGGACTCCAAAATCCTCCAAGCCAGTACTAAAAACAGAACAAAGTCTATTAGCCCGTGAAAAAAGAAAAATTCTCCAGTGGAACCCCGTCAAAAAAAATAAGATAAGTAACTTTGGGACATTTTCCCTTTACACCCAAATTTTGTTTACCACTCTCTCTCTATTTGAAGAAGGATAAAGCCAAGAAAAGACATTTATATTCATGGACTATCCTATTATATATTTTTGACACTTTGAACGTATATGTATATATAACCGTAGTAAAGAACCTATGTATTTTCATTTTACCATGTGGTCTATGTTATTATTTCATGCTTTCCTTTCAGCTTCTATTCGCCTTACATTATCTTGCTTAGAACTGTCCTATTAATTCCTAAAGTATCACACGGGAAACCGGAGTTGCCGACTACTACCATATTAATATTATTACAACTAAGACCTATAGGCCCGTATTCTTCTATTATCTAAGGGAAAGAAGTTTAGCGGCCTGGTGGGTGTGTGATAGTGTGAAATTTTGGACCCCTTTGCCAGCGGTGGCCAGTCTGGCCCTAAATTATTCCCTCATGTAATATGCCAGTTCTTATCTGCCTGAGAAAAGAACTCTGAACAGGACTTATTTCTGTAGGGGATCAAGTGCCAACCTGCCCCGTCTTCACACGTGCGAAAATAAAGTCCCGTTTAGGGATTTTAGTCAATTTCCCATCACATTACAAACTATTCGCTTATAAATCATTTTGCATTAAACAACCCAGGAGGGTTGATATGCCATAAAATACAACCAACCAACCAACCTTAGTTATTTATTTCCCTATTTTCTTTATAACTTGATTTTTCTTTTCAGTCTGTATTCCTTAATTATCCTAATAGTTTTTTTCTCTCCTGCTAAATGTTTTGCTCAGTTAGTGCTGCTGGGTTCCGTTATATTGTGGTTTTCAAGATTTTTTGTTCAAATATTTTTCGTAGTTTTTTATTGTTTTCAATTTATGTGAGGTTTTGTTTTGTTTTGTCTTGTTTTTGTTTCATGGCATATTAACCTTTATAGGTTATTTAATAACAAATCCATTTTATACAAATAAACAGTTTTATTTCAAACAATTCAGTTTTGCATAAGAACACGGTTTAATTGTCAAAAACATTTCTATTTCAAACTATTCAGTTTTGTCAAACAGTTCTAATTCAAACAATTCAGCTTAGTATAAGCATAGTTTTTGTCAAAAACAGTTCTACTTCAAACAATTTCGTTTAGCGAAAGTACATTTTCAATGTCAAAAACAGTTCCATTTTAAACAATTCAGTTTAGCATAAGTACGTAATTTAGTTCTATTTGACCCATAGATAGGACCCTATCAGGTGCTACCATTCCAGGCCCGAATGGACCTGGGAGTTATGGCAATGAAAGAGTACCCTGCGTTTCCCAAAGCTCCAGCATTACTGGAACCTTACTATCAGATTGTTAAGTGTCATATCCAGGACACCCGTTAAGGGTGAAGTTACCGCGCTGCAGAGATGCAGTCGGTGTATTCTACAGCCTCAGCCGACTGGGCAATGTGAGTTTTTCCCATCGGTTTTAATCGGCTGTTTTTCACTGAAGTCTTAGTAATAGCAAATCTCCTCAGGTTTTTAGGACTCTCCCCAGTATTCTGGCTGATCTTAATAATACTGTCTCCACTTTTTATTTCACTTCTCGCGAGTTTTTCACACCAGCGTCAGCAGGTGGTCATTCACTAGAGTTCGAGTGACAGCAAGTCCTTTCAGGCCTCCACAGAGGTTGTTGAATACGCCGACTGCATCTCTGAAAAGGCGTAAGACCCTCCCCACAACGAGTGACCAGAGTATTACATTAAACTGCATCCGATGATGTGACTCCAGTTCTGTAACTTTGAGTAACGTGGAGTACCCCTTCATTGCCATTACTCCTTGATTCATTCCTATTTTGGTCCCATATAAAAATATGTAATCATGTTTTATATCTGATGATGGAAGAAACCATAAAACTTCGTAATAAAAATATAACTCTTAACTTTTTTCCTCGAAAGGGTCTGAAGTTGACTGTAAGTGTGATAGAGACAGAGAGACGGAGACACAAGAAGAACTCAGTTAGCGGAGGACAGCTTAACTTCTTCTCAGTCGCGTTGAGCCATATGCATATTCAGGACCCCACTTAGCACTTATTTTGCTTGTCGACCGTGGTGGTGGTGGTGGTGGTAAACTCGGACCTCTTGACTGCCCGAATCTCTTCTGACTGGCGACCGCAAGACTGACTCAAGACTGTTGTGGGTGTCTGCAATTATCATTTCACAACTCCTACGCATTTCCAGTTGTCAACTATGTGACCCGCTTCCGGCTATCAACCCGCGTGATCTACTTACACCCTCGTATTGCCGTCTTGCTCGTATTGCTGTTTACACATCTGGAACAGGACAGCTTTGTCAAAGATCAATATGCAACAATCATTTTCTAACCTTGAAAGGATTTAACTGTGTGCAAAATATGTTGATGATAAATTGAATTATTAATATTTCATAGCAAGTCTTAGAACCATTCAATTGTGTGCAAACAAATGAGCTCTGGCTCGTTTTCAAATGTTACTCGCAAACTATTTGAGTACAAATAATACATTATATATATATATATATATATATATATATATATATATGAACATATAAACAGGATTTCGTATTAAGTAATCTACGAGTGTTGATATGCTACAACACAACCAACCAACCTACATCAAGTTGTCCAGTCGGCTAGGGCTGTACAATACATCAGCTGCTTCTTTGCAGAAGGGTAAGACCCTCCCCCACAATGAGTGCCCTGGATATGACACCAAACAATCTGATACTAAGGCTCTAGTAATGCTGGAGCTTTGGGGAATGCGGAGCACCTCTTCATTGCAATCGCTTCCAGATCAGCTCGGAGTGATAGCATCTGATAGGGTCCTATCTATGAGTCAAATAAAACTAAACTGCGTACTTTTGCTTGACAGAACCGCTTGAAATAGAACCTTTTGAATAGAACAAAACTCTATGCTTATGCTAAACTGAATTGTTTGAAAAAGAACTGTTTTAATATTAAACTGAACTTTTTTTACATTTAACTGTTAGTAAACAGAAAATATACTGATACAAAACTGAATGGTCTGAAATTTTATTCGGCGTTAAATGACCCGAAAAGGCTTGATACGCCGTAAACCAACCAACTAACCAACCAACATCAAGAGTCCAGGATTCTGCTGAGTTTTCTGGCTGATCTCAATAACATTGTAGACTGTATGGTCAAGATTCGTCCGTTGATTTCTAGTCTCTTTTCTAGGACTTAAGAGACTGTTCCGAGCACTCCAATTACAATTGGTATCACCGCCACCTTCATTTTACACACTTTTTTAGTTCTCTTGCATGGTCCAAGTATTTGTTTATTTTTTCGCCTTATTTCATTTTACTCCGGTTCACTGGAACCAAAAAATCCACCAGATGATAAGTGCTTTTTCTTTCTTTTTTTTTTTTTTTTGATTAACACAGGATCTTTCTTTTTTTTTTTTTTTTTGATTAACACAGGATCTGATTTTGGTCGGAATTGGGTGATTGATTCTCATCCCAAATTATTACTATTACTATTATTATTATTATTATTATTATTATTATTATTATTATTGACGTCCTTTTTTTCATAATGTTTACGTATTTTTTAAAATCACAACCGACTCTGTAGTCATTTTCTTACGACAGTAAGAAAAACATCTACAATTAAACAAAAAAAACTGGATGACAGAAAATATTAGTAAAAATGATAACGATTGACAATGATTTATCATAAAAAATACCTCTCTAAATATATAACGAGAATACGAAGAATAAACTTATATATGACCGAGGGAAATACGAAGGACGCTTATTAAAATTACGGCAATGTTGAATTAGGTTATAATAGCTAGTCGAAAGCTGATATTTGATGAATCCGAAAATTGCCGAAAATGACCGATAATGACGTCAGCATTCACATTATTCCCCTGCCACTTCTTTCTTCCGCTTCTCTCATCATTCTTGCTGACAAGGAAAACGGTGATGGACGAGCCAGGCGTTGTTCATATCTTTCGAGTCAACTTTAATATTTCAATATTAACGGGATAAAGGTCTCTCTTGACGGCCTTTCTTCCTTTCTCTCTTGTTATAAACATAGACGTATATTTAACTCTCAGACACACATTCTCATTTAGTCGTCAACACACATACACACACAAACACACACAAATATATATATATATATATATATATATATATATATATATATATATATATATATACATTTACGGGGGTCTGTACTTATATATATATATATCTGTGTGTGTGTAGGTATTTCATGAAAATGTCACTATATAAGCACAGACCCCCATATACGTATGTCTGAAAAGAAAAAGAATAAATTAGAAGAGAAAACGAAAGATATTTACAAGAAGAAGAAGAAGAAGAAGAAGAAGAAGAAGAAGAAGAAGAAATGTGAAAAGCAGGCGTTGGTATAAGGCAGTAAAAAAGTAAATAATCACACCACTAACTCCGATACTAAACGTTTCACGTACCAAATGTGTAAAAACAGTCAAAAACCATTGAACAAACGCAGTGAATTGTTAGGTAAATCTTAGCATATATCCACATTTTAGCGAGCAATTTTAGGTCCTGATTTAGTTTCCGACATTACCTGCCTATGTTAATAAAAAAGAAAAGAATTTCTTGAATTTTCTCCACTTTCTTTTGTTGCATTTTCAGATCCATTTTAGGAAATGTGATGCTGTGAATATATATATATATATGCATATACGTACATGTGCATATGTGTGCATGTTTTTCTGTGTATACTATACATGTATGCAAATGTCGAACATTTTTCCTCCCACTCTTTACCTCTCATTTCTTTTCTGCATTATTCCTCTTTCTACCTGAGCTCAACCTCATCGTTTATCTTACACCTGCATCTTATTCTAATCCTCTTCTCCTTCCCTCCAGAAATATCCGCAAAAATTTAAAGATAACGTTTGTCTAAAAAATTATCCTTACACTTAACGCAGTCAGATGATTGCGTCAATGTTCCCTTTTGTAACGTGAAACTTTTAGTAAAAGAGTCAGTACTACAGTGAGTAATCGATTCCCTTTGAACACACACACACACACACACACATACACACACACACATATATATATATATATATATATATAAAGGCGTTCGTGGTGTAATGGTAGCCGTCTTAAAAATAGATATGGCGACACGAGTTCAAATCCTGGACGCGACTATGTATATTTCACATACCACTAATATGCAAGAGGAAAGGTGTGAATCTAATTATTTTTCTATTAACAATGGGTAAATTGGTATGGCAACCGATCTAAGAGAAGGAAAACTGCAAAATCAAAACTGTTAAAAGCCGTTTAAAAATTGACCTTGTGTCGCACCCTGCTCATTTGGAGGGGTATATGTATATACATACATATATAACACGTGTGGATTCGTAAGAAAGCTCTCAAACTATCCATGTTGGAAAGATTTTTAAAATGTTAATTTGTGGCTACCCTGCAACAGTACCTCCCTCACTGATACAAAGTGGGAGGATATGATTTGTTCGATCGTTGCATAACAGAGGTCACAATGATCAGAAGTATTTTATTTGTGTGCGCATGGATCTCTTTGTGACCCCGTGTTGAATACTAAACCAGAGATGTATATATATATATATATATATATATATATAGCTGAGAACCGTGACGCCTGGTGTCTCACCAACAACAATGTCGTCTCCTCCCATAGTCCACTCTCGAGGAGAAAAGGCGCATGAGGATGAACTGCAATACTAGGTCAGCAAGACTTGACCAGACCTTCGGCAACTGTGAACGTGACTGCCTATCCCTCTTCGACCCTATCAATCATGAACGTGGCGTGGACCGGCCTTTCTTAATCGTTTCACGAAGCCATGCCAAGAATATATATATATATATATAATTTTTACATAAAATTAAAAGAAAAAAATGTCTTCTTTGGTGTAATTATAAATTTATTTCTGGTCGGATGACCATTATCAGATGTTGCGCGAATTTTTTTTTTATTTGGGTGTTCTTATATTGCATCCAGCGAGAATGGGATTTGAAAAAAATTCTTTAAATTTTTTAATCAAAATAATTTTTTAACATATATATATGTAAACAAAGGCTGCTGCTGTTTCTAAAAATAAAAATATCTTAAAATTATCTTAGCCAACGTGGTCCGCTTAGTGGCCGAGTGGTCTGAAACACAGTCTAACATAAAGCTGGACGGGTTTCGATCCCGGCTTCGAGCGTCCTGCGTGTCTAGCCATAATCAAGAGTTCTGATAGAACGAAACAGTCTGTCTGTGGATGACTATATATATCTGTCATATTTTTTAATCAAGAAACTTTTTTGTAGTGGACATATATCTATTATTATTCTTTATTTAAACAATGCTTATATATTTATTTAAAAACAAAAACATAAACCCCTAATTTAAATACTTGTAAAAATAAGAAAACCTAAAAATTAAATAGTGGCTTGTGACTTATTTAAAATTATGGATAAAATCTGCATTCAATCTTCCTTTCAAACTATTATGTATTATAAATATGAAATAAAATAATTTGTGTTATCAGGAAATAATTATTCATTGCTGATATTAATTTACAAAAGTCTATTTCTGATTATTAAAATTAGCATAAAAATTCATATTATTCATATTAGGAAGAAATTAACATATTGAATGTTAAGTTGATCGTAATAAGCTAAGAATTAATATGTAATACACATTTTATTAATATAACAAATAATTCCTAACTTATAATATAAATAAATTAAATATTAGTTTCTTAAATTTTGGAGTATTTGTTGACCGCCCCACCTTACGGGCAAGTATGGCACAAGGCCTTTTTTTAGGTGGGACCGGGCGCAGGGCCGTAGCCCACACGCGCCCGGTGTTCCCAAAAATGCCTACGGCCCCGTCGGCATTCCCCTTATTAGGGGCGCCTCAGGCGCCGGGCGATAAACCAAACCTCCCCGAAGGGAGTAAAAGCCTGGGGGGAAGGCCCCCTGAGGCCGTAGGAAAATCCCCAGGCACCGAGACACACTCTGCCCGAACCGCGTCCCGACAACTCGGCCGGCCAAAGTGCTACCCAGCACCTGGAGATGTCCAGTCTGAAATCAATTTGTCACCAAAATGATCGGGACTGTGTAATAAAAACGGTGTGGTACAGGGACAGTTCCTTCTTGTTATAAGGCTATTATAATCTTTTTATCCGTATATATATATCATTCTTATTTCTTTATTTCTATTTTATTATCTTTTTTATAAAAACATATATTTATACTTCATCCTTTAAATTTAATGGTATTCTTTATCAGAAAATTCTATTTTAAATTATGTTTTACTTTATCTATTTTTCAAAAAAATTATGGATCAGTATTCCCATCACGGCTGGAGGAAAAGCTTGACGGCAACTACACAAGAATACTGCGAGCAATATTGAACAGGTCCTGGAGGCAACACCCCACAAGCAGCAGCTATACGGCCACCTGCCACCCATCACGAAAACTATCCAAGTTGGACGAACCAGACATACAGGACACTGCTGGAGAAGTAGGGGCGAGCTCATAAGTGGACCCCTTCACATGGCCGAGCGAAAGCAGGGTAACCAGCTCGAACCTACATACAGCAGCTCTGTGAGGATACGGGGGTGTAGCCCTGAGGACCTGCCAGAAGTGATGAACGATAGGGAGAGTTGACGAAAAAAGGTCAAGGATATCCGTGCCGATGACACGATGTGATGATGAGGATGATGATGATTCCAATATAGAATTAAAAATATATATAAATTAATTAATGTTAGTTACTTCTATTTAATATTATCAATATATCAATTTAAATTATACTAAGAATTTATCACTACGTCTGCACAGAGATATCATTTCTGTTCTGGTATTTAGTAAATTTCCGTTCAAATATTTCAGTATACATATTTTCTCTTCTAAGCATACAATGTAAACTGTTTGTCGAGGAGGATCTTTTAATAATTTTCCAATATATATATATATATATATATATATATATATATATATATGAGACGCTCGTGGCGTAATGGTTACTGCCGTAGGAAATTGAAATTTCAAAACCTAAACGAGGCTGTCTGCATTTTACACAGCACTAATACTTTGGGAAAAGTTATGAATCAAATCATTCTCCCTCCAGTTGGGTGAATGGGTTCTTTAACCGTCATATGGCAACCGGTCTAAGAGAAGGAAAACTTTGAATTCAAACCAGTTAAACTACGTTTAAAATCAACCTTGTATCACATCCTGCTCGTTCGGAGAGGTTGGTAAATATATATTTTTGAGAGAGAGAGAGAGAGAGAGAGAGAGAGAGAGAGAGATAACATTAAAAAAAGAGAGGGGGAAAAGAAAAGGAAAGAGAGAGAGAGAGAGAGATTACATTAGGGAGAGAGAGAGAGAGAGAGAGAGAGAGAGAGAGAGAGATGTAAGTTAGAATAGCGTAGACACAATGGTGCTTGGTGATCGTCAGTTTCTCGCTTATGCCATGAGACTTGGCAAGAAACTGGTAATAACCAAGGGCCACTGCCTTTGTGTCTACGCTATCTTAACTTATATATATATATATATATATATATATATTTCCGTATTCAATAGTATTCTATTTCCGATGATCGCATTCCCTTTTTAAATAGTGTTCCTTTTTAAAATACAGCAGTACCCTGTTTTATCCAACTCTGCGTTCCCATATTTTCGTTATGGTATAAACTTTCAAAAACATTCAAAACCCTTTTTAAAAAGAATACAAACACACCTTACACAAGCAAGCCACCACCTGATGATGGCCTATGAAGGATCCGAAAGCGCTTTGGACAATTTTGGGAAATTCATCCACCAATTCCAACCTGAATCTAAGACACTTATCAGAAAACTTGAAAGGATCTTAAATAAATTATAGACAAAATTTGTTTTTATTCTTTAATGAAACATGTTTAAATGATCGACTGCTGCCTGACCACACACACACACACACACACACACACACACACACACACACACACATATATATATATATATATATATATATATATATATATATATATACCGTGGTTTTATCTTAAGCATATCTCGTTAAGAGATGTTTTGAAAATATTTTTTACTGATGTTTTATATTGTTCTCTCGCGAGATTTATATTTGGCTTGATTTTGATTCTTTGTTTAATAACATATCAAACTCAGTGGATTATTTAATGCCAAATCCATCCATGTAGAAAGATAGTAGTGTTCATACCTTTTTCAAGGGTATTAGTCTGAAAGTGAATGCAAGAGCGTGACAGGGGTTTGAACTCGCTAACTACGATGTCATAGTCATGCACGTTTGCCAATTCGACTCAGAGACTCCTCCCTTTTCATTTCTCCTCTAAACATATCCCATCCAATTTTATGCAAAATTTTTCCAAAGTTTTCTTCCTTAGCTCTTTCTTCCATTATTTGTTATGTGTCAACTGCTCCATGGCCATACTGTCTCGCCGGCAAACCGGATGCCCCAATTTTGTGTTTGCCTTTAAATAAAAGATGTCTACAGGTGTTGTTTGAAAGAACTGAAGTCACGGTCCAAGTCAACAAGGAAAAGAAACAAAACGAAGTCGGTAATAAAGTCCTAAGACCGTCTTTATTGATGACTTGTCACAGATCCATCTGACCAATGTTGAGGCGGCATATGAGATACTTAGTTTTTCACTAATTCAAGCTGAGCCCATATACTGTAATATAGATTCAACGCCATGGTGTAATGGCGGCTCACAATTAGCTTAGCTCTCTCTTTCTCTTGCTCAGTGTCTAACTACCAAGTGCTTCACTGGAATTCTAACTGCCTGTCCCGAATAACACTCTGAATGTATCGATCTCCAGCCTCCAGCAGTGGGTAGGATTATTCCACTTCGACCACCCAAGTAAAAAAAAAAAACATCGAAAAAAATAGATGCCTGTCTCTTAACCTATGACTCTCTGGCTTCGATGGTTTCAGATTGCCAAAAATCCTTTCATTTTCCTGCTAATGTGTTGAAAGCATTTCGTTCTGTTTTATTACCTGACCCCCCCCAACTTTTTTAGCTACCACTTAATACAATTAAACAAACACTCTATACACGTGTGTTCATGTACATACACATACATATATATTCCGTATCGGCATATAAACCCTTGTAGATTATTAAATGCCAAATCCAGTTTATTCATACATATATATATATATATATATATATATATATATATATATATATATATATATATATATATATATTGTATTGTATTGCATTTATTTAGAGGGCTATTGAGAAATGATAATTCGGGTCTAATTAATTTCGAAGTAAAAACTTCATCAGCAGATTTCTTTAAATTTTAAAATGAACTTTGTGTTATAAGTTCAAATTTATTTTTGATGTTATAAACATGGTGCCATGTTGGATATTGGAACGCCATGTTGGGTGTTGTAACCATGGTGCCACGTGAGGTGTTTAAATGCCATGCGGAAAACATGTGACTTCAGTTGTCTTAATCAATTTCATTTTATTTTTTAATTTAAATATGTATTTATAGAATGTGCATGTTAATTGATGATATATTCAGTATTTAATTCTAACCTACTGTAAATCTACGGGTGTAACTTAGCTATTAATAAAACCTCCTTAATTCTGAGATTACCAACATTATGTACTATTGTTTCTGTTTTAATGGAAAAATTATTATCATTATTTTTGCATTTAATTAAATGTTTATAGAATGAAGATGCACATGTGTTGAGGTGTTCTTTAATTCTAATGTGGGGGTGTGTGATTGTGGTTCCTATATAAAATTATGGCATTTCAAGCAAATTAAACACCTCACGTGGCACCATGGTTAAAACGCACAACATGGCGTTCTAACACCCCACGTGACACTATGTTTACAACATCAACAAAAAACAAAAACAAACAAAATTTGAACATACAACACCAAGTTCATTTTAAAATTAAAAAAAAACAAACTCTACTGATGGAGTTTTTACTTCGAAATTAATTACACCTGAATTATTATTTTGCATTGCAATAAATGCGAAACCATAAAAGATAATTTTTGTAATGCTTCAAGCAATATATATATATATATATATATATATATATATATATATATATATATATATAATTTGTTAGTGATAGTTTGTAAATACTTTTTTTGTTGCATTAGGACGAATTTGATGCGCTGAATCAAAACAACACATTGGTTTTGCTCAATCAGGTCAAGTTTTGGAGCTATGACTACATGTCGTTTTTTTCGTTTTTATTCACATGTACGCATGTGTGAAGCATTTTAGAAGAAGTTGGGGGGGGGGTAAAATGCCATCTCGAATAATTGTTTTGATTGGAAATGATTATTTTAATGACAAGAAGTATTCAGTTCCGATAGTTCTAGGTGATTGTGTCGAAAAGGGATCAGTTTGAAGTCATAAAACCTCGAAATCTTCCAAAAATTGGTAGCTCATTATGATGAAATTCCAGTGCCTATCTTCGGAGAACTTCCTGACATTAGTAACTAAGATTCTTCTAGTGTTGAATGACATGAAGACGAAGAAGTTATTCTTGAAGATAATGCTCCACATCCATTTTTCCAAAAGGAGTTGAATGATCTAGTTCGCGACCTCAGATTGTCAAAGGACTCTGCCGAACTGTTGGCATCTAGATTGAAGGAAAAAAATCTCCTCTCTGACAGTGCTCGCATCAGCTTCTTCTGCAACAGGCATCAAGAGTACCTCCGTTTTTTCTCTAGAGTGAAGGACTTGACAGCAGCAAGTGATCACCGGGAACCAGTTTGCCTCTGTACCCATCGCTCACTCGACTACACTGAAGGAGAAGTATGAAGCGGTGAAGTATGTGCTGGAGAAAATTGGTTATGATCAGCATAAGAGGTTTATTTGTGTTGACCTGAAGATAGTGAACTTTTTGTTGGGACAACAGTCAGGCTTCACCAAGTACCCATGTTTTCTGTGCATGTGGGATAGTCGGGACCGTGCTCAGCAATACACAAAGAAGGACTGGCCTTTGCGGGAGGAATTGGTGCCTTGCAAAGAAAGGAACGTCATCAACGACCCTCTGGTGGACAGAGACAGAATACTCTTCCCACCACTGCGCATGAGCACGGCTTAATCAAGCAGTTCACCAAGGCTCTGGACAAGGATGGTGACTGCTTCACTTACTTGTGCCAGGCTTTTCCAGGATTGACCATGGAGAAGTTGAAAGCTAGCATCTTTGACGGTCCTCAGATCCGGCAGCTCATCAGAGATCCAGAGTTCGAAAATTCAATGAACGAAGTGGAACTGGAAGCATGGAAGGCATTTGTTCTAGTAGTGAAGAACTTTCTTGGCAACAATAAGGCCAGAAACTACGCAGAACTTGTCCACAACATGTTGACTGCTTTCAGAAATCTGGGCTTCAACATGAGCGTCAAGATACACAACCAATTTTCACATATAGACCGGTTTCCTGAAAACCTGGGTTCAATGAGTGACGAGCAGGCAGAGAGATTCCATCAGGACTTGAAAGAGATGGAGACCAGGTATCAGGGTCGCTGGGATGCAGTCATGATGGCTGACTACTGTTGGAATCTGAAGAGAGATCTCCCTGCTGCTGAGCATTCCAGGAGTTCGAAGAAACGGAAGTTCAAGCCTTGAAGTTTGAACAATGATGAAGCCACATGCAATTTACGTGTACTTACCTTTATCAATGCCCACAATTCACTTTACAGTAATCGATGTTTCTATCAGGTAATCAATATATGTTGTTGGCAAAACATTTTTTTCTCTTAAAAACACATTTAGGATGATATGTATTGACAAAAATCAGTTGATAATGCCACAAAAATGTAATCGATTTTGTTACAAGATCTGATTTTTTTTTCAAATCAACATAGCACAAAACCTGATTTGATGGAGAGAAACGGATGCCATTTCCTGATTCAGCAGTGCAAAAATACCCTAAATCAGTTGTAGAAATCTAGACAACATTCAAAAAGTAAAAAAATTGTTGCCCAGTGTAATCATTTCCTCGTACAGTTAAATGGCCCCAGGGCATGCTATTTAACATCAGTAATTCTATTTGTCATGTATTCCTATCTAATGTAATAATAATAATTTGCATACTGTTAAATGGTTTCAGGTATTGCTATTAACAATGATAATTATTTTTTATATAAATCATTTGTTTGCACACAATTTAAATGGTTTCAAGTATTGCTATTAACAATGATAATTATTTTTTATATAAATCATTTGTTTGCACACAATTTAAATGGTTTCAAGTATTGCTATTAACAATGATAATTATTTTTTATATAAATCATTTGTTTGCACACAATTTAAATGGTTTCAAGTATTGCTATTAACAATGATAATTATTTTTTATATAAATCATTTGTTTGCACACAATTTAAATGGTTTCAAGTATTGCTATTAACAATGATAATTATTTTTTATATAAATCATTTGTTTGCACACAATTTAAATGGTTTCAAGTATTGCTATTAACAATGATAATTATTTTTTATATAAATCATTTGTTTGCACACAATTTAAATGGTTTCAAGTATTGCTATTAACAATGATAATTATTTTTTATATAAATCATTTGTTTGCACACAATTTAAATGGTTTCAAGTATTGCTATTAACAATGATAATTATTTTTTATATAAATCATTTGTTTGCACACAATTTAAATGGTTTCAAGTATTGCTATTAACAATGATAATTATTTTTTATATAAATCATTTGTTTGCACACAATTTAAATGGTTTCAAGTATTGCTATTAACAATGATAATTATTTTTTATATAAATCATTTGTTTGCACACAATTTAAATGGTTTCAAGTATTGCTATTAACAATGATAATTATTTTTTATATAAATCATTTGTTTGCACACAATTTAAATGGTTTCAAGTATTTTGCTATCTCAATGCGATTGGCCTTCAGCCACCACCTATTTGAACCTTTAAGACAAAAATGGTTGGGTGTTTGCCACTAGAGCAATTCGAAAAATATGGTCGGGACAGTTATATTGGTCTTGGGGTTTGACATGACCAGGGGATGGATCGGATCGGGTCTCTTCGACAGCTCATCTAGCCCAGTAAGGGTCAAAGTGGAGTTTTGCAAGCTGTGTGACTATTTGGGCTGCCATGTCACGGACTGTTCAGCCAACTGGATTTCGTCCTCAAGCACTAGTCGGCACCTACGGCCAACAGATAGCTTTGTTAGTGTGAGGGTCTTATTTCTCTGCAGAGTTGCTCTGTTTTATTTCTTTTAATGTTCACTATGTCTTCAAATCCGACTCTTAGCATGAGTTTTCAGTTTAGGAAAGAAAAAGAAATCGCACGTAACACGGCCTGGTAGAGAGGATGCTGAGTTTGTGCAATCTTGGGTTTTATTCAAAACTGTTGATCTAAAATATCGATACATTTGATAATAAAAAACGATTGTCTAGACATCATCACCTAATTATGTAAATTGCCCAGCTTCCGACACACCAAGATGGTAATCTAGACCTCTGGACATCATCACTTTATTTAATAAATTGCTCACCTGTGGACACATCAATATGGTAATCTAGATATCTAGACATCATCACTTTATGGTGCAAGTTGTTCAGCTGTAGACGCATCTTATCTAGACTGTAATTCAGACGTATACATATCATTACTTTATTATATATGATGCTCAGCAGGGCATGTCTTTATTTACATATCTGGTTTTTAAATTGAAATGATTCAAGTAATCAGTTGTGATACTTTTTGCTCATACCCCGTAGATGTTGATTTTTTAAAATAATTCCTTATCGTTCCTGTGTTGTCTTCATTTTTTTATCAAGTGTTTTTCTTTCTTTCTTTCTTTCTTTCTTTCTTTCTTTCTTTCGTTTTAATTTTTTAACTTATAGTACTTAGTTTGTAACGGCAATAATCTTGTGAAACCCTCCAACCGAAAAGAAACCGACTTTGTCCAACAAATACTCCTGTTTTCTTGGCTCTTGTTAGTCGACAGTTAAAAGAAACTCTTTTTGAGTTGTCACAATGAGAACTCTTTGAAGAAATCAAAGAGGTTTTAAGGGAGTTCAGGAAGAGATTCCGTCGGAAGAGACCAGCACTCTTCAAATCGGTTCAGTGGCATTTACACCCGGACAATGCACCAGTCAACAACTACATTCTTGTCCCAGACTATTTGAGCAAGATGGGTATCAAGACAGTTCCTCAGCCTTCCCACAGTCCAGACCTTGCTCCCTGTGACTTTTGGTTATTCCGTAAGCTCAGAGGCTGTCGTCGTTATGAGACAATTGAGGAGATGAAAGAGGCTGTGACGAAGGTCATTGACATGCTCACCCAAGAGGACTTCTATGGGGCCTTCCAGAAGTTGTTGGAACGGGAGAACAAGTGCATTGCAACCGGAGGAGATTACTTGGAAGGGGACGTGTGTTTCACGTGTGTACTATCAATAAAATGCCCATACGAAAAAAGTCTGGAAACTTATCGTATGCACCTCGTATATATATATATATGATAACTAATATATCTTGACAGATAATATCCATGTGAATGATCGAAATTACAACTCAAAAGTTCTGATTAAGAACTAAGTCAACTTGTGAAAAATTTGCAAGATATGTAAGGTAAGGTAATCAGACATGTGTACATTGTTTGGTTATTGTAGCATACGCTTGTACGACACTTACAACACCGTGACATGCATAGCAAATATAACTGGTGATTATATAAACTGCAGAAAACCTTCTCTTTGGCTTTTCTCGTCAAAGGATACCGACAAAGCAGCAGAGGTTTCATGCGGAAGCTTCCTTCTCCAGTTTTGATTTTAAAGTTAACTTCTCTCAGAAGAGTTGCCTTCAGTACGTTTTTGTCACGAGACTGGGCCAAAAGACAGAAGAATTTTGTGCTTAAGTGTACTTTTGTCCGTATGTGAAGTCTTTCTACTTCCAAAATGAAGAAGACATTTGCTAACAGTTTCTTGAGACCACGTGTAAGAGCTTGTGTGTGTGTGTGTGTGTGTGTGTGAAAGAAAAACAGTAGCCCACCCTGTAGAATCCAGTGTATAGCACTTTATGTACATTTTTCGCTCACTTGACGGTGACACATTTCTTTGACATTGTCACTGGAGTCTCGCAAGGAGAAACATTATCACTATTTCGATTCACAATCTGCCCAGATTATGTTCTACGAACCTCAATAGATATAATGTAAGAAAACAGTTGACACTAAAAATGTAGCAGATGCTATATCGCAGAAACTATTGCTGAAGCAGTTTAAGGAGATGATCTAGTGTTTTTTTTTGTTTTTTTTTTTGCAAATCCATCTGCTCAAGTAGAATTTCTCTTCTATAGCGTGGAGCCGGCAGTAAGAAGCATCGGTCTCTATGTGAACTCTGGTAAAATGTTCATATCTTTTAATAAAACAGTGCCATTTCCTCAAGCTTTTAAAATTAGTAGACCTGTTCACATACGTCGGTAGCAATATCCCATCTACTAAAAGTGGTGTGAACATTCACATTAATAAACCATGGATCACTATTGACAGATAAACGAATATATAGAAATCTGATGTCTTTGAGAAAACTGGAATTCTATTAAATTGTAACAGCGTCAATACTAATGTATGGATGCACTACGTAGACTTTAATGAAATGCACGGAGAAAAAAACTAATTGGAACTATACAAGGATGCTGCGTACTATTTCACATAAATCCTGGTAGGTTGGTTGGTTTTAATGGCATATCGACCTCTATAGGTTATTTAAGGCCAAAGCCTTTTTACACATATCTACGGTTTGTAAACACATAATTTAATGATATCATACAACTCATTTACTCACATTCGAGTAAGTATTTTAAAGTATTTCTATATGACGTTAGTTTATTTAGTGATGATAGTGGGGGTTTTTTTTGTTATTTCTCACTGCTATTTCTACTAACACAAACATAATGGTATTTCTATTCAGCAATAATTTGTTTTCGGTTGTTTAGTTTGTTGTGCTTTCAGAATTGTAACCAAGACTATATTTTCTGGTACAACACGGTCTCTTTCAAGAACGACAAAACATTATCAATGTGGACGTTCTCAGATAAGTCCTTCATGGTATTTGCGTGGAAATAGCGCTTTCTGGTGTTATTAAAAACTTTACACTCAAGGAGAATGTGTTTGACTGTGCAGGATGTTTGGCATGTCGAGCACTGTAGTTGCTTGAGTATAAAAGAGTGCGTAAGTCTGCTGTGACCAATACGCAATCGCGATATTGTTACTTGTTCTTTTCGCGATTTTCGGAAGGCTGGGCGCCATTATCCTAAAAAGGGCTTAAACTAAAATAGTTTATTATTGGTATTTCGATTCCAGCGTTGTCTTTATATGAAATCCTTTTGAGATGAGGCTTCTTAATCTGAGAATTAATGGCGCAGTGGATAGAGGCGTTGAGTCTCCACGGTTCAAGGTGAGCAATGTCAGAAGAGAGCGGTTTCAATTCCTACCCAAGCCGGCCTGAGGTTTACTTGGTCAAAAACGTGGTGCGATAGACAACAACTATCAAAGGCAGTAATTACTGGGGATACGGTTACAAGACTCAGCATTCTTATCCGAGGTCGCAGTAAATCACCTGAAGAAGGCCAGAGGTGAAATTTGGCCGAAACGTAGTGAGAAGAAACAACAAAAAAACTACCAAGATGGGGACAAAAATATTCCAGCTTTGTTGCCAAATCCTGGAAGCAGCACCCTAAAAAGCAGCAACTGCACAGTTACTTTACCTCATATCTCACAAACTATCAAAGTAAGCTGAGCCAAACATACTAGGTACAGTTGGTGATCTAAGAACGAACTCATAAGTAACGTTCTCTCATGGACTTTTCCACATGGACATATAAAAACTTATACGGACACTGGATGCCTAGAGCAGTGGCCGATAGAACGTCATGTATTAAAAACTGCTGGTGACTAGTTATCCATTTTCTGTGGTTGATAATAGTTCAATTTCTGATATGTTGTTTCTTAATAGACAAACTTTTGATGAGCCTAAAACGCAACTTATCAGCCTGAGAAAGACACAAATTTCAAGCTGTGCTTCTACTCAAACATATTGCGCAACTACGCAACACTTTTAATTTGGCTGGAGAGTAATTGAAATGAGTTTTGTCTCAGAAAACGGGGAGTAAATGCTGAAATAAATAGAATCAGTGTTATTCGCTTGGTACCTGAGGTTCCTTTCAAATTCAAATCCGCGTTAATTTCGACTTTGTGAAACATTCGGACGTTTTTTTGAGGTTTTCCAAGTTTGAGAGCCCATTTCAACAGCTATAATAGGAAAGAAGAAGTTGCAAAGAATTTTCTCCAGCCAATGAATTTATGAAATGACGGTTGGAAACCCACTGAAAAGGCCGATCCGATCAAATTTTGAAAAATCAAGTAATAAACGTGGAAAGCAGCGTATATATGCGTGTTTGCCGACTTATGTCCCCCGACAGGAAGGACGATCGACGGCTTTTGAGTGATATCCTGGAACAAGCGCCATCAAGACATCTAAGAATTAGAAAATATTCAGAATTTACTAGCGATAAATCAAATCTTCCTTCAGTTCTAGGATGATAGAGGAGCAGAATAGACAATTGATAAATTACTTTTAATCACTGTTTTGTTTCTTATCTGCCGTCTCACTTAATTTTTCTTTCATTATAATCGGCTCTTGTCGACTTCTTTGAAGAACTAAACGTAGATAACACGCTATAATTATTGACCAAATTTTAGCTTCAGCACTTAGAGGAACATTTTCTTTTTGCCGTCACTTTATTTCTTTATTCCACTACTCTGTACTCGCCATTTTATCATTAATTTTAGAGAAAGAAAATAATTCTACGAAGGAATCATTTTGGCGTTGTCTTATTTTAATATTTCCCCTTCTTTTGTTTGTTTGTATAGCGGTTTTTTAATTCTTGATGCATAATTAAATACTGAAATTTTGATTCTAGTTTAACTATGATATTTATAAAATATATCATTTACCAGTATGTTTGTAAATATAGATTTTTTTCAGTCCAGTCGGTTGGGATAGTAGAATACACCGACTGAATCTCTGCCGAGAGGTAAGACCCCCCACCACCACCACGAACGAGTGTCCTGGATATGACATTAGATAATCTGATGGTGAGGCTTCAGTAATGCTGGAGCTTTGGAGAATGCGAAATACTTCAAGATTGCCATTGCTCCCAGGTCCACCCTGGACTGGAGTGGCAGCGCCTGATAGGATCCTATCTATGGGTCAAATAGAACTGTTTGACATTTAAACTGTGTGTAAACAAATGACTTGTGTTAAACTGACTTGTCTGAAAGTAAACTGTTTGATTATTTAACTGTGTGTAAACAAATGACTGATGTTTAATTGAATTGTTAGTGTTAAATCGCTATACTTGAAAACATTTAACTGTGTGCAAACAAATGATTAATTGTAAATAGAATTATTCGTATACGATTGAAATAAGAGAAACCATTTAATTGTGACCACAAAATCTTTTTAAAATGTGAACGATAAAATGTGTAGCGGTTATGTAAATAGAAAAGACTTTAAATGTAAATGTAAAATCATATATTTAATAACCTAAAATGGTTGATATGCCATAAAACCAAACTAAGATAAAGGTTTGCTGTTGAATGAATGTTTTTTATTTTTTCAAATAATAATTTCTAAATAATTTAAACTAATAAATTTGGTTCCTGTACTGTATGGCTTATTTCTTTATAGTTTACGTTGAAAACGTATCTAAAAAAGAGACCATTATTCCCATTAAGCTTTGTTTCTCTAACATTATAGATGACAAATTTTGTTCCTGGATATTATGTGTTATTTCTTGATTGGTTATTTTGTAAAAACATGCAAAATAACCTTTATTCTCTTCAAAATTCTTTTTTTCTTTGTATCATGAAATCTAGAAATTAACCAATTTTCTCTGTATAAATTGGCAAATTCGCACATTTTTCTTTACGTCAGGTCTGAATAAAACAACATATCAATTAAACTTTATAAGTATTTATACCAAAGTTAAAGAAAAATAAGAGATAATTCTTAAAAGTGAATAATTTTTCAAGATTTGCAACTATAATGTAACTGACTTTCACCAATGAGCCCTCAAATAAAGTCTTCCGTCATACTTTCTTAAACGTTCTTCAACACTCCACAAAATTCTTTGAAATTTTCATTACAGCGGTCACAGAAGCAAAGTTAGAAAATAAAGGCTTTTCTATTTACTTAAAGCATTAGGAAATAATTCTTTCTGCCAAGGAACAAGAAAAAGAAAAAAAACTGGTTACTTAGCGTCAAGTAACTATTCTTATAATAAACATGGAGTCATATGACTTTAAATACTAATACTATTTATAAACATTTGATAACGTTCAAACAGTTCAATTTGATCCATAGATAAAATCCTAACAGGTACTATTACATTTGGTCAGAGTGGACCTAGGAGTAATGACGACAAAGATTTGATTCCATACTTCCTAAAGCTCCAGAACTAGGACATTCATAGCAGACACAATTTATTGTCATATTCAAGACGTCTCTTTTTGGTGGTCTCACTCCTCTTTAGGGAATGCAGTATTTTAGGTTCAGCTAAAAAGGCAGTATTTGAAAATTTTTCTTTTATTTTCAAAATAAAAGTACTTAAAGATTTTAGCAATCATGAATAAAAAGAAAAATCTGAATCCAGAAAGTATCATAATTTCAAGATTGATATGATTATGGCTCCCCGCAGCCTCTTTCGTAAAGACACTGAAAATTAGTGTTATTGAGACAGACAGTGGAGTGTTTCCTTTTTTGCATTTTTCATAGATTTTTTTAGTTTCCCTTCTAAACTAGTTGCCCATCACCGTGGCTAAAGAGCCCAACCAGCCTTATTATTGTGCTCATGACGGTTCTTGGGAAAGAGAGGAGTGATTTTTATTTATTATTTATAAGGTTTAAATTCAAAGTTGCTATTTTCCTTATTGGCTGCCCCCCAGAGAGTTCAATCAGCTTTACTATAGCTAGAGGGGGAGAATTGGATTCAAGTCTTTTGAAAGGGCATTAGCGTAATGTGAACGCAAACTGCTTTGGTCGGAATTTGAACCCAGCTCATCAATTCCAGTTTTTTTTACTGATAACATCCCATCAACCACGCCTTCCAGATTTAGATGTGGCTTTTTATTTTTCCAAAGACAAAAATAGAAAAATGATAAAAAAGTATAAAAGAACTGATACACATACACACACACACACATAAAGGAAGAGATAGATAGATAGATAGATAGATAGATAGAGAGAGAGAGAGAGAGATTGAGAGACAGAGACAGAGAGACAGAGAGAGACAGGTTGACGAAACGGTTTTATTAAGGAAAGTAAGAAAGAAAAGAGAAAAACAGACAACAAGAGAGAGAGAGAGAGAGAGAGAAAGAGAGAGAAAAAGGGATGTGATATAATGAAGGAGAGAAGGTGAGCGAGAAATTAAGAAAGAAAGGTTTGGTTTGCTTTGGTTTCTTAGTTTAATGGCATATCAATCTTCGTTGGTTATTTAATGCCGAATCCACCTTTCTAGAAGAACAGTAGTGCTATTATTTAACCTATAGCTGAAAGGATAAGGGGGTTCATATATTTCCCAAGGGTATTCATCTGGAGCTCGAACTCGCTTACTGTAAGTCTGCAGTCAAGTATTTTAGCCATTAAGCCACTAAAAATAAGAGGGTGAAGGTAAAAGGGTAAAAGACAGATGGTTAAATAAAGAAAGAAAAAAAAGAAGAAAGAGAAGATCCTGTGCGCTTAAGTGTGTGTTAGAGTGTGCTTGTTGAGCTGAAGTCACAAATTATCTCGCGTGGCTAACGCGGTCATGTGACAGGTGTCGGTTCCTTGAGTTGAATAATTTACAAAAGGCACCGCCATCTTTCTTCAATTCCATCCACCATTCCCGTACCATTTGCTAACTCCGCCCCAGCCATCATACACACATTCTCATGATAATTCGTCTTTATTTTTTCTTTGAAAAGACATGAAAATATCAATAACACTAGCGCCGGAAGTAACATATCATCAACAATAAATCTTCGTCATAATTATCATAATAATCAAAAAACAAAAATGATACGAAACTATCCCTACCGGTGTAAATGTGTTTACCGAAAAACTTCTTAGCATCCTAGGTGCTATCAAATGATAAAAAAAATCTATTTTATACCTAGCTGAGCACTTCAGCTTGTAGGTGCTCTTAGCGTTACGGTTATCGTTGTAGAAGATAGAATCGGCAATCCGAATTTAAAACTGGACGATGCTGTTTATGTTTCACTTCAAGTTAATGCTCTAAAGAAAAGTACGATTCTGTGTCTACTCCTCCGTGGGAGTGCTCGGAGCGTTTTGGCTATCTGCTGGACTGCGACATTGTAGTAAGCGATTTCGAACTCCAGTAACGCTCTTACGTTCATTCTCAGTTAAATACCCTTGGGAAAGGTATTTACTACCTTGTTCTACCCAGTGTTGAGTTAAATAGTACCACTAATGTCCTTCTACAAGAATGGCTTTGTCATTAAATAAACCCACTAAGGTTGATATGCCATAAAAAATAAAGAAACCAAATCAAATAAAACCTTCTCGCCCAAATATGGGTAAATAGTTTGGCAGATGAGGTTCTTTACCCTTGGTACGGCAACCAGTTTAGGAGAAGGAAGGTTCTAAATTCAAACCAGCCTGACCCAGTTTAAATATTGACCTTGTGTAGCATCTTGCCCGTGGTTAAAGGGTTAAATAAATACACACATCGGCTAGCTCATTCGATGTCAGTATTGAAGATTTAACAGACATTAAAATACCATGATTGTTTGTATATAAGATGCCCTATTTTTTTTCAGATTTTTCACCCCAAAAGTTAAAGATTCATATTGTGGTAGTATAGCATTTATTCTCAGGCTAACAGCAACAAATAAATGAATTAATACTTTGTTTAATTCAAACAATTTATTAATCAACTCGTCAAACAATTAATAACAATATACAGTCCTTCCTGTGTATAAAGTTGACTTTAAGAGACTTACCGGCATACTGAAGAAGATATCTGGTATCTTAGGGTTGTCTTTCCGAGAGCTTTTTAACGTCCTCACCTCACGGAACGTCTGGTGGAATCTGTCTGACCGGATTTTGGATTTTTGCGCCAAGACTTCTGGGATCATCACAGAGAGCCTCACTCTCACTCACTCCATACACAGTAATTACCATTTTACTAACCCAACAATATTATATTTTCACCGACCATATGCTTCACTATATTCGGCACGGTATGACCGAAAGTAAGTTATATCTATGTGACAATAACCCCTCGGCTCCTATGAATACATCAACTTCTTAACCATTTCACTTCTTGGCCGGTGATCAACTAGTGGTTCCGATAGGGGCATCGCACATTTCTTCATGGCTACAAGAAATACAATCAAGGGAGTGGGAGGAACGAGAACAAACGAACAATATGCTTGGGTTAATTCAAGCGCAAGAAGAGGAGTTATGTAACATTGCGATTCCCTTGTGCATATGTAGACTAACGCTAGCGTGGATTTCTAGCGAAATTTCTACAAAGCTACTAGGAATGCCAACCCATCTTGACCGGTCTTCCCTCACTGCTCTGGACCCCATCTCATGCCAACTGGTCTCTCTGCTGTCCGGTGTCGACTGGCCACTCGCGTCACCCTTCGCAAACTCCTTCTCTGAGTTCCCTTGTCCAACTTCTCTTGCGTTCCCTTACCCACTTCTGGTCACGTTGAGATCGCGGGCTCAGGCCTTTGTTTGGTTTCGCTCCAAAACAGACAAAGGGATCGTCTGCTTGGCGGACCACCTACATAGTGTTACATCTATAGTCCAAACTAAAGTGTTTTTTTTTTTTTGCCGTTACTGATAAATATCCACTGGAATGTGTGTGTAACATAGGACCAACATGTTGTGCTTTAAAGAAAGAAGTTTGCAGAAAAAGAAATACTCAAACTCGAAGGTAAGGGGAGAAAATATAGCAGTCGTTTATAATTCACTTAGGGCTATGATCGCTGCAACTCGAAAAGTTCATTTTAGTTATGTTCTTCTTCTCCCTTCCTCTTGGTGGTGACGGCGGTGTGGGTGAGAGCTGGCTATTGACACACGCCAGACAGATAGGTCGTAGCAGACTCGGGTAGGACGGGTCGGGGCCTCGGAACCTTTAACGCACCCGTTTTGACAACTGCCTTCAACTCTGCCAAAATCTCCTGACTTGTTTTCTTATATAGAGATTTTGGGGAACAAATCGAAGATCCCCGAATGTTCGATGTCACCAGTGAAACTGTTGTGAAACACGTGATAATTCATCTGTGATTATTTTTAAATCACGTCTAACTTTTCAGGTTATTCGGCCTGCACGCGCTAGTCTCGTGACACCTTCACTGATTGACGACAGCGCCCGTCCGTAATATTACATGTGTTTGTTAATAATTTTATTTCTCCTAAATTATTTATTTGTTGCATGTTTGTGTGATCCTGTCCATGATCTTTGCTCTAAATACTATGTACCTTTTCTGTTTCAATGTAACCCATATA
>OY757923.1:5526256-5538756 GCA_963585895.1 Sepioteuthis lessoniana | reverse complement strand
TTAAAAAAGATGCAACCCATTAATTTGATGATGATTTATTACTGCAATGGCGGTAATTTAAAAAACGTCTTGTAAAAAATGCATTATTTCTGGGAGAGATATCAAAACAATGTTTTCTTTATTGTTGTTATATCAGCTTTTAGGACACGCAATCTTATTTTGAGTTTCTTGTCTCACCAATAAATCATTATCATATCAATGGGTTTGCTCTATTTTGAAATAGCTTTGAACGACTTATCTCCAAAAAGCAGTGATACAAAAGATTTTTTCCTCTCTTGTCCTGTTATATAATTACGGAATGATTTTTTTTATAATAATCATTTTTCGTTAATTATATTTTATCATTCGGTTTGGTTGGGCTTTGAACAATTCGGCTATTAGTGCAGGTGCACACACATTGAGTACAATTCACGCTCGCGCGTAGAGGACATGACAATCACAAATGTCATAATAAAAACCCCAGATAGGAAATGTGACTGGGGTGTGAGTGACGTCATTGGGCTGAGAATTTGGTGATTTTTGAAAAACGCAGTTAGTTGAGATTTCACTCTGGGCCGGGCCAGTCCAGCTGCGGGGGTGACGGTGGGCGATGTAGGAACAGTCAGCATAGTAAAAATTGTGTCTCTCTCTCCTCGTATCGAAAAACTAAAGTCAAGAAGTAAGTAAACGTTTCGTACCTGAACAACGGAGTGTCGTCAGTGTTTCGTATTTCCCTGCATCTGTATATTTGTATAGATGTATTGCGACTATACAACAGTCCAAGGAATTGTGATCGAGGATTAATCCTATTTAGCAACCCCTCTGCTCCGACAGGATATGACACACGGTCAATTTTTTTTAAGCGAAGTTTAACAGGTTTGAAGTCAGAGTTTTCCTTCTCCTAGACTAGTTGCCTCAACAAGACTGAAGAACCAAGTCTATCTTACTATTTACCCATAGCTGGAGGGAGAATAATTGGATTCATACCTTTCCCAAGGGTATTAGTGCTATGTGAAATGCAATCAGTCTCGTCCAGGATTTGAACTCGAGTCGCCGTCTCCATTTCATTCAACGATAACCATTACACCCCGGGCACCTCCTATGATCGAGGATTAATAGTTGTTACGAAATTTTATTTTCAAATCTGAAACAAAAAAGAACAGTAGAGTTATAAGCAGCCACATGGGTCCCATGTATTTTGAGACACCCGATATATATGAGGGACAATCGATTAGAGGAAGGGGTGTCCTCGTTGTGTAATGGTTAAAGTGATGGACTGCAGAATCGTAGTAAGCGAGTTCGTACTCCAGTCGCGCTATTACGTTCACTTTCGGGTAAATACCCTTGGGAAAGGTATGAACCCCCTTATCCTCCTAGCTATGGGTTAAATAGTACCACTACAGTTGGAGAATGGCTTTGGCATTAAATAACCTACAAACGTTGATGTACCATTAAACAAAGAAACCAAACCATCAGTAAGAGGAATACGGTGGAAAAAAGAAAAATAGATTTTTTGCAGGATATTTTCCGTAAATGTAATGTTTGGATTTGGTTTATTGCAAAAATCATTTTAATGTATTCGTTCTGAGGCTAATCAAAAATGGCAGCAAATCAGTTAGAGTGTTTCAGGCTTGGAAAGAGGACCATCATCAACTGCTTGGTTGCTGAAAAGTACAAACACTGTAAAATTTACTGAAAAATACGAGATTTGTACAGTGAAGAATGTTTTAAACCATAAAAAATGTTTACAAATGGATATGTGTTTGCCACTATAAGCCTGAGTTGAAAAGACTGTCCGAGTTTGAATTCGCTTACCACTATGTCGCTGTCCAGCACATTTGCCATTACGTTATGGGGACTCTCGCACCTCAAATTGACAATATTTAAACAAATATCTTGAATAATAAAACGATATAATTCACCAATAATATTCAGAGCAGAGCAACAGAAATTTTGAACTTTTGTCAGTACAATGCAATCACAAAAATACTCGAAAAGTAATCAAGAAATAACGATAGTTTTAAACAAGTAATTAATGTGTTACCAGAGAGCATTGGTTGATTGCTGGATTTTACGGCATGTCAACCCTTATTTGTTTATATTAAAAGCGGAGCCAGTTTAACAATTAAAAGTAAAGTTGGTGACCGTAGTCGATGGTGACCTGAAGGCTTCCTTTTCATATATTACTCCACAGAGGTGTAAAGTCCTTTGATCCGTACCATATAATGCTTAGTATTAAGCAAGGTGGCAAAATAGGATAGAACGATGGACGAAGGGATGCATCCTTCCATTCCCTAAAAAAGGCGACCTCGGACTAGCCAAGAACTACCGAGGGATAACACTTACATCCATAGCAGCCAAAATCTACAATGCCCTACTACGAAACCGCATAGAACCCAAAATAGATAACATCCTTAGGAAAAACCAAAATGGCTTCCGGAGAAATAGATCCACGACCTCACAAATACTGACCATCCGTAGAATCCTGGAAGGCGTTCGGGCAAAAAACTTACAGGCGACATTACTATTTGTCGACTTTACCAAGGCATTCGATTCCATACACAGAGGGAAGATGGAGCAAATCCTACTAGCATACGGCCTACCAAAAGAAACCGTAGCAGCGATTATGATTCTCTACAGAAACACCAAAGTGAAAGTACGTTCACCAGATGGAGACACGGAATACTTCGACATAGTTGCAGGAGTACTACAAGGAGACACACTAGCCCCGTACCTCTTTATCATCTGTCTAGACTATGTGCTTAGGACTTCGATCGACAAAATCAGAGAAAATGGCTTTGAGCTGACTAAGAGAAGAAGCAAAATGTACCCCGCAAAAACAATCACGGACGCTGACTACGCAGATGACTTGGCGTTACTAGCGAATACGCCTAATCAAGCAGAGACATTACTGCATAGTCTGGAACGAGCCGCAGCTGGCATTGGCCTCCATGTCAATGCAAACAAAACCGAATATATGTGCTACAACCAAACGGGCAACATTGCCACACTAGACAGAGCCTCTCTGAAACTAGTCAACAAATTCACCTACCTAGGAAGCAGCGTCTCATCAACCGAGAAAGACATCGACACACGACTGACGAAGGCATGGACAGCTATCGATAGGCTCTCGATCATATGGAAGTCGGACCTAACGGATAAAATGAAACGAAGTTTCTTCCAGGCAGCGGTTGTGTCGATACTGCTATATGGATGCACCACATGGACACTTACGAAGCGGCTGGAAAGGAGGCTGGACGGAAATTATACAAGAATGTTGAGAGCAGTATTAAACAAGTCCTGGCGACAACACCCCACGAGACTCCAACTATACGGACACTTGCCCCCCATCACAAAAACTATACAAGTTCGACGAACCAGACACGCAGGACACTGCTGGAGAAGCAAGGACGAGCTCATAAGCGATGTACTCCTGTGGACCCCCGCACATGGATGTGCAGGAGTGGGACGACCAGCACGAACCTACATACAGCAGCTGTGTGAGGACACGGGATGTAACCCTGAAGACCTACCGGAGGCGATGGATGATAGGGAGAAATGGCGGGAGACAGTCAGGGATATCCGCGCAGGCGGCGCGACATGATGATGATGATGATGATGACTCGACCTGAGATTGAACCTCGGTCTCCAGGGCCATTAGTGAACATTCTGACACAAAAATATATGTTCGCGATCATTTTCAACTCGTCAAGGTATCGCAAGAGCCAATGTAGTTCAAAATCATTTTAACCGTTATAAAAAAACGAGACTATTTCATTTATAGATAGCAAGTTCCGGTCTGAGTAAAGTTCGGAATAATGGCTATAAAAAGTGACTCCACAATTCCAAGAGCTGTAGAACGGGAGTCTCACAACCGGATGCCGCTCATTCATAGACAATGGACACACAGGAGTTTTGTTCTGGATATATATATATATATATATATATCACATTTACCCAACCCCTCCGCTCGGGCAGGATATGATACAAGGTCAATTTTTTAAGCGGAGTTTAACAGGTTTGAATTCGGAGTTTTCCTTCTCCTAGACTAGTTGCCTCACCAAGGCTGAAGAACCTAGTCCGTCCTACAATTTACCCATAACTGGAGGGAGAATAATTGGATTCATACCTTTCCCAAGGGTATTAGTGCCATGTGAAATGTAATCAGTCTCGTCCAGGATTTGAACTCGTGTCGGCGTGTCCAATTCCTGCGACGATAACCATTACACCACCATATGTATATATATATATATATATATATATATATATATATATATATATATATTATCGTCTGATGAATTCATAAATATATATATACATATATATATATATATATAAAGTATATAGTGATCCTGGTAATGATAGAAATAAAAAGGTATATTTTGGGTCGACGCAAGGGAATTTAAGGCTAGGTACTATAACCATAAAACGAGTTTCTCCCGCGAGAAGTATAGGCATAGTACCACGTTATCTAGTTATGTGTGGGAGGTCAAGGATAAAAAAGGAATAGATCAATACTTAAATGGGAAGTAATAAAGAAGTGCCGTAAATATAGGGCTGGCGATAGGGATTGTATGCTTTGTGTGGAGGAAAAATTAGCAATAGCGTCTTGTAAAAGTAGGGATATGTTAAACCAAAGGTCAGAGGTTTTAAATAGTTGTAAACACAAAAGGGGGTGGTTGCTTTATAATTAGGGATAGGTTTCTGTGTATTTATACCTGAGGGTTTTTTGTTTTTTTTTTAAATAAAAGTAAGTAAGGTTTTTTATTTTTGGTTTTTATTTTTTTTATTTTTTTATTATTTTTTTATTCTTAGTTTATTTATTTATTTTTTTATTAATTTTTTTCCGGTTATTTTGTTGTTATGTAAATTTTAAGCTAGGTAGGTTTTTGGTGAATATAAAAGAAGGCGTTTTTTCCTTTATCATTGGTCAGTATGTGACTCCCTGATGAGCCGTTAAGGTGAAACTTTAGTAGGAGAATTCTGACTCGCGATTTAAGTTAATTTTGTAATTGGCTCCACTCGTGTTGAGCACTCTTGTAATTGTGGCATTGCAGCGTTTACGACAAGTTTTAGTTTTCTTTTGACCAACTGACTGCACATCTCTTGATTTTTTTCGACTGGTGTGACGGGGTTGGCCTTTTCTTCCTTTTTGTCCTGTGACATTTTTTCTTTTTTCCCCCGGGCGGTGATTCGAGATATTTTTGTCTCTTGTTCCTGACAGGGTTTTTTTTTTTTTTTGGTAACCGTGAATGCTGGTAGACAGTAGATTAGTAAATATATATATATATATATATATATATATATATAATGCAAAGCTCTTCGAAAGAATTGAGCACTCTGGTAGCCGATAGAGTATAAAAATGTAAACAAACGGACGCTGCTGCAGCTGCTGCTGTTGCTACATAATACCCTTAGCCAACGTGGTTCTCTTGTTGGCCGAGCAGTCTGAGACTTAGTCTAACGTAAAGTTGGATGGGTTTCGATCCCGGCTCCGAGTGTCCTACGTGTCTAGCCACACTGAAGAGTTCTGATAGAACGAAACAGTCTGCCTGTGGATGACAATATATATATATATATATATATATATGAATTCATCAGACGAAAATTTTTCCTGGTGAACCCATAAGCGAGAAATTAACTGTTGACTGAGTGTCTACGCAAATATCAACATAAATATATACGCTCTTTCAATGATATTGAGAATTCTATGTTCATAATCATAATAAGATAAACTAAATCAAATTGTAAATACATATACATACACACACACACACACGGAGGCAACATCTCACAAAGCACCAACTGTACGGCCACCTACATCTCATCACGAAAACTATCAAAGCTAGACGAACCAGACATGCAGGACACTGCTAGAGAAGCAGAGATGAGCTCATAAGTGATGTACTCCTACGGACCCCACATATGATGAGCAAAAGCAGGACGATCAGCTCGAACCTACATACAGCAGCTATGTGAAGATACAGGATATAGCCCTGAGGACCTGCCCGAAGCGATGAACGATTGGGAGAAGTGGTGAGAGAGGGTCAGGGATATCCGTGCTAGCGGCACGACATGATGATATATATATATATATATAGAGAGAGAGAGAGAGATACACGTGTGTGTGTATTTATATGCATATATAATTTGATCTAGTTTAGTTTAATATAATTATGAATATAGAATACACAATTGATAGACCGTATACATTTAAGTTGATATAGCGTAGACACCGAGTCGTTCAACGTTCAGATTCTTGATTATGCGTTCATCAGGAAAAATTTTGGTCTGATGAATGCATATATATATATATATATATATATATCAGTGGCGACACTAGCCTATTTTTGCTACTCGTGCCCCCCAACCGCCCTCTGTCAACTTCAGTTCCCAACCCGTGGTCCGTGGACCCAAAGTAAGTCATCATAGTTGCTATTGCGTGATTCTCCTTTGTATAGCACAGATTGACTAACGTACCTTGCATGGTGGTTTTTTTGTAAACAATCAAGATACTATATAATTTGTAGTCTAGTTAATGCAGTAGATAAGATAATGTTTTTCCTTTCAAAAGTATAGAAGAAAAGAGAAAATGTTCATTACTATGACGAGAAAAATGTTTATTAGAATAAAGAAACTGATGACAATATACACAGACACAGCTAGTAGTTTCAATTTCGCTTAAAATAAAGATTATTTGTTGAAAATGTATTCAAATAAACAAATTTTAGTTACAGAATGTAATATATGCAACATTCATTAAAGAAATAGAGATCTGTTAGTGAAAAAACGAATTAAAACACGGCGTTTAACCAACATTTACCATAGCGATGATTATGACGTCGGCGACAACTATAATCTGCTATCCCCCCTGTCTCTTTCGGTCCCTCTTCCTCTTCCCAAGACAGTTGTCAGCAGTCACATTGTGCTAATTTTTTTGAGCACGGTATTCTGACTTGCTATTTCTATTGGCTGCAGCCAAAAGCGAGATTTCGCTAACATTACTGTTATTATAAGGGTCTAGTGCTGGGCACGGATTACGCGTGTTCAACATTATAGCCGATTTTATGGGATGTTCAATGGATCTGACGGTGGCCGGACAAAGACCATCCGTTCAAAACAGCATCGTTGTATTATTCCCAGATATATTTATGAACTTTTGGCTACTGAGTTATCGAAACTTGAATAGATACGTAATTTAATTGAGATCAGACTAAGTATGTTTGCTTGAAATTAATGGATGATTTTTAATCCATTTTGAATAATATTGACCGAGTTATTGGTCGTGCCGGGCACGAGTAGCACTTGTCCCATCTCCGCCCCTGATATATATATATATATATATATATATATATATATATATATATATATATATATAAAGTAAAATAGATTAATAACACGCAACTTAACGAATCTAACCTGATAATTGGAGTCGTGAAACTCAGAGTTGTGAATTATGATATGTTTTACTTTTTAATGTTGCCTAGTTAGCTCGGGCTGTAGAATACACTGATTACAACTCTGCAGAGGGGTAAGACACCCCCTCCCTGAATTAGTGTCCTGGATAGGACACTAAACAATCTGATGGTGAAGTCCCAGTAATGCTGGGGCCTTGGGGAATACGGAGCACCCCTTCATTGCCATTGCTCCCAGGTCCACTCTGGCCCGGCGTGGTAGCACCTGATAGGGCCCTATCTGTGGGTTAAATGGAACTAACGGCATACTAATGCTAAACTGAATATCTTGAAATAGAAATGTTTTTTGACAATTGAACCGTGCTTACATTTGAACTGTGTGCTTGTGCTAAACTGAATTATTTCAAATAGAACTGTTTTTTGACATTGAAACTGTATTTACACTAAATTGTTTAAAATAGAACTGTAACTGTGTGTTAACAAAATCTGTACTTTTACTAAACTGAATTAGCTGAAGTAGAATTGCTTGACTAAACTGAATAGCTCGAAATAGAAATGTTTTTTTACAATTAAACTGTACTTACATTTAAACTGCGTGCTTTTGCTAAACTGAATTGTTTTAAATTGAACTATTTTTGACATTGAAACTGTACTTACACTAAACAGAATTGGTATATATAACTGCTTGAATAGTTTGAAATAGAAATGTTTTTGACAATTAAACTGTGTACTCATGTTAAACTGAATTGTTTTAAATGGAACTGATTATTTACATAAAAATGGATTTGGCGTTAAATAACCTACAAAGGTTGATATGCCATAAAACTCAACAAACCAAACCAAACCAACTTTTTAATCTTATGTATTTAGGCTTTTGGGCGGCATTGAACAATTTCGTTTAGTACTGTATTTATTGCCGTTTTAGTTTTTACTGAACGGTGGGTATTATGATTTTAATATATATATATATATATATATATATATGCGTGTGAGTGTGTGTGTTCAAGTTTGGCTGGCTGAATAATTTCTTTATTAGTTTTTATCACTTTTAGAAAATATAGCACTTATCATTGCTGTCAAGACCAATTATGAACGAAAGTACTTTTATGAATGAGTAACGTGTCTGCCCACATACGACGAGAAAGGCAATATATTAGCAAATAAAAACGTTAAAATACGAGTAATAAGTGTTGTAAAAATATTTAACAGTAACCCTGACATAAGGTGCTATTCATATCTTTTCATCATTTTAACTCTTTTGACTAAATCGTTTTGGTCATAGAAGACTACATTCTTCATTTCTAAGGCAAAACGTTGTCACTATTACACAATGAGTATTTCTAACCATTTTCCTCTTGCCCAGTCGACTGGGGCTGTAGAATACACTGACTGCTTCTCTGCAGAGAGGTAAGACTCCACCCCCGCCAACGAGTGCCCTGCATATGACACTAAACAATCTGATGGTGGGGTTCCAGTAATACTGAGCTTTGGAGAATGCAGAGTACCCCTTCATTGCCATCATTCCCAGGTCCACTCTGGCCCGGAGTTGTAGTATCTGATAAGAGCCCAATCTATGGGTTAAACAAAACTAAACCGTGGTTTCTTGAGTTTACTGTTTTTTGGATTTAAACTGTGTATTCATGCTAAACTGAATTGTTTAAAATAGAACTGTTTTGACATCTAAACTGTGTACTTATGCTAAACTGAATTGTTTGAAACAGAATTGTTCATTTATATAAAATGGATTTGCTGTTCAATCAGCGATAAAAGTTGATATGCCATAAAACCCAACCACCAACCAACCAACCAACCAACCATTTTCCTCGTCTTTATTGCCTTTCTTGCTATATGTCGGCTGTTACACACACAAACACATATTTCTAAAGAAGAGGTGTTGCTATCGGCTCCAACAGAATGATCTCTCGTGTTTAGAACGTAAACCAAAAAGACAACACTGAATCCTACTCAAAATTTGATTTTACAATACAAAAGAACAATATTTATCATATTTTTCGTCTTTTGTCATTACATTGTTTTAAAAATTACTTTGTCCAGACGGTCCAGTGAACTGGGGCTGTAGAATCTCTACAGGGGGGTAAGACCCAACGACACAAAGTAATCTAATTGTGAGGCTCAAGACTTGGAGATTTGGGAAATTTGGAAAACCCTTCATTGCAATTACTCCCAGATCCACACTTTCTCGGAGTGGTAGTAATTGTTAGCGTACCATCTCTGAGTTAAATTGAACTAGTGTCCTGTGTGTGACATTAAACTGAATCTGATAGTGAGGTTCCAGTCCAGGTGCTTTGCGTAATGTAGTGTTCTCTTTCATTGTCATTACTCCGAGGTCTATTTTGACCTTGTCTGTTAGGATACCATGTTAAATAGGAATACTTGAAACCATTCAATGGTGCAAACAGCGCTGTTAGGATTATACAGCAATATTTGAATCCATTTAACTCTGTACAAATAACTAATTAAGTTGAATTATCTGTGTTGAATAACAATATTCACAATCGTAGAACTGTATGCAAGCATATGAGCTCTGGTTCGTTTAAAATGCTTCCTATAAACTATTTACTCACAATATATATATATATATATATATATAAACAGGATTTAGCATTAAATAACCCACATGGGTGATATGCCCCAAAACACAACCATATATGATTCAAATGCTTAATCTCACGAGCTAGCCGCTCCTGAAGTCTTACCTTGAAATTTTGCAGAGCTTACCTTGCGTCTGATATTGCACCATTTCCAGGAGGAATAGAATCTCAAAGTTCGTCAATAATCTGTGGCTTAGGTTTAAAGACTTGAAGTTTCAACTGCCCCCGGAGGAAGTAATCACTAAGGGATGGATCAGCTGAGCCTGCCAATCACGGGATATCCTCACGGAATTCTCCCAGGTAATGAAATGTGTTCCTCTGGAAAGGATCATCACAGAATTCCCATTGATGCCCATGACGATATTTGAAATGGTAAGATGGCATGATGGTATTTGAAATGACATGGTTGCTGCCGCTCGTCTATATACTTCCAATCCACTCACAACTACCAGTGTCTGCGCAACGGCAATCTTAAATCCGGGAGATTATCCTGGGGTATTTTGTACAATTAATCCTTATAAAGATTTTCTTCACATTTATTGTCTTTCATCCAACGTTTCAGCCACCCGACACTATGTGTTTAATTTAATAGAAAAGGCATTTTTATAACCATATCTCTTGTCTTATTGTCTTCCTCTCAACGTTTCAGCTACTCGCCCTTCTACATTCAGTTCCTGAGAAAAGGCATTTTTATAACCATATCTCTTGTCTTGTCTTTCTCTCGACGTTTCAGCCGTTCAACTCTCTATCTTTAATTCCTGAGAAAAGGCATTTTTATAACCCTACCTTGTGTCTTATTGTCTTACTCTCAACGTTTCAGCTGCTCGACATTGTGTTTAATTTCTGAGAAAATGGATTTTTATAACTCTATCTCTTGTCTCATTGTCTTTCTTTCGACCTTTCATCCCTTTCACAGAGTTTTCAAACAGTATATTCTTAAGCCTTTATTTCTTAGACAACGTTTTATAACAAAATGATGCTTCCTTTGTCTTTCCCATTTTTATTGTGACGTTTTGGTAACGTCTAATTATTCGGAAGTTCTTTAAATCTTAGTATTTTGAGAACGGAACAGTTGAAACATTTTGATTGAAAAATAAAAACGATGAAACTTATTATAAATAATCAATGTATATTGTGCAAGAGAAATATCTCCCACATTTTAAACTGTCACCTCTTTAGTGAAAGGGAACTGAGGCAGGTGGCAATGATAGCTCCATGTAATTAATGTGTCATTAACATTTATCCCTCAGACTATCCCAAACCAGAAGCATGTTAATGAGTGGAACGTGGAAGAGATTGCAAAACAGACTCTCTTACAGTCTTGATATTTTTTTCTAATCAATCAACCTGTTGTTTTGAAATTTTCAATCTATTGCAATATCGATTTCAATCAATAGTAATATTGATTTTCTATCTAGAACGGCATTATTCCAACGTAGTTGGAAATAGGCTCCAAAATCTCTCTGTGTAGCAATTACAGATTCATTGTCTTAAAAGTTTCAAATGCAAATGCACAGTGTTTACTGGTTCAAGCCATGATCGTCACTGATTGTATCTGAAAGATAAGTATTAACATATTTGCTAGATTGAGGTAATATTACCACTTGTTTAAGTTCCTTTGCAGATGACAGTTTAAAATGTGGGTGGTATTTTAACCGCACCCTATCTAACTTATAAATGTCTGTAATTTTGGGATGGACCATTATCTGTATTCTACAAGTTGTCAGGACTAAAATTCTTATTTCTGGGATGGCTTATTCTTTGGATATTCTCTTGGAAAGCTGAATGTCCCCCCATGTAACTGATATCATTAGCAAAAACAAAAATGGCAACATTGCAGTTTTTGCCAAAAAAAAAAAAAAATAGATAAATAAATAGATTTTTTTAGATGAAAAATTTCTCCAGTTTTCATCCTTGGTAAACAAATCTTTAAAAGTTAGATTTCACTTTTTTTTCCCCGCCGAAATCTTACACAGGCATCATCTTAAGTCAGTATCAATTTGATGGATTTGATAATATGGACTAAATTTGAAATCCCATGACGATAAAACTGATAGTATTTGCCTTGAGTTTCTAAATTTGACATAATGAAATCAAACTAGAAAATTTAAAAAAAGAAAAAGGAAAAAAGGAACAAACAAAAACACTCAGAAAATTGCATTTGATCAATTACCGTATTTGACGGCTTATAAGGCGCACATTTTTTACAAAAAAAATTCTTTTAAATTCCCCTGCGTCTTATATGCCATATGTTGGTTTAAAGTTCTCGATAATCGGCTGAAATTAGCTATCTGGCAACTCCTATTAGCTTAGACTTTAGAGTAACTTTCAAATACCGATTGTCATACTTTAAAAGGCTATCATTTAGATTAAAAATGTCTTAATAGATAATATTCATTATACTAACTTCATCACGTTTAATATAAGTACTTTGTTTTTTTTTTTTTCTTAATTTGCCCTACTGAAATTGGGGAACGTCTTATACACCTATACG
>OY757923.1:5466256-5521256 GCA_963585895.1 Sepioteuthis lessoniana | reverse complement strand
AGAAACTCTATACTGATCAGCATAAGACAAAATGGCCAACAAAAAACTTCCCGGTTTTTCTCTCCTGGCTTGTGTACAGACTTTTAGTATACTTTTACGATTGTATATGGCTGAATAATCATATTGCAATAAAGAATACTTTTATTGCTGAGGAAGTGATGTCTCGGTCTTGGAGTTACCATAATCTTCGGTGATTCATTCTTACTTACTTTCCGACCTGTCGTAAGAAGCTCTGACAAAGTTGCGTCAATCTTCATTTTGCAGATCTTAACCCCCCCAAAAAAACAACAAAAAAACAGCGTAAACGCAAAAAGTATTCACAAACAAACAGTCTGAAGACATGGGATCATTCCAATATTAGGATCACATATTTGACCCATAGATGGGACCCTAATAGGTATTACCACTCCAGGTCAGAATTGGCCTGAGAGTAATGGCAATGAAGGGGTACTCCCATCACACTTCTGAGATCCCCAGAATTGGAGCCTCACTAGCAGATGCAGTTTATATTCATATCCAGGGCACGGTGGAAAATGTCAAAAAATTTCAAGACATTACGAAAGTCAAACATCTCTTTAGCTTCAATTAAAAAAGTTGAACTGTTATTGACTGACTCCTCGTCGGCTGAATCAAAGCTGCTGATTAATTGATTTTAATAGCATGGCAACCCGTCTAGGCGCATTTTATGACTAGAGGTTTGGGAATTGCGTTCATTTTACAGTTTTTGTGTAGTTGTTTCTTAAGAGATTATTTTGTACACGGTTATATGATATCAAGTATTCCTATTCAATACAAACCATTCTAATTGAAACAATTCAGTTTAGCATATGTATGCAGTTAGTTCTATTTAACCCATAGATAGGGCCCTATCAGGTGCTACCATTCCGGGCCAGAGTGGACCTGGGAGCAATGGTAATGAAGGGGTACTCTGCATTCCCCAAAGCTCCAGCATCACTGGAACCTCACCATCAGATTGTTTAGTGTCATATCCAGGACACTCGTTGGGGGGGGGTCTTACCCCTCTGCAGAGAAGAAGTCGGTGTATCCTACAGCCGCACTCCCCCGCCGACTGGACAAGTCTCTACAAGAGCCATATCATCATCACTGCAGCTTAGTGTCATAGCCATGACCCTTGTTGGAGTGGCTGGAGTGTCTTACCTCCTGTATAGGTGCAAGTCAGCGTATTCAGCTGCCCCAGCAAACCGAGTGGACAATACGAGGTACATACAAGATATGACTCAAAAGTTTAGAAGATCATCTTTGTTTGTCTTATAAATCTAAAGAGAAATTCAAAATCTAAAACAAACATAAACAAATAAGGCTTTTAGAAAAGATTTAGATAATCAAGAAATAAAATCAACTTTATAAAATAAATCCGAACGCACATGGCAAATCCTGTTAATACATATGTATTATAATTATCAATGAACCGTTAACATATTTTGTAAATAATATTCTTAAACGAGCCTGGGCTCTTTTTTGCACACAGTAAAATGGTTTCATATATTGCAAATAACAATTACAATTTAACATGAGTTATTTGTTTGTACACAGTTTGTTCGATTTGACCCATAGATAGGACCCTATCAGGTACTGCCACTGCAGGTCAAAGCGGAGCTGGGATCAATAGCAATGAAGAGGTACTCCACATTCCTTAAATCTACAAGGCTGGAGCCTCGCCTTCAGACGGTTTAATGTCATATCCAGGACACACGTTGGGGAGGGGGTCCTACTCCTCTACAGAGATGCTGTCGGTGTATTCCACAGTCCCAGCCGACTAAGCTGACACACATTATAACAAAGGTCACAAAATATAAATATTCTACCGTAAACAAATGCCTACAAAATACAAACAAGATGATACAGCCATAAGTAATAGCAAACCTTGATAGCATCTCATCAAATATATATATATATATATATATATATATATATATATATATATATATATAAAATGATTGATATATTCATGTCACCTAACGTTTCCTTTTACCCGCTGGGAAATCATATACATATCTCAAAATCATTCCATCCGGAAATAAAGTTCACATTTTTTCTCTGTGTAAGCCATTTCGTTTTTGTATTTCTTTAAATAATTGGATATATGTATGAATATGCGAGGATAAGTATATTTAATGTATGTGAGTACGCGTCTGCACACAAACACACACACACACACACACACACACACACACACATCTATATTGCTTATACAAGTTTGATGAAAGACGACAGCACTTTCATTTTTTCTGACCTGATTATGTTTTTTCTCTTTCTTGCAATTCTTTTCCCATCAGGGTCCAATTGATACAGAAGTTTCCCAGCGTTTTTCTTCAAAGCGCTTTCGATCATATCGATTGATTGTCTTCAGGGTGTATCATTATTATTATTATTATTATTATTATTATTATTATTATTATTATTATTATTATTATTTGTTGGAATTGCTTGTTTTGTGTTTATTTTGAGTGCGAATAAAATAAATTTCGCATCTGAACTAATCAAAGCAAATAAAACCTACTTAAAAAAACAAAAAAAAATACCTGATGATGATTAATCGATATGATCGAAAGCTCTTTTTGGGTAACTTTTCTATTAATTCAGATACAAAAAAATGAGATCATAAAAATAAAAGTTCTGAAGTCTTTAAACAAACTTGTCTAAACAATAACACACACACACACACACACACACACACACACACACACACACACATATATATATATATATATATATATATATATATATATATATATATATATATATATATATATGTAATTTTTAGGATAGATAGATAGATAGACTGAAAGAAAGAAAGAAAGAAAGAAAGAAAGATGGAAAGAAAGAAAAGATGGAGAATTTATGTATTTGCTTCTAGATAGAAAAAGATATGTATGATTCTATATGTGCGGCACTGCAGCTGTGGTATGTTAAACCTAATTTTCAAACCAAAATATTACAGACATGGTGTGAATAAAGTGCGAAAGTTAATTAACTAGACATTTGAGTCATTTCTCTAAACAGGCGTTATATATATATATATATATATCATATAACAATATTAGACCTTGCGCACACCAATTATATATATATATATATATATATATATATATATATATATATATATATATATATATATATTATATATGCATTTTATTAATACATACCTATTTGTTAATATATAGTTTATTAAGAGATCCTTATATATATATATATATATATATATATATATATATATATATTAATACAGGCATTATGTATATATATATATATATATATATATATATATATATATATATATATGTATATTAATAATTTGAGACCTCACGTAGGCTAATTAGTATTAAGTGAATACTTTTTTCATGAATATTCCCTGCAAACAAGATTGCCAGTTTCATACGCCCAAGCGACTTACATGCTCTCAAATACATTTATTCTTGGGTTAGTGGTGTCTGCAGATAATTAATAAGTTTTTTTCTCCTCCTTCTTTCAATATGAGGAGAGAAAGTCCGTACTTAGCTCGTGTAGTAAGGCCCTTTCGTGATTCAGCCAATCATAGAACGAAGGAAGATTAGTTGAAATGAAATCATGGCTCCTGAAGTCTTGGATTCATCTCTTCACAGAACAGGGTTTGGATCCAATTACTCTTTTAAATACAAAATGTATCTCTTAAAAATAGACAAGGACTAATTGTCGATAAAATTAGACATTAATAAAGGCATATAAAATAAATATTAAAGTCAAATAATCACGACGCGACGGCGACTCGGTTTGTTGAAGTGGTTAGCGAGTTATGCAAACAGATCACTGTGAGTGAGTTCATGTCTTGCTGAGAACTCTATACTTCTAGCCTTGTGTCAAGCTAAGCTGAGCAAATGACCATGACTACACATTATATATATCGCTATTCGGAAGTAAATAATGGAAAGAAATCCGACTGTACGGAGAAAAATGGAAAATCAAAGTCATTCAGAAGTGAAGAATTTATTACGAAGGAATGTTGACGTTAAAACGTTTCGGCTCCAATGAATCTTCATCAGAACTATAGAATGGTGAAAAAAGTGTTCATAGAAGACCGATGAATGTTTAATAAAATACAAAAACAAAACACGTTTCAACATTTTGGAGTCTTGGTGAAGGTTCATTGGTGCGGAAGCGTTTTAACGCTGACATTCCTTCGTAATTCTCTCTCTTTCTCTCTCTCTCTCCCTCTATCTCTCTCTCTCTCTCTCGCTCGCTCTTTCTCTGTATAGCCTACACTTGCGATTCTCCAAAATCTTGGCTATTCTTGCTATTGTTTGTCTTCCTAGATTTCATCTGCATGGTGATGTCTTTGTTATTTCCAAGAATATACCATTTTTTTGTATAGTCAAACATCTGTCTCTTGCACAGTTACCAGTGGATAATCATCCCCACCAAAATCATGACTGATTTTGTGCATTTTCGGTGTAAGGTTGTTGCATTTATTCATTATGTGGCTTATTGTTTCATCTTTCTCTCTCTATCTCTCTCTCTCTCTGCATAGCCTACACTTGCTATTTTCCTAAATCTTGGCTATTCTAGCTCTTGTTAGTATTCCTAGATTTCATCTGCATTGCGATGTCTGTGTCATTTCATGCACAATTTCTTTAGTTTTTCTTTTGAAGTATTGATGTAATTGTTTTTTCTTCTTGTTTTGGTTTTCTCGATTTTTTTCTTTATTATTTTTCTGTTTGATCGTATATCATATTCGTTTGTAATCTAGTCGGTCTTTTCTTTGCTTTATGTATCCTTTTAGCCTCTGAAATGTCGCGATGGCACAATCTTAAATACTTGAGAATCATTTTCCTCCTACTTTTCATATTATCAGTCAAAATCTTCTCTTTTCTTGCTTTGTGTTCCTGGTTCCTAAGCTCCTATTTGGTTCATTTGGGGAAAGGTCCAATGTAACTTACAGGAATGAATGTTTCAGTATTTGTTTCTTTGATTAAGTTTAATATTATTTCTCTCGTTGCTGGTTTTCCACACAAGATAAAAAGTCTCCTCAGGTCTCCAGAGCCCTTCTAAGTATCCTTGCTAATCTTAACAGTGCTGTGGTCTGGATTGTCACGATTTTTCCTTCGATCTTCAGTTCCTCTAGTCTCTTTACCAGACCTTTGGAGACCGTTCCTAGAGCACCAACTACTATTGGCATCACCGTTACCTTCATATTCTATAGCGTTTTAATCTGTCTGGCAAGGTCCAGGTATTGGTCTATCTTTTTGTTTTCTTTCATTGTTACTCAATGATCAGTTGGGACAGCTGCATCCACAAGATGACAAGTTATTTTTTTCTTCTTAATTCACACTAGGCCTGGTCTTCTGGTCGGGATTAATCAATCCGTTTGTATCTCGAAATTCCAAAGAATTTTATGCGTCTCATCCTCTTGGATAGATTCTGGTTTGTGCATATACGTATATATTTGTTAGAATGGTCAAACTTTAATATCTTGCACAGTTCCCACTGGATCATCTTTCACGCCTAGTTGTGCTTTGTCTTGCATTCCTTTTGTGCCAGTTTTTTGTTTTTGCTTATTATGTCATTTCCCGTTTTATTTCTGTTTCATTTCTGTCACGAACATAAACTACACTTGCTATCCTTTTTGTGTATTATCAATTTTAGCTTTTTTTATGATTAGTCCTTATGGCCTTATTTTCTGCTGCTAGCAAAAGAGATTCCATTTCTTTATGGTCGTCTCGTTTGCAATTTCCTTGGTTTGTCTCTTGAAGAATCCATACAGTTGTTTTTTGTTTTTTTTTCACATTCTTGTTTTTAGTTGACCCATTTTTTTGCAAGTTTGAGTACGTGCGCACAGAAATGTTATTATTTATTGATTTTTGCGATCTGAACAGTCGAAAATACGTTGGAATATTGGAAAAAGACATCTTAAAATCAATCAGGCAGTAAGTGACACAGAAGATAATATGTCTACTCTCAGAAATCAATTCACTTTTTTGTTGTTCTGCAATTTATCATGTTCAGCGTATTCTCGAGTGAAAAACAAATAAACAATTACTGAAAATATGGCGCTGAAAGAGACTAAGAATAAGATACGATTTTATAAGCTTGATCTGAACTCTGTTAGTACAGTAGCTGGTGTGTTTAATCAGGCTTTCTGAACGCAGGTCCTCAGACCTTTCCTCTCCAGTTGTTGGGTTGCATTCGGTAGGCCGTCTTACCTCTGGGCGGTTCTGCTGGGTGTGCCTCGGCACTGGAGAGTTCCTCCGGCCTCAGGGGGCCATCCCTCCAGGCTTTTACCCCCTTCGGGGAGGGGGTTATTGCCTGGTGCCTGAGGCGCCCAAAAAAGGGGGATGCCGACGGGGTCAAAGGTATTTTTGACCTTGCCGGACGCGTGTGGGCTTCAGCCCTGCGACTGGGCCCACCTTAAAAACGGCCTTGTGCTATATTCGTGCGTTGGTGGGACGTATGATAAATAACCTGAACGCAAAGGGAACATAAGTTCGAGTCTCCGCAAGTGCTTTTCTCACACACACACACACACACACACACACACACACACACACACACACACACACACACACTTCTATTTGTCCTGTGTCAGTAAGTGATTCGCACAAGTGAATTTATTCGTTTTCAGCGAAACTATCAATATTAAGGTTTAAAGCGTTTTTCTTAGACGTCACAATAGAATTTTTTCTGGATGTTGAATTTTTGACCGGATAATGAAATATTATCCCTTTAGATTAATCCTTTATTGGACTGATGAATAACCATTTGATTGAATTGTTAGTATTACATAGCAATACTTGAAACCATTTAACTGTGTGCAAACAAATGTTTAATACTAAACAGAATTTTTCGAGATAGATAGGAATACTTGAAACCACTTCATTGTGCGCATACAAAGAAACACTGGCTAGTTTAAAATGTTACCAACAAACTACAAACTATTCGTTTAGAAATTATATATATATATATATAGGATTTGTCATTAAATAACCTATTAGGGTTGATGCATCATAAAAACCAACCAACCAACCAACCAAAAATCACATCCCTTCTTTTTCAGCTGGAATAGGAATATGGTATCATCTCCCTCCTGTATATTCTCGATGATACGGCAAAATAAAATTAAATGAAAAACGAAGTTAGAGTATTCTCGGGGGTTCTAACGCTGTCACAGCACCCCCCGCATTGGAGTGGTGAGTGCTATTTAATAATCATAGAGTTTCTTCCAATTTTTACAATTTTTCCTAGAAATACATATTCTAAACTAATTTTGGTTTGATTTGGTTTTATGACATATCAACCATTGTAGGTTATTTAATGTCAAATTGATTTATATATATATATACACAGTTCCATTTTAAACAATTCAGTTTAGCATAAGTACACATTTTAGTTCTACTTGTCCCATAGATAGGGACCCTATCAGGTGCTACATTCTGGGCCAGATTGGAACAGGATCTATGGCAATAAAGGGGTACTCTGCATTTCCCAACGCTCCAGCATTACAGGAGACTCACCATCATATTGTTTAGTGACATATACAGGACACTCGTTACCGAGTTTTATCCCTCTGCAGAGATACAGTCAGTGTATTCTACAGCCGCAGCTAACTGGGCAATCTATTTTTCGGTAAGACAACATAATTTTAAATTTGGAGGTATTGTGGATTACATACACGACACAAATGACCCTGTTTTTAGTTATTTTTTTGACTTAAGGGTTATCTGGATTCCGTATACTAAAAATGACCCCGATTTTTGAAATTTTTACTTTTTTAAAAATGCATATTTCGACATATTTTTTGCAAGATAAGCAGCATTTTAAATATTTAAGGGCACTCTAGATTCCCTACGCGACAAAAATGTTTTTCATTTGTTGTTTACTAATTCTGCGCAATTTCAAAAAATTGAAAATACCCCAATTGTGCAGGGTACTAAATTAAAGTTTCCAAATATCGTGCTGTTTTGCTTTTATTTTCGGCGTATTTGTGTCTTTCAGGTTTTCAACGTAAAAACAACAAAATACGCGATTCAGAATTCAAGTGGAGAAGAGAACCCGCTTGGTCATGGGACATTATCCTTTGCTATCAAAACTTGCATATATATTTCTGGAAACCATTCCAAGAGTACTTACTACTACTGATGTTACCGTCCCCTTTTGAATCTTTCTCTCTCTCTCTCTCTCTCTCTCTCTCAATATATATATACTTATATATACTTTCTTTCAAGAAAAAACAAAATCGGTCTCATTAGGATTATAAATTTATTTCATCCTGTTAAGTGCATTGATATGAATCCACAACTCCAAAAAATTTAACAGAACTTCTTATGTCCATGTTGGATCTGAACTAGTCCTATTAAATTTTTTGTAGGTTGTTGATTCATATCAATGCTCTTAGCAGGATAGAAATAATTTATAATCTAATGTGACCGAATTTTGTTTTTTTCTTGAAAGTATATTTTCCTCTCTGATATCATTACAATATGCTCTTTACCAGGAATATTTGAATTTTCGAATTTTGAATAATCTAATTGTCCTGACGGAATTTGTTTCCTACTCCGGATTTACTGGATTGAAGAATACCTGATATATATATATATATATATATATATATATATATATATATATATATATATATATATATAAATGGAGAAAATTGAAAAACAAAGTGATCCAAAACTAATGAATTTATAACGAAGGAAGGGGACGTTAAAACGTTTCGGTTTAATAAACTTCATCAGGACTTTAGAATGGTGAAACAAGTGTTGATAAAACTACGATGGATAGGAACACGATGGATGATTAAACATCCATCGTTGTTCCATCAAACACTTGTTTCACCATTTCAAAGTCCTGATGAAGGTTCATTAAAACTGAAACGTTTTAACGTCTAATTTCCTTCGTAATAAATTCATTACTTCGGATTACTTCGTTTTTCAATTTTTTCCATTTATATATATATATATATATATATATATATATATATATATATATTACTTTTTTATCAGAGCTCTTATATAATATATATATATATATATATATATATATACGAGCGAGATGAAAACGTGTATACAGCTGATAAAATTATATAGCTAATCTAATCATACAAATCAAATTTTAAACTCGCATATGTGGGGCAAATGAACTTAGGCAAGTGGTAATTACTGCTTCATTTAGCTAACATCTTATCCTTTTCTTTATATATATATATATATATATATATACGATCAGTATCGATCGTCGCTGGACTGGTGCCCACATGTTTTTTTTAGTTTAATTTTTTTTAAAGACTTGTGAATCTGTAATTGCTACAGAGAGGACTTTTCCTGCTCATTTTTTGTTTCATCTGAATGATGCTGTTCCGGTTAGACTTTTCAACCTATATGAGTATCGATTTTTTGTAATGTCTGCTACGTCTTCAACTTTTAACCTTGTGATAAATTTTCGATTTAGGAAGTAAAAACGTCTTGACATCCTCCCCTTATTATGTAAGTTGTTCGGCTGTACACATCTTCTTTCAGATTTTAAATTCAAAGGTTTTAAAATTAATAAAGAAAGTTAAAAGTTCTGTCTTTTTAGCATAACCTCGTAGCATGAAAATCTGCGTTTTCACTCACGCAATCGTTATTATTTTTCAAAGAAGGTCAGTATTAAATAATGATTATAATTTACTTGTTATTTATCTGCGTTTAATTGTAACGTAAATTTTATTTTAAAAAAAGAGGATGTCATGGGTGCCAAATAATGCTCAGGAAGGTTTAAGACGGTAAAAGGGGAAAAGATGAAGAGGAGCAGGAGAAAGAAGAGGAAGAGGAGAGAGGGAAGAGAAGAAGAATAGATTGTTAAGAGAAATGGGAAGGGGAGGGGGGTCGGGAGGAGGAGAAGGGGAGGAGGTATGAATAATAATAATAAAAAAGATGAAATAAGAAAAATAGAATTAAAAAAAAATAACGAGAACTCAAAAAAAAAAAAAATTAAATAAAAACTAACAAAAATTTTGGTGGTAGAATGAAAACTAGTCCATCACAGTATACTGAATAATGACCGGAGGCTGAAACGGTCGAAACGTTAGGATCATAACAACAAAAATAATGAAACTATCTCTGAGTATTATAACAATTAATGAAACAAGCAAATAATCTCGCAAAAACCAAAAGGAAAAGGAAATAAAAGAAATGGACGAAATCCGAAGTAAAAAATTTAGGAATAACATAGAGAAAGATAAAAGCGAAAACGCGAGAAAAAAAAAGAGAAAAAAAAAAGAAAAAAAGAACGAAAATGCAACAGTGTTGAAAAAAGAAGATGAGAATTCAGATGACGACACACACAAAAAAGCAAACAGAAGTTAGAAAATGAAAGAACTGACGCTGACAGACAAGCAGAAATAATCTTGGACAACGATGGAGATAGAAAACAAGGTTACAAAAGAAAGGAAGCCAAACATGGAGGAGGTATGAAAAAAAAAACGGGGGAAAATAAAGACGAGATAGGGGGAAAAAGAGGAAAAGAGAGGAGGAAGTAGGATAACAAGAGAAGGAGGAGAAAGATGAGAGAGAAAAGGGTAGGAGTAGAAGAGTTACGCTAATACTGGACGACAGATCTCGCCCGCTGCCACTTGAATGCCGAGACAGTGCGTCTCCAGTCAGCCTCGTTTGGTTTTAAGTGTCAGGTCGCCCCAGTGCAACGTCCAAGTACTCTGTTGATTACTCAGTTTGCTTATTACTGTGTGTGTGTGTGTGTGTGTGTGTGTGTGTGTGTATAAGTGAGTGTGTGTGTGTGTGTGTGTGTGTCTTTTGTTTTTGTATGAGTAACATCTCTCTCTCTTCTCTCTCTCTCTCTCTCGCTCTCCCTCTCTCTCTGTCTTCACACATAATCTCTTTTTCATCCCCCACTTCTGTACCTGTTTGTCTGTTACTCTTATTCTGTCTGTCTGCCTGTTTTTCTTTCTCTCTCGCTCTCTCTCCCACAAGACTCAACACATACAGAGATTAATACACATCCGATACATATTGTAAAGGTAAACTAATTGTATGCCAAGTCATAAAATGTACTTTTGCTTTCTCCGTCACCGAGTACATATACCTGTATTATTCACAGAGAGAGAGAGAGAGAGAGAGAGAGAGAGAGAGAGAGAGAGTACGAATTATTATTGACTCACCCTCGTGTGTGCAAAAAGAGAGAGGAAAAAAGAGGGAAATAGAGAGAAAATTAAAGACTACAGATGGAGAGAGACTTAAGGAGAGAGAGAGAGAGAGAGAGAGGGGGGGGGAGAGGGAGAGAGAGAGATTAACAAATGCAAAAAGGTTACTTTTTTACAAAATACAAATATGTCTTGTTTATATATATATATATATATATAATTTGGTCGTTTTATACATATATACATATATGTGTGTGTGTGTGTGTGTGTGTGTGTAAACAACCAAATCTATGTAAACATACATACACACACGCACTCACACACGCGCACCGCACGCACACACGCAACCCCCTACACACACGCAACTGAATATTAAATATACTTAAACAACTTAATAGTCTTTATGACATGTTTAATTAGATGCAATTTGATAGACAAGGATTGTTTATTCAATCTTTTATAAAGTATTTTTATACCTATCAGCGAATAACATACCGTAAATATGGATCATGATGATGTAATAACAGTCCGAAGGTTTTTTTGTCAGTTTTAGTTGCTTACAAGACGATTCATGACCACAATGGGCTCCTGTTGTAACAGCACACAGTGATCAAAGTGATACTTCTATTTAGAAAAAAGTGAGAATTCCAATTAGTGTTTCATTGTTGTCGCTGTTGTAACAAGAATTTGGATGATTTTCGTACGACTGGACATCCAACGACATAATGAGCGCTAGCAAAATGAACTGGAAATTCTTTTATTCTCTCGGTAAGAGCATAATAAGTATATTACCCTAATAACATCACCTGCCGTTTTCGCTCAGCTACAGTTATATATATATATATATATAAATATATATATATATATATATATATATATATATATATATATATATATAATCAAAATTACAATTCTCACCGTTTGGAAAAAGTAGAATGCCATTGAATTCAGTTATAATCTTTTTTCAATGTTCAATGCACAAAAATTGTTGAGGAAATATAATCTTAAACCATTTAACTGTGTGCCAACAATAAAAATACTTCAAACTATTTGTGCGCAAATAAATTAGCTCTAATTCATTTAAAAATAAAATTACTGACAAACTATTCATTTAAAGATCATATATGTATAAACATGATATGGGATTATATAACCATTAAGGGTTGATATGCCGTTAAGCCAAATAACCTTAACTTGAATTGATTGAATTGTTGGTGTAACATAGCAATACTTAAAACCATTTAACTGTGTACAAACAAATGATTAATACTAAATTGATTTATTCGAGTTAGATAGGAATACTTTAAATCACTTCATTTTGTTCATACAATTCAGCTCTGGCGAGTTTAAAATGTTACCAACAAACTACAAACTATTCGTTTAGAAATATATATATATATATATATATATATATTATATATATATATATATACAGAATTTGTCATTAAATTATCTATAAGGGTTTATGTGTCATAAAACGTAATCTTCCAACCAACCAACCAACTAAACGTCACATCCGTCCTTTCTCGGCTGGAATAGGAATATAGTATCATCTCCCTTATGCATATTCTCGTTTTTTAGCAAAAACGAAGCTAGAGTAATCTTGGGGGTTCTAACCCTGTGGTAGCACCTCCCGTATTGCACCAAAAGGGAAATTTCGAAGCTTTCTGATGACTGGGTGACCGTGGGTACAGGGTCCAAGGCTATATTTTATTTAACCCATTGGTATGTGTTTATGGTAGCGAGAAAGGAAAAAATAAAGCACAGTATCAATGATCTTTTTCAATCGACGAAAAACAGGTAAATATCGAATGATGTAAAAGATAGGTATAAAAAATAAGTGTATGTAGGTAGGTCCAAAAGAATGACATGAGATAGATAGATAGATAGATAGATAGATATGCAATCATAAAAATGTTGCTATATAAAAGTTTCACCATTGCATAAAATCTTAATTCAACGATCGTTTTAGCTCACTTAATATATATGAATCTTTAACTGTATAGAATAGTTAAATATTAATAATATATGAAGAAAAAGCTTGACAGCACTACAGAAGAATGCTGCGAGCAATACTGAACAAGTCCTGGAAGCAGCACCCCACAAAAAACAGCAGCTATACGGCCACTTACCACCCATCACGAAAACTATCAAAGTTAGACAAACCAGACATGCAGAACACTGCTGGAGAAGTAGGGACGAGCTCATAAGTGATATACTCCAGTGAACTCCTTCATATGGACGTGCAAAGGCAGGACGACCAGCTAGAAATTACATACAGCAGCTCTATGCCGATACGGGGTGTAGCCCTGAAGACCTGCCGAGGGCAATGGACGATTGAGAAAGGTGGCGAGAAAGGTGGCGAGAAAGGTTCAGAGATATCCGTGATGATGGCGCGACATGATGATGATGATGATGATGAAATATACGGATAAACTATTGGACAGAACAGAAGAAAAATAAAATGTAAAAACCAATTTTGTATATAATCAATGAATCTATATATAAAGGGGAAATGTCTGAGTATGTGCCCTCAGTTAGTTTGATAGTTGGTCGGTTATTTTGTTTTATGGCATATCAACTCTAGTGCGCTATCTAATGCTTAACCTTCGTTTTTAATATGATTTCATGAATATTGGTAGAAATAAGCTTTATTAACTATTTCTCTTGATGCAGTTGACCCTCGGCCACCACCTTCTAGGTCCTTTGAGACAAAAATGGTTGGGTGTTTGTTTCCCTTTTGATAAATTTGAAAAAGACTGTCGGAATTTAATCATATGGATATTAGGGCTTGATATGACCAGCCGATTAATTATATCAACCCTCTCCGATCGCTCGTCTTGTTCAGGGGGTTCTAACCCTGTGGTTGAAGTGGAGTATTCCAGATCACATGACAACTTAATATCCATGTTACAAAACCGTCTTCAAGCATTGAGGGCCACCAGCCAGGGCGAACAAGTGGTCCATTTTGGCTGGGTTGGGGTTTTATCCCCCTGCAAAGGTGCAGTCAGCATTTTTTGCAGTCCGAGCCGACAAGGAGATATGTCTGGTTATAACTATTTTCTTGTGTCGGTATCTTGGTAAAGGATATGTCCCATATCTTCTGCTCATGCGGTTTCGACTATATTTTTGGTCGTCATCAAAGGTAATGTGTTTGAGTTTACAGTTTGAGTTTTATTTTTTTTAATTAGTTGTAGTGTTTGTTTTAAAGTTGTCAGTTGGAAAGTTTTCAGCGTTTTGTTTTAAAACATGCAGTTGGAAAAGTTTACTAATAGAGTCAGTGATTTTAGAAATTAAAAATATTCAGTATATAGTGCCTGTGTTAAATGCTATTTTATTTATGCTTGTTTTTTCATTTTTATTTTTATGTACATTGCTTCTAGGATTAGAAATCGTTTTTATTATTGTTTTTATATATGATTATTGTATTATCTTTGGGAATCTTCCTTACATCGGAAGATGTAAGTTAGTCACTATTTTTGTGATTTCATAATAAAAGTTGTTTTATGGCGCTATTTTCAGAAAGGTGATCAGTGAGACGATGAGATAGTGTTGTGGTTGTATACCCAATGTAAATATAATTTTTATTTTTACTTTTTTAAAACAAAACGCTGAAAACGTTCCAAACGACAACTTCAAAACAAAACACTACAAATGATTGAAATAATAAAAACTCTATCAATCAACTCAAACTACAGTAGCTCTGATGACGACCAATAGTATGATCGCAGGCACTTGGGCAGACAATATGGGACAATTCCTTTACTAAGATCCCGACGCAGGAAAAATAACAAGAAGAGCTTTAAAAAAATTACTATTAAAAATGATAAATAGTGTTCCATCATCTTTTATAAAACTTTCCTTAATAATAACGTACTGCTTAAATATACACTATCGATATATATATATATATATATATATATATATATATATATATATATGTGTGTGTGTGTGTGTGTGTGTGTGTGTGTGTGTGTGTGTGTGTGTGTGTGTGTGTGTTTATCATCATCGAGATGTGCCGACGACACTGATTCTTATAACTTTTTCTCGTTCCTATTGGCTATCTCTTTTGGCGAGTCGTTTAGTCGTTACCCAATGTAATTTTCTGTTGGACGGTCAATGTTGTTGTGTTGATGTGAAAGAGCCCATTGAATAACATCGCTTATTAGTTCATCCTTATTTTTTCAGCAGTTCCCAACGAGTTTTACTCACCTTTATGAAAGGAAAGTGACCGTGCAGCTGCTGTTTTGTAAAGTGTAACTTCTTGGATTTGTTCAAAACATTACGTAGAAACATTGAGTATTTAATATCGAGCTTAATCATCGTACGTTTCGTTAAAGTCTAAATGGTCCAATCGTACATTAGTACTGACACTGTTACAACAGGGAAGAATTCATACCTCATTTCATAAGAGACAACGAGTTTCCATGTGGCCGTTAACGTGAAATGTTGACTTCCAGCATTTAAATATCATCGCATTCACTCATGATAAAAACAAACGTAGAATTATAGAATCTTCTGCTATTTCACATTCGAACATTATAGAACAAAGACAAGGATTCTATAAAATGTCCGTTAACCTGTCAATAAAAGACCACGCTTTATCTATATACATGTCGGCATCGCTTTCAGTAGCTTTGCGTAAAACTTCCTCAAAGCCACTAGGAATGCTGACTCTTCTCACGGTGGTCAACCCGGCATCTGTAGGTCAACAGCTCCTAGCAGCTGCCTTTCGGACTTCTGTTGACTGGTCTCCTCTCTGCTCGACTCTCATCTCCTGACTGACCCATTCTGTCGATTGGTCTCTCTGTTCCCTTCTGCTGTGTCCTCTTCTCTTCTGCTGACTATCCTTCCCTCTTCTCTGGGACCTTCCTTCCCTCGTCTTCTTCCAGTCTCGTGGGAGATCTCGCGCACAAACCCTTTGTGTGGGTTTCGTGCCAAAACTGACAAAGGGATTGTCTGACTGGCACCTACACACACCCACACAACGACTGCTCAAGATCGTGTCACATGTGAGCGAACCATGGTTTTCCGTTTTGAAATAACTGCAAGTATCGTCAATTAAAAACTAAAAACTACAACTATTATACAGACAGTAGCAAATATAATCCCACTCAATGCAAAAAAAAGTTGTAGATATATTTACCTTATGATCAAGATGTTGCGAAACTTGAAGTTGTGAGTTTAGTGACTATATTGTGAATTTAGTGACTATATTGTGAATTTAGTGACTCTATATGCACAAATAATTTTTTCTAGGTACAGAATTAGAAAATTGCTGTTCGTAGCAAATTCTTCCTGAAAAGAATTCTTTTACTCTTCTGTGTTTCTTCAAACAACGACCTAAAGAAGAAAAACAACAAGAATATACATTAGACCCACAATGATGGAAGAAAGAAAAAAGAAAGATGGAAATTCACTGTGCGCTAATATATGCGTGAACATTTGTGTCTATTTTTGTTTGCGAATTTGTCGGTTTGAAATAAATGCGTTAAGTAGACAAAAAAATTGTTCAAAAAGTCACAAGAAAGAAAAACAAAAACTAGCAAATTCTGTCAATTTCTGAATCTAAATAAGAGACCTACCCTGTGATTCCTGGGTAACAATTAATTGCGTTTTACAGCTGTATTTTACCCGGATTTTTCTTTTAATTACCTAAGTCACAAAAGCAGCTCTTTGCTGCCGAATACAAGACTAACATTATTGACTGGTGACCCGAACGCTGTCGGCATGGAGTGCCAGATAATTGATTGATTGATTTTAGCGGTATTTTATGCTTAGAGGTTAGGGAATCACGTTCATTGTATATTCACATTTACATTTTTTGTGTACTTGTTTCTTTAGAGGTCTTTTTGTACATGTTATTTGACATCCCTATCTTACAGATATATTTTACTCATAGATGGGACCCTAACAGGTACTACCACTCCAAGTCAGTGTGAACCAGGGAGTAATAGCCTTGAAGGGGTACTCCACACTTCTCGGAGCTCCAAAACTAAAGCCTTACCATCAGATGTAGTTTATTGCCAGAGACAGGACACCTCTTTTTTAGGGGTACCCGTCTATAGGACATCGCGTATTCTATTGTTCACCAACAGGATAGACTTGCATTATTTTCCCTTGATTATTTTTTAAAATGTGTCATTATCTTAGTTTTTCAACTGGACCACTTTTCTAGTTTTTATATTGTTTCATTTTTTCTAGTCTTCCGATTGTGCTCATTCTCCTGGTTTTTCACTTTTGCCTTTTTGATGTTGTTCAATTAACCTATTTTAATTTCTGTCTTTTAAATGTGCCATTTTCCCCTAGTATTTCAATCATGCCGTTTTTTTTTTATTTCTTCAAGCATTTTTTTTTTCAGAACTTTTTAAATTGTGCCATTTTATCAATATTGTAAAGCTAGATTACGTTTTATCAATTTTGTAAAACTAGATTACGTTACAAAACAAGCAAAAAATATTTTAGCTTGTTTTGTAACGTAATCTAGCTTTACAAAATTCTCAAAAACCTTAATTTTCTGAATTGTTTGACTACTTTTTTCTTTCTTATGGACGAACAATTTGATTTTTTTCAAGAGCTAGAAAAGAAATCTGATTTTGGGTCTGCTTATGGCGTTTTATGGTCTGGGACTGCTCATGGCACAGCTGAGAGACAAAACTGGAGGCCTATTGAAAAATGTTTGATATGCAGAAACTTTGAAAGAATATTGTTTTCAAAAATATTTTGAATAAACTTTTCCTCCATCACTGAGAATTTGGAGGTGCCCGTGGTGTAGTCGTTATCGTCGTAGGAAATGGACACGGCGACACGAGTTCAAATCCTGGACGAGACTGATTGCATTTCACATAGCACTAATACCCTTGGGGAAGGTATGAATCAAATTATTCTCCCTCCGGCTATGGGTAAATAGTAGGACAGACTGGATTTCTTCAGCCTTGGTGAGGCAACTAGTCTAGGAGAAGGAAAACTCTGAATTGAAACCTGTTAAACTCCGCTTAAAAATTGACCTTGTGTCATATCCTGCCCGAGCGGAGGGGTTGGGTAAATAGTATCACTGAGAATATGAATGAAAGTTAAAAAAATAAAAATATGTATTTTTGTTGAGAACACTGATAAGTATTGGACAAAACAAAGAGGTAGTTGATGATATCTGGTTAAACATATGATCTCCATAATGTTGAAATAGAAACATTCACAATATTTACAGGTCTCATCAAACCCTTTATTCAAACTCTCCCAAGGATTGAAGAAAGAGTGTGGGTCAAATTTTTTAAGTTACCAGGTCAAACAAGCAGTACCTAAAAAACTTACAAACGTGACAAACTTAGATCAGACGAAGAACTAACTTTAAAGATTTTGAAACTTTCCTATAATGATTTTGTTTTATTATCTATATTTTTGAGATGATTGATCGTCATTTACAAATTTTAGCTGATGTCCTCCCCCAACCTTCTTTAGGTACTGTTTGTTGGACCGAGTAACTTTAAAATTGATCGTCATTGACGCATTTCAGCTGAAGCCCCCCCCCCGACTTCTATAGGTACCTAAAGAAGGCTTGGGGGGGGCATCAGCTGAAATTTGTATATGACGATCAATCATGTCAAAAATATTGATAATAAAGCAAAATCATTTTAGAGAAGTTTCAAAATCTTTAACGTTTGTTTTTTGCCAGATCTCAGTGTGTCATGCAAAATTTTTCAGAACTACATTTGCAATAATATGAGAATTCTTTTTCTCAATGTTGAAAACTGAATCTCCGAAATATGCAGAAAAATGTTAAATAATGATTTATAACGCACTTTTTGCTTTATTGTCAGGTAAATGAAACAACAAATAACAATTATACGTGTGGTTTTTCACGATCAATTGAATTGGTATATTTTCCATACTTTTCATAATAAAAATGGGTTTCATATTCACTGTGTTGATGTTTATTTCTTGTTATATAATCAGCTTGTATACAAGAGTCATTTTTATTTCATGAGAAAGAGATGGTTCCAAATTTTCCAAATTGTAAAATATTTCTGAATCTTCCACACAAAATTCAAAATCATTGAAAGTACATTGTTGACCTAGCTTAACATCAAAAGCATTAATAATTACATTTTCATTTAAAATTAAAGATTTTTACTTAATATGCATTTTTTCAGTCCAGTTTTGGACCCTTATTAAAGATGTGTCACGTAATCGTTGAAGAAGTTTACTAAATCCCTTTTTTAAGGAATCAGTAGTAAATTGCCCAAGCATCACATATTTATGGCATACAATTAAACGGTATCTACATAGAGTAAAATATTAATTGCGAGCATTTTGTATGATACTAGCAATGTGCTTGGATAATTGTTTTATACTACTATTGTTATACTAAATACTAATCTTTAAACCAAAGAAGAAAAAAAACAATAACAACTTCTTAAACTTTTGGTTTTTCAAAATGAACCTCTTTGGCCGTTATGACTGCTTCACAGATTCTCGGCATTCTTTCCACCAAAGACTGGAGGTAGACAGAAAATAGTTCTACCAAGCTTTCCCGCAGAAGTTGCCAGACGTGAGCCGTATTTGTGGATTGTTTAGCTCTGATTTTTTGGTCAAGTTCACCCCACACCAGTTCAATAGGATTTAAGTCCGCTGATTGCGCCGGCCAAAACATCAGGTGAAGGACGTTTTGTTCCTCTGTGCTTTTAATGTAATTCTAGTAGAGTTTATTAGTGTGCTTTTGGGTTATTATCTTGCGTAAGTACAAATCCTTGACCTACAAGCAGCGTTCCAGATGGGATTACGTGATACTGCAGTATGCCGGTTTGATTCAATTTGCCCTTCACCTAGTGCAAATCCCCAACTTTGCAATTGGCAAGAGCCCACTAAACAATATAAGAACCACCCCTATGCTTTACGGTTGGTATGATACAGGGGGTTGTAGCTCTTTTACTAACTGTTCGTCGCACACAGACCCTCCTATTTGACACAAAGATTTCGAATTTTAATTCGTCACTCCAAAGCCTTTTATCTTACTGCTCTGTTGTTTAGTCTTTATGTGCTTTGGCCCACTGGAGTTTTTTGAAATTGTTTTGTTTCATTAACATTGGTGTCTTGGCGGCGATTCTACCATATAGGCCAACATCATAGAGTCTTCTCTTCACGGTTGATGTTAACAGATTGTTTCTCATTATTGGTTCAATTTTGCAGTGATTTTTGGAGCAGTCATCCTTATGTCATGCAAACTGGTAACGCTGATGAAATTGTCATTTGCATAGATAAAATAGTCAGTGTCTAGCAAGCAGTGATTCAACACAGTATAGTTTAATGAGTTCAAGTGGTCTGTAATGAAGAAGGAAAACGCCTTAAAATCAATTTTTCAAAAGATATCTGGTTATACTAAGGTCAAAATTATATATAGAGCCATTTCTGTGGTCATTTTTTTTTCCTTGTGTGGATGCGCAGGTTAGCTGACGGGATTGGAGTTGGAGTAAGATCAATGCCAACTGGGTTCTGATGTTGCAAGACCCGAAACCCCCTATGAACCCAAAGGAAACATCACTGATGACCCATCCCGATGCACCAATGAAGATTTATGATATAACAAAAAAATATCACGGAGAATTAGGCACCTTTTTTGACTAGGATTAAGGGTATTAAATACATCTAGTAAAAAAGATTTTTCGTTAAGTTTTGAAACTTTTGATGTCATCCTTCTAAATGTTGTTAATGATCCTATTTACCAACCCCTCCGCTTGGGCAGGATATGACACAAGTTCAATTTTTAAGCAGAGTTTAACAGGTTTCAATTCAGAGTTTTCCTTCTTCTAGACTAGTTGCCTCAGCAAGACTGAAGAACCCAGTCTGCCCTACTATTTACCCATAGCTGGAGGGAGAATAATTGGATTCATACCTTTCCCAAGGGTATTAGTGCTATGTGAAATGCAATCAGTCACGTCCAGGATTTGAACTCGTATCGCCGTGTCCATTTCCTGCGACGATAACCATTACACCACGGGCACCTCCAAAATGTCGTTAATGATGGTAATTGAAAATCCTCTCTTAATCTTAATAGATTACAATGACTGTAATATTGAATAGTACTCAAAAGCACGTATTACTATATCTGAGCTGTATTTCATTCCAACCATTTTGATGATAACCGCAGAAAAATTCTGACTCAATATATCCTTTGTTGTGATCAAAAGTCATTGAATATAGATATCAGATACCTTCTTCCTTAGTGACCAATTATCAAGTGTATTCATTTGTTGAAAAACGTTCTAATATAACTGTAAACTCCACATTGAAAAGTTTGAAACGACAAATTTTTATAAATTCTTAACAAAAAGAGAGTGTACCATCGATATCTTTTGACGACTGAATATTTTCATCCAAAAATGCTATAACTGGACAAACAGTCATTTTTGTTGTTGATTGGGCTTCCTTTGCAATTGGTATAACCAATTCAAAAGGAAAACAGGGACTTGTGCCCGCTGCTAGAGATTTCCTCCAAGGGGAATTTCATGAAGTGAAAGCTTTGTCCATATTTGAGAAAATGAAGGGGCCATCCACTGCAGTGCATTTTAATCTCAGCTTTCTTGTATCAAATATTAGTTTTGAGCTCAACTCGAGTAAATAGATACTTTAGAAGAATCTAGAAAAATCACTGAGCAGAATTTCATTCGAATTAAATCTATCAAATTTTATTATATGACATTAAATTTACGTCAAAACATTCTTAAATCGATTTTTCATTAATTTTCTTAAACGAATATGACATTTGGGTTTATTTTCACTTAAATGGAAGATTTTAAAAATCAAAGTAAACATTAATATTTTTTCATTTTACCTGAAAGAAAAACACAATGAATAAAAAAAAATGATTCTATGAATGCAATCATTCTTTATGAATAACACGAATATTAGAGAAAAATATTAAAGTAACTTTATGAAATAATAATGGAAATTTATTTTTTAATAAATTTCCAAGTATAAAAACAAACGCAGAATTAACATCTTCGAAAAGAGGAAGCTATGGTAAAAAGAAAACTTTGATTTATGAAATGTTTATTAAAATTGTTATTTTTTTTTTAACTTTAAAAAGTAAATTATCAAAGTTTACCCAAGAACAAAAAGAAAATGGCGTAAAAAATAATATTTTAACTTTTTGAAACAAATATACAGGGCGTAAAAAAGAGAATTCGTTTTTAAAGAGTAATTGTTTGTTTGCTTTTTTTCAAGAACATTGAATAAACTTTTGATTAAAAAATTTGACTAATAAACTTTAACATTTAGCAGAAAAAATGTTGACTCAGTGACTATTAAGCGAACGTTTTTGCAGCTTTTAAAAATTTTGAAGACCCCGGAAAAATGACTGATTAATTTCGTTCACACTCTCAGCGTTTTTACAATATCAAAAATAAACATTGAATTGAATATTTAAAAGTTAATCATAATTATATATCATTAAATTCATCTAAAAAAAATTCTGTAATTTTTTCATTCATTTTGTAATACAAAAATATTTGGTTCTATTTCCGGTTTAATGGTAGATATGAACTAACCTAAAATAGTTTAATGTTTAAAATAAAACCACAAATTACACAGAAAAGAAATTTTATCAATGAATAATTTTTATGAATAACAATATCAAAGAAAAATATTAAAATAACTTTGTGACCATTGATCAATAATGGCATTTTATTCTAATTTTACATATATAAATTTCGCAATAAAAACGGAAGTTTGTTAAAAAAAAAATAGCCTTCGAAAAATCTAAGCCGAATAAAAGAAGTGAATCAAGTTTGCATTTTTTAAAGGAAGAATCTAAATAAAGTTTAAGTGAAAAAATTTAAACAAACTTAAGGGAGAAATATCTAATAAACTTTAATGTCAAAATATTGAATAAGAAACTTAAGATTAAAATTAAACAGAAGACCAAGATTCCTTCATAACATTTTTGTACAGTGAATTACAAACCCCAAACCTTTCTAAGTACAATCTCCATTAAGAATTAAATAACCACTTAGAATAAAATAAAAAAAAATCTTATATTTACTTTCTTCAATTAAATAAGGTAAATAATATTCCAAGTATATAGGGGAAATTCGTTGAATTTTTTACTCACTCGCTCAAACACAAATTAAAACTAGAATTCTACGCGACTGAAATCAACCTCCATTTCTGTCCCTTCTTTACATTATTACTCGGCTTCTAATAAAGGACGTCAAGGGTTTGTTTCTTTTTCCGTTCGGTCGGAAGTGGTTAGGTAATTCGGAATACTGAAATCCAATAGATTTGGCAATTCTCTCTTCAAACAATTACCTGGATACTGCGACGAACATGAACGAAAAACATATTCAAGTTGTTCGAGGGTGAATCAATTCCCTCTTCAAACAATTACCTGGGTACTCTGACGAACCTGAACAAGAATCGTATTCAAATTGTTCGAGAGTGAAGCAATTCTCTCTTCAAACAATTACCCGGGTACTGCGAACCTGAACGAAAACATTCAAGTTGTTCGAGGGTGAATCAATTCCCTCTTCAAACAATTACCAGGGCACTGAGAAGAACCTGAACAAAAATTTGTTCGAGGGTGAACCAATAATTATTTGGTAAATTAAGATCTGAATTTTTCACTGCATAATATTCAACCTTTCCGTGACAAAAAAAAAGATATTTTTGAGAAACAAATATTTGTTGGGTAAAATAAATGCACCTTTTATGTGTGATCATATATATATATATATATATATATATATATATATATATATATACCAATAGATATATTAATAAAATTTCATGTGTCTGTATATATATATATATATATATATGGACAAATGGTAGATTTTTAGCGGACAAGTGGATAAACAAAAACTGACAACGGATTCAACAATGATATTTCGTCTTTATTTTAAAAAGAATTCATCATAACGACCTTTAAATTAGATTTAATTATTTTTAAGATAAAGACAAAATATCATTGTTGAATCCGTTGTTAGTCTTGGTTTATCCATTTTTCAACTTATTTCTCTCTCTCTCTCTCTCTCTCTCTCACACACACACACACACGCACACACACATATATATATATATATATATATTGTACGCATATTTTTTTTAAAGATGACAGACATTGATTTTTTGTTGAATGTTTTTATTAGCTTTTTCATGTTTGCGAGTGAGATATCGTAAATAAAGATGAAGTTATAGTAATAATCTGAAATCTCTGATTTACTAAACAATTTTCCTCCTCAGTTGCATCATCTCGCTCCCCAATATGAAAAGATTAATAAAAACTAAACTCTAAATCCTTGTCACTCATGTTTAGTCAAATACGCTATAAAATTTACTGCCCCCAACACTCATTATATCAATATACATACATATTTACGAATATCTATATCTTTCCGTGTGTGTGTGTGTGTGTGTGTTTGAGAAAAATGCTGTTTGTTACATACATGTGTGTGTTTGTGTGTGTGTGTGTGACCGACCAACAATCTTATAATAACGTTTTGTGAAAAACTCCAAGGTTCCTTTTTAAAAATTCACTGATTTTAATTCTTGTCTTCTCATAAGACATCTTCAGTTTGATTCAATTCTAAATAAAAACTGGGAAATTTTCTCCACCATCATTGGTCAGTTTCACTATACTATATTTTTCACTTTAAAACCCTGCGAAAATTTTGCTTTTAATATCTGAGATGCTTTCTGGCCAAAGTATATATATATATATATATATTGAATGTTTTATAGAATCTATTCAATAGCATTTCATCTCTATACATCATGACATCCCGAGGCTTGCTTGCTTACCAGATCTATTCTTGAGGTCGGTCAGTTGGGGCTGTAGAATACACCGACTGCACCTCTGCAGAAGGGTAAGACCTCACCAACGAATGTCCTGGATATGACACTAAACAATCTCATGGTGAGGTTTCAGTGATGCTGAGGCTTTGGGGAATGCGGAGCACCCCTTCATTGCCATCGCTCCCAGGTCCACTCTGACCCGGAATGGTAGCACCTGATAGGGCCCTATCAATGGGTTAAGTAGAATCAAGCTGCATACTCATGCAATACTGAATTGTTTGAATTAGAACTGTTTGACTAAACTGAATAGCTTGAAATAGATATGTTTTGACATTGAAACTGTACTTACGATAAACTGAATTGTTCAATATAGAACTGTTTTGATATTTATTTGTGAGTAAAGAAAATCTACACTAATACAAAACTTAATTAGCTGAATTAGAACTGTTTGACGCAACTGAATAATTTGAAATAGAAATGTTTTTGACATTTAAACTGTGTGTAAACAAAATAATGAACTTATACAAAACTGAATTGTTTGAAACTTTTATTAAAATGATTTAATTCGGCGTTAAATGACCTGAAGAGGGTTGATACGCTGTAAAACAGAACAACCGACCAACCTTGTTTAATGTATTTTTGTTTACACACAGTTAAATGATCAAACAGTTCTATTTAAAACAATTCAGTTTAGCACAAGTACACAGTTTAAATGTCAAATAGTTGTATTTGGTCCATAGATAGAACCCTGTCAGTGCAATCATTTGGGGGCAGAGTGAACCTGGAAGCGATGGCAATGTAGGAGTACTCAGCATTACCCCAAAACTCCAGCCTTACAGTAGCCTCACCATCATATTATTTATTGTCATATCTTGGATACTTGATGGCTAAGTCCTACCCCACTGCAGAGATAGAGTCGGTGTATTCTATTGCCTGAAATGACCGGCCTTAAAACTTTTGGTTAGCTGATGTTATATTGTATGTTTGTGTTATCGACGAATATTTTTCAAATGTTATCTAGAGCAGTGAGACCTTACATTTTATATTGATTGACGTGGATCTCTTTGTATTATTTTCGGATAGATAGAAAGTTAATCTATGCAAAAATATTGTATTTCTATATATCCAATATTTATTATAAATTTGTTCAGCACAAAGGCGACATTCGTGTGACATAGAAAGTGGCTTTATTTAAGAGTTCACACTGTTCATTTGAACAGCTAAAGAATCTATTGACTGTCAGTGTTGCTACAGAGATCATCACCAATAAAACAAAGTAACAAAATTCATTAAATAGTAATTATGAAAGTTGTGTATAACTCACTCGACTAAACTTCTAAAAAGTAATAATAATAATAAGAGGGAATACTTGTCATATAGTAGATTTTGCCGTCCTAGTAGTCCACGGAGTAAAAATCAAAGAAAACGAAAAAAAAAAAAAAAAAAGAAAGAAAAGAAACAAGTCCTTAGACCTTGTCAGAAAACAAAAAAAATGCTGTGGAGCATGAGGATGACGCTGATGCCAACTGCAATTGTCTCTCGTATAACGGTGCCCAAAGGCTTGTAAAGGGACAGAGAAAGTTGTAAATTGAAGGACGAATCGAGACTGTGCAGACAATAACATTGATCGGCTTGAATATTCTGAAGGGTTCTGCAAACCTGAGAAGACTTACTGTTACTTAAACCTCAGGGAAAATTTCGAGACTTCAAATACAAACAATAAAAATATTCACTCAGGATATAGAAATGGAATTTGTAATAGAAAAATGTGCCATGCTCATAATGAAAAATAGAAAAAGACAAATAACGGAAAGAAAAGAACTGCCAAATCAAGAATCAATCAAAACGCTCGGAGAAAAGGAAAATTGCAAGTACCGGGGATTATTAGAAGCGGGCACCATCAAAGAAGCGGTGATGAAAGAAAAAATGAGAAAAGAGAATCTCAAGCTTCTCGAAACTACACTCTGCAGCAGAAATCTCATCAGTAAGTAAAGTTGGCGAGCATAGTCGAGGGTTATCTGAAGGCTCCCTTTTTGATAGCTACTACACTAAGGTGTAGAGTAAAATAGAGTAAAAAATTGAAATTTGACTGTACAACCAAATAGTATATGCACAAATTAGAATCCGTCCCGGGGAATAAAATGCATAAAATTCTCGAGAGTCTTAAGATAAAAACAGATCCCTTAATTCAGGCCAATAGACCAGAATTAGTAAGAATAAATATATAAAAAAAAAAAAAGAAAAAAGAGAGAACCAGCTGTACGGTGGATTTTCCTGTCCTAGAAGACCACTGAGAGAAAATCAAAGAAATCGAAAAGAGAGACAAGTACTGGACCTTGCTAGAAAACTAATAAAGATCCATGGAATATGAAGCTGACGGTGATACTAATTGTGATCGGCACACATGGAAGAGTCCCTGGAGGCTTGGAAAGTGAACTGGAAGAGTTGAAATTCGGAGGACAAATTGAGACTATCCTGGCTACTGCATTGCTATGATCAGTCAGAATATTAAGAAGAGTCCTGGAGACCTGAGTAGACTTGCTGTCATTTAGACTCCGGCGAAAGACCATCAGATAACACTGATATGAAAAACTTACAAAGAGTAAAATAATAATCTAAAAAACAAGAACGATAAAAGTTCATCATCATGTCGCACCACCAGCACGGATATCCTTGACCCTCTCCTGCCACCCGTCTCTGTACGTCCATCGCTGCCTTTGCCCGTCCATATGAAGGGGTCAATAAGAGTATGTCACTTATGAGTTCGTCTCCACTTCTCCAGCTGTGTCCAGCATGTCTGCTTCGTCTAATGTGGATAGTTTTCGTGATGGGTGGTAGGTGGCCGTACAGTTGCTGCTTTGCCGGGTGCTGCCGCCAGGATTTGTTCAATATTGCTCGCAGCATTCTTGTGCAATTGCCGTCTAGCTTTTTCTCCATACGTTTAGTTAGCGTCCATGTAGTGCATCCATATAGCAGTATCGATACTACCGCTGCTTGGAAGAAACTGCGTTTTATTTTATTGGTCAGGTCTGACTTCCATATGGCCAATAGGCTATCGATAGCTGTCCATGCCTTTGGTTGTCACATATTGATGTCTGTCTCGGTTGATGTGACACTGTTTCCTAGGTAGGTGAACTTGTCCACTAGTTTCAGAGAACTACCATTTCTGTGGAGATGTTGCCTCTTTGATTAAAGCACATATATTCAGTGTTGTCTGCGTTGACATGAAGGCCTATGCCAGCAGCTGTTCGATCCAGACTATGTAGCAGGGTTTCGGCTTGAGCGAGTGTATTTGCTAGAAGCGCTATGTCATCGGCGAAGTCCGCGTCCGTAATTGTTTGTGCGGGGTATCTTCTGTCTCTTTCCTTTGCTAGCTTGAAACCGTTGTCTTTCATTTTATCAATAGAAGTTCTAAGCATGTAGACAAGACAGATGATAAAGAGGTATGGGACAAATGTGTCTTCTTGCAGTACACCTGCTACAATATCGAAGTAGTCTGTGTCTTCATCCGGGGAGCGAACTTTTACTTTCGTATTTTTATATAGTATTATTATGGCTGTGACGGTTTCTTTGGGTAGGCTGTAGGTGAGTAGTATTTGCTCCATCTTCCCTCTGCGTATAGAATCAAAGGCCTTGGCAAAGTCGACAAATAATATTGTTGAGCTAAGGTTTTTTGCACGTACACCTTCTAGAATTCGATGGATAGGCAAAATTTGTGATGACGTGGATCGACTTCTCCGAAAGCCATTTTGGTTCTTCCACAATATCATCTCAATTTTGGGTTCTATGCAGTTGCGTAGGAGAGCTTTGTAGATCTTTCGATGTTCATCTAGCCTTACTTTTTGTGGGTGGCATGTCTTGCCTTTGTATACTTGACCACAACTGCATGTGATGGAATACACGCAATTCTTGGTCATTTTGTATTCTGACTCATGTACCGGGTACACAGCGAAAATCTAAATCATTTCAGCACTACTGGCCAGTTAGATTAGTACGAACCATTTCTGCACTGCGAGTTGAAAAATATTTTAGTCTTGTAAATGGTATATTCCCGGGATGTAAATCGATTATTATTTCTTAAGTTATCTCTCTTGAAATATTTTTTATATAACCCTGAAAACAATCGGTTTAGAGAAACTGAACAGCTAAGATAGTTTTCTAAGTCAGGGAAGAGGAAACTTTTCTGGTTTAAAGGTCGCATTGTAAGTTATTGTCCATTAATATAGCCGAACCCAATAAATGTTTAGAGTCCGGGGTATAAAATTAAACTGCATCCAATAGTGAGGTTCAAATTTAGGAACACTGGAGAATTTAGAGTACCCTTTCATTAACACGATTCCCTGGCCCACTCTGTCCCAGGGTGGTCGTACCTGTTATGAATCAAATAGATCTGTTTGAAAATTATTCTTATTAAATAGCAATACTTGATATATATATATATATATATATATATATATATATATATATATGATCGTATACAAGCAATTGCTTATTGACAAAAACTGCTATTAACAAAGTACAAAATGCAACGGACAAAATGCAATATAGCTTAGAAGACACTGATAAAACCCCCCAAAAGACACTATAAAAAACCCAAAAAGACACTATAAAACCCCCAAAAAGACACTATAAAAACCCCAAAAAGACACTATAAAAACCCCAAACTAAACGGCATCTGAGAGTAAGGCTTCAGTTCTGAAAATCTGGGAAATGTTGGCGAACACCTTTACTTCTATTACTCCCAGTTCCACTTTGAAAAGGAGTGATAGTACCTGTTAAGGTACCATCTATGGGTCAAATTGATCTGTTTAAAGATTATTCGCATTTGGTAAGACTGTGTGCAAAAAATAAATTTTTAAAATTTGTTTTTTTAAATAAATACCTTTTCAAAAATAAATGCGCAAAAATGAAAATATAAACTTACGATGAACTCGAATCCCTAACCTCTAGGTATAAAACAACCCTTGACGGTTTGACATGCCACTAGAATTAATACATCAGTTAATGAATAAAAAACTGCAGAGGGGAGTTCCTGCGACGTTATGGCTAAAGTGCTGGACTGCGGCCTCAAAGTAAGCGAGATCGAAGTCTAGTCACGTTATTACATTCACTTTGGGTCTAATACCCTTGAGATAGGTATTGTACCTTCTTATCCCTCCATCTAAGGGTTAGATAGTATTATTGCTGTTCTTCTATAATGATAGCTTTGACATTAAATAACCCATGAAGGCTGATATGCCATTAAACAAAGAAACCCACCCAAACAAAAGAGGAATGTAATGAAGACTAAGAATATAGTTATGATTACAATCGAGAAAGAATGAACTCATCAATAAAGTTATCCTACGGACTACTACACTAGGACACACCAGTGTTGGTTGACTAGCAAACATTTATATTCATCAGCCCAGTGCAGACACTCGATGCCGTCTAGAGGACTTACCAAATGCAATGAACGATAGAGACGGATAATGGAAGAGAGAGAGAGAGGGAGGGAGGGAGAGGGGGAGTGGGGGAGAGGGAGAGAGAGAGAGGAGAGAGAGAGTGGGTGCGGGGAATCCGTACTATTAGTTTGACTTGATCATGGTGAGATTTATCTAAAAAACGTTTTAATGACCTTTTAGGGTTTTTTTGTGGGGATAATTATTCTGATATCAGATTCTAAAATGAAGGTAGTCTATTCTAATTATCTTTCGACTAGGCTTGTAGAAGGTTGCACACAGCCCTAAGACTGCAGGTGGGGGTGTCCTCGTGGTGTAATGGTTAAAGCGATGGACTACGGAATCGTTGTAAGCGAGTTCGTACTCCAGTCGCGCTATTACGTTCACTTTCGGTCAAATACCCTTGGGAAAGGTATGAACCCCCTTATCCTCCCAGCTATGGGTTAAATAGTACCACTACTGTTCTTCTAGGAGAATAACTTCGGCATTAAATAACCTATTAATAAAGGTTGATATGCCATTAAACAAAGAGACCAAACCTAAGACTGCAGGTTTCCCAGCTCTGTTCTACGTTTTCTTCGTGTTAAACACATTTGGACACGTCATCAATAACTTCAACATCTAGCAAGATGTATTGTCAGAGCGCTTTTGATCCTATGCACGCTCAGTTTCATGAAATTTATCAACCGAATCCAATACTGTCGAGATTGGGAAAAACAGGCTGCGTGGGGAAGGGGGAATTTCAGATAGAAATTGTCTCTTAAATTTGGTAGATTTTTATCAATAACGGTTTTCGGACCATAGGCGTTGGTTCCTTAAACTTCTAAGGAAACAATCATCTGGAGGTGGCAGGTTCAATCCTAACTGCAGGCGAATAACAATACAGGAATACTTAACACTTGTACCCGGTTATGGCTAACGGAATCAGAACAGGTGATCCCCCGTGGATTCAATAAAGGACGTAGTTCGAAGTTCCGTGAAGGTTCACGAGTTCGACAAACACCTGAAGAAGGCCGGAGGACATATTGGCCGAAACGTTGTTGAAATAACAATAAAGAGGAAGACAATAGTCCGAAAACCCTTAATGATAAAAATCATCAGGCTTTGTCTCAGAAATTTAGACAACTAATTTGGTAGATTTATATGTGTAACATATTTGTCGTAGTAAAATTGACAGAACTGACATCAATACAAAGGAATGGATGCTTGAGTTAGACTAGCGCTTGGTGTAATCATGCATTTGCTAAATACTGATACAATTACAAAAAATGTATATGCAGGTATATACTATACTCATCCCGGGGTTTGTATTTTTATGAAACAGTCTGTAAGAGTGCGTGTATATATATATATATATATATATATATATCATCTTCATCATCATGTCGTGCCACTAGCACGGATATCCCTGACCCTCTCTCGCCACTTCTCCCTATCATTCATCACTTTTGGCAGGTTTTCAGGGCTACATCCCGTATCCTCACATAGCTGCTGTATGTATGTTCGAGCTGGTCGTCCTGCTTTTGCTTGGCTATATGTAGGGTTCCATAGGAATACATCACTGATGAGTTCGTTCTTGCTTCTCCAGCAGTGTCCTGCGTGTCTGGTTCGTCTAACTTGAATAGTTTTTGTGATGGGATGCGGGTGGCCGTATAGTTGGTGTCTTGTGGGGTGTTATATATATATGTATATATAAGTCCATGCGAACATAAGTGAGTATGCAGATAAGAATTTGGGAGTGTGCAGTTATGTATTTATGAGTCAGTTATTATACTGTTATAGACTTTCTTTCAAGTAGTGTGCATATATATGAATTTGACAATGTGGTGGCCAACAGTATGTATGTATGTATGTATGTATGTTAGAGTTTACTCACGTGAAAGCGTGAGGAGCGTTTTGTTGATTTTCTCTCGGTTCCATTTAGGTCAATCGATCATCACTCAGCTGTAGCGATGAGAGGGTGCGAGAATGTCTAATGGCTGCCCTGGCTACACACGCTTATCTCCCCCTGTTCGTTCAAATAGTGACATTATGGTTCCAATTACAATATGGCGACAGACACTCTTTAGGAGCAATTAAACTAAACCCAGCCGTTCCTCCTTTCTCACCCTATGGTTTTACACCTTCCCCTTCAAACGCCTGGCAGCGAGCTTCTAATTTCAGTCCCGGCATAATTAGCAGCTCTGCTCAGTAAGATTAAAAAGCAAAAACGCTTAAGATGACGCTGGGATCGATATCTATTTTGGTATCTATATATATATATATATACTAATCTATATATTCAAAAAAAGATATTGAGCGATGATATTCACACATAGATTAGGGCTAGTTAAATTTATATACGGTTGAAATTAATTCACACACACACACACACACACACACACACACACACACACACACACACACACACACACACATATATATATATATATATATATATATATATATACGTATACATTTGTATAGTGTTGTTTAGGTATACGTCCAGAGTTATGGAGCACTCAGTGGAAATCAGACACAATATATATATATATATATATATATATATATATATATTTAGAAATACACATGTGTGCGTGTATATATATATGTATATATTTATATACATTGACATTGAACGTTAAAAATTGCAAATATGTTCCTACTACCTTAGTTTAACGAATGCTTATCGTCAGGTAGGCAGAAAATTGAATGAAATTACGGACGCAACCCCCACTTATATATATGTGTGTTTGTGTGTATGAGTATATATATATATATATATATATAAAGCGTATGCTACCTTAATTGAGACACATCCTTAACGAGCCATAAATAGGAGTCCATCCAATGAGGTTTTCTGACATGTACACAGTTTTAATGTACATATTTCTTTTTCAGACCTTCAGAGTGTATAAACATAGCTGCTTCCAATCCGTGGCAGGAAACAAAACAGCACAGCATGCTTTGGTGCGAAACACTAACCACAGCGACTCAGGAGTAACAATTTTCTAGAAACTGCCAAATTCTTTTATATTCATGGTTAGGAAAGAGATGAAGGCCTCTGACAGAGACTTGTCATCCGTCAATTCTAGGCTTCGAACTTCCTTCTTCGTACGAGTTGAACGTAATATTCTCTTGCGCCTCACATCAGATAATGGAGGTGAGGTGGGCCATTGTCGAGAAGGATCATCGCTGATTCCACTATCTGATGTGTGGTGTACGAGGTAAGGTCTTCATCGTCTTCGCGGGGTTGTGGTTTTTGATGCTTTAGATCAGCTGGGTGATCAGGGCCATCTTTTTTTAGTTGAACATGTGTACAATATTAGTGGAAAAATAAATGCATTTTCTCTGTTAATTTATCAGTGAACAGACATTGATTCAAGACAATTCGTACAAAAGAAGGGGGTGAGAGAAAGTAATGTTTATCCTTGCATGGCTGGTGAAATATTTCGACCACATGATGTTATGTTTGGATATTGAAGGAACTTGGACAAAAAAATGTGATGGGTTTCTCTCAAAACTATCAAACATAAAGAAAGAATGAAAGAAAGAAAATGAAAAATGTGTACCAAAAGAGTAAGAAAGAATTACAACACACACACACACACACACACATACACACACACACACACACACATATATATATATATATATATATATATATATGCAAATTTCATTAAACATAATAGACATTTTATGTCTACAAATTTTCTTCTGGATCCGTTCGAATTCCCGTATTACATTTATCGTATTCTGGGGGAATTGATTTATGTATTGTCCATAGTTGTATGTATCCCTAGTACTTTCTGTACGACTTTGGGCCATCATCAAGGGAGGATCTATTACAAAAGTGATGTAACTTTTGTTTTAGCATATTACTACTGTGTAACGGCGTCTTTGCCGTTGAAGATTATGGCATTTGCTTTTAAATGTAATTCTATAATTAGTGCCAGTAGCTAAAGACATTTAAGTACATTAGCACTGGTTTGAAAATTAATTCTATTAAGTGTTGGTTGCATGTTTCTAATATGTAGTGCTTCGAGAATCTGTAGTTTTTGTTTATTATTTTGATGTTCGAGTATTGTTGTGTTGTCGGTGAGAATTTTTCGTAGTTGAGTTGTGGGGCATGAATTTTTTTTTAAATGCTGAGCTATTGAACTTGTGTCAGAAAGGTGCATTGTAAGTCTCCTCGACAGGGTAGTTGATGTTAAACCAATATATATATTATTATTATCAGAGATACAATCTCCTAGGGGACATTTGAATTTATATATAACGTTGGTTTTTTGCAAAACTCCAATCGAGGGAGAGGAATTATTTCTAATGACTAAATTCGAGGTTTTAAACTTATAATATATAATAAGTTTTATTTTTTTATTAGGATCAGTGGGGAGTATGTTTTTGTGAATCAATGTTTTCAATATTTTTCATCGGATTTATAATTGTAGTGCATTTGGTTACGATAAAAAAAAGTATATATATATATATATATATATATATTCATGCATTCTTCCATCAAAGTATGTGTGTTTAGTAAACGTGAAAACATTTTTATAACGGAAAAGTTTACTCTTCACTAAAGCCTGTCCAATGAACCCAATTCTTATGATAAATTTTCCGGTGTCCCATGATATATATATATATATATAACGGTAACCATAACACCACGTTCGGTTTATATATATATATATTGTACGAAATGGACACATTGACCTGAATTCAAATCAAATTCAAATGGATGAAGCTGTTTGCATTTCACACAGTTTTAATATCTTAAGGAAAGCTATAAATCCAATTATCCTCCCTCTACCTATAAGTAAATAGTAGGGCAGACTGTTATCTTTAACCTTGATATGGCAGCCAGTTTAGGAGAAAGAAAACTCAGTTAAACTCCGTTACCCTCATGGTTTGTGTCGCATTCTGCTCATACGGAGGGGTTGAGTATATACATATATATATATATATATTATCAAGTCGTACTGAAGCACGTGTTCCGTTGACTCTATCTCACCATCCGTCCCTATCGGTGGTAGAACTTGTCAAATCCTCCAGACGGCATCGAATATCCGCACAGAGTTGATGAATCTTTTTTACTGATTAGCCAACACTAATATTTTAATTTGTCGGAGCCCACAGAAAAGCATTGCTTATGAGTCTTTACTTGGGTAAGTCGCTGTGAGGTATTTGTTAACGAGCTCCACTTCGAGTTCGGATTCAAATCGCACTATAAGGTTCACTTTCGGACCAATACTTTTGGGAAAGATGCGAAGCCCCTTATTCACCGAGCTATGAGTTAGATAGTTCAACTGGTCTTCTTCAAACAAGGATCTCATTGGCATTAAATAATCTACGAAGGTTGATATGCCATCAAAAAGAAAGAAAGAAAGAAAGAATACTTACTTGGAAGGTCAGTAAAATAGGAATAGTGTGCGGCTGCTGTTTTGTGAGTTGCCGCTTCTAAGATTTGTTAAAAACACCACGCAGCATCCTTGTGAAAAGTTATATATATATATATATATATATATATATATATATATATATATATATATATTCAAAATGAATAGATCTACTAAGAGATTTGTACTTTTTAAAGAATTATTTATTTCGTTCTTACATAAATATATCTTCCCAGCTTGTTGCTTTCGTCAGAGAACATATATGGCAAAAGGCCATGTAAATAGGGTACCCAAAGAGACTGGAACTCACACGTGTAGGTCTGTATAATTTCTACAAACAGACCAACACGAGTAAGTTCCAGTTTCATTGGATGTCCCATTTATATGGCCTTGTGCCATATATGATCTCTGACGAAAGCAGCAAGCTAGAAAGATACACGTATGTAAGAACGAAATAAATAATTCTTTAAGAAATACAAATCACTTAGTGAACCTATTCATTTTGAAATATTCACTTTTTTCTCTCTTTGGACCAACAACGAAAATATTTTTTACGTATATTTGATCCAACATAAAAAAATGCTGTTATAAAAGCACCTACAAAAAATTAGATGGTGAGGACAATTAGCAAAAACCAATTTTATAATCTATGGTAAGAACGTAAATTTATGTATCAAAAGTATCTTCGATGTGAAATAAACAGGGAATTCATGTGGAACTTTTTGAGATTTCCTGTATTTTCTATCATTCAAGTTCAAAATATATATATTTAAAAAATATATATTTTAAATATATATATTCAAAATATATATATATATATATATATATTTCATATATTTCACTCTTAATGTAAATGTTGTGTAATTCAACATTAAAAAAAACAACGTTAGAACATTGGAAGAGAAATTACTTTTATGAAACATTTTGTTTATCAGTCTTTTAAAAAAGAAAGAAAAAATCTTTTTAGCAGTTTAATTAATTGAGAACTGCTATCTAGTATTTAATGGATGCGAAAAGACATTTATTTATGTTGGAAACGATGCGTATATCAGAATGCTATCAAAGAAAGTGGCCAATTCAAAGAATTGGCGGAGAAATTAATCTTTAAAACACCCTTGATTTAGTGCTAAGAATATATTTCTTCAAGAAATTTTTAAATGGTTATCCTCACGCTTTTATTTGGGTTTTCTGATCAAAACCTCACGATGGTAATGTTAGGTGCATTTAAAAGCCTCGCTTTGAGCATAATACTTGGGTCACCATATTTTCTTTTTCAATGCCAGATTTTCCCAACCTCAATGACCAATGTCCCTCCCATACATTATTACAAAAATACGAGAAAAAAAATATGAGTATGATAATCATTGAGCTATTTCAAGCCTTTTAATGGCTGGAAAGATCTTCATTCATTCTATTCTCAAAAATAAATAAATAAATAAATAAATAAATAAATATAATAAAAATATATCGATAGCATCCTCTGCAGAAGAGAAAGATATCCACCCAACAAAAAAAGGTATCCTGGACATGACTCGAAACGACATCTGGCGATGAAGCTGTTGTTCAGAAGCTCTGGGGAGAGTGAAGTACTCCTTTATGACCATTACTCCCAGGTCAATTAACACAGTCGGCTGATGCTGTAACATATCCGATTGAATCTCTGCAGAGGTGTGAGACTTCGCCCAAAAATGTCCTGATATGACACAAAACAATTTAATAGTGAAGCTCTAGTAATACCGGAGTTTTTGGGAATGCAGAGTACCCTTTATTGCAATCGCTCCCAAGTCCACCTTGGCGCGGAGTGGTAGCACCTCATAGGGTCCTATCTACGGGTTAGATAGAAATAAACAGTGAACTTATGCTAAACTGAATTCTTTGAGATAGAACTGTTTTTGATATTTAAACTATGTACTTTTGCTAAACTGAATTGTTTGAAATATACCTGTTTTTGATATTTAAACTGCGTACTTATGCTAAACTGAATTGTTTGAAATAGAACTATTTATATGTATAAAAATGGATTTGGCATTAAATAACCAACAGTGGTTGATATGCCATCAAACCAGACCAAACCACACAAAACTAAACAGTATCAATTATTGCTAGGATCCTATTTATGAGTTAAAAATATTAGTGCAGGATAGAAATTTTGAAACCAAATAACTGTGTGCAAACAAAATATTATTTTATTCTTCAAGTGTTTTTCACAGCAGCCTTAGCTGGAGGGCTTTCACTGAAGTCTGAGTGACAGCAAGTCTCCTCAGGTTTCAAGACTCTCCTGAGTATTCTGGTCAATATTAACAATGTTGTTGTCTGAATGGTCTCGATCCTTTCTCTGATTTCCAACTGTTCCAATCTTTTGGGGACCGTTCCAAGTGTACCAACTAAAATTGGTATCACCGTCACCCGATTGAGCTACAGTTTTTTTTTTGTTCTCTGATGAGGCCTAAGTATTTGTTAATCTTTTCTGTTTTTTATTTTTTTATTTTTCATTTTTACCCAATTGTCCGCTGGAACGATAAAATTCACAAGACAATAAGTTTTTTGTTTGTTTGTTAATAAACACTAGCTCTGGTCGTCTGGCTGGGATTAGGTGATCCGTCCGTATCTCAAAATTCAAGAAAATTTAATGCGTTTCATTATCAAGGACGGATTCTGGTTTGTGCATATACTATAAGGTACTATTTACCAACCCCTCCGCTCGGGCAGGATATGACACAAAGTCAATTTTTAAGCGGAGTTTAACAGGTTTGAATTCAGAGTTTTCCTTCTCCTAGACTAGTTGCCTCACCAAGGCTGAAGAACCTAGTCCATCCTACTATTTACCCATAGCTGGAGGGAGAATAAGGGGGTTCATACCTTTCCGAAGGGTATTTGCCCGAAAGTGAACGTAATAGCGCGACTGGAGTACGAACTCGCGTACTACGATTCCGCAGTGCATCGCTTTAACCATTATACCACGAGGACACCCTATAAGGTAATCGGGTCATAAGTCAGCATTTTGCACAATTCCCTGTTATATGACATAAAAATATACCTAGTGGTGAGCTTCCATTTCTGTAGATAAGGGGACTATGGAGTTAATCCTTAGTTATCATGACTGTCAAGTTCTCTCAGACATACAACTGGTTGTGCCTTTGAGGTTTCCATGAATGGATCAAATAGATCTGTTTGAAAATAATGAGTAATTATACAGGAATACTTTAAACAATGTAAATTATTTGTATTAAATAGGAATACTTGAAACCATATAAATATGAGCAAACGAATTTTTCTCCTCCTCGTTATTATCAAAATTATTATTATCATTATTAATATTATTATTCTAGTGAGTTTTTCACACTAGTGTTAACTGATGGTCTTTCACTGGAGGTTGAGTGACAGCAAGTCGCCTCAAGACACCAGGAATCTTCTCAGAATTCTGGCTTGTCTAAACAATGCTGTTGGCTGGCTGGTCTCGACTCGTCTCGGGATCATTTTAAGCGCACCCATTAGAATTTTTATCTCCGTCACCATCATGTTCCCTGGCTTTTTTATTTCTCTGGCAAGGTCTAAGTACTTGTCTTTCATTTTCTTTGATTTTCACTCTGTAGTCTGCCAGGACGGCCAAGTCCACTATTTTATTTGTTCTCTTTTTATTCATTTATTTTTGTTTATTTTTGTTTATTATAATCAGATCTTCTTGCCGCGATTAGTGATCAGTTAGTATCTAAAGATTCTTGAGAGAATTTTATGCGTCTCATTCTTCAGAATGGATTCATAAACCATTCGGTAATATGGTCAAATTTCAATTTCTTTCGTGACTCCCAGTCGATCACCTGAAATAACCCACCAGCCGGGTTTTGTTGGTTTTGGCCAGTTGTCTGATTGTCTAGTAGTGTGGACCCCGTTGTTTCTTCTCACCCCCGGTCGTGTGGGCATTTCACATGCTGTACAAAAAACAACAACAACATAGGGTGGAAGGAAGAAACAAACTCGGATTTAGAACTGCAAAACGTAAGAAGGTGAAGTTGGCACGTTTTAGCATTCTATGTATGTTCATGGTTATCGCGAGAACTCAGCGAAAATCCTACATAGCTACCAAAGGTGTTGACTCGTTTGATCATCGTTTTCACTGCTCAGTGTCTTCGTTCTTGACTCCATACCGCTCTGTGGCTGCTCTGGACTCACGTCTTAGAGCCGACTCACTGCTCCGTATCCTGGGCTTGACTGCCTGGCCCCAAGTCCGGTGCTCTAAATATCTGACCCTCTGCTTTGAAGTCGCACTCTTAACTGTAACCAATGACCTTCGTTCTTTTCTTCCGGTTTCGCAGGTTTTCACGGACACAGTTCTTTGTGTGGTCTTCGCGTCAAAATAGACAAAGGAATGTTTTCTTGACACTTCGGCGCCGCTTCAGAGATGCCGGATATAATCCTACCGGCCACTCATAACACAGAGATCCACACACACACACACACATCTATATTTATATATATACATACACACATTGATACCTTCCGGCCTTTTGGTGGGGCCGTCTGGCATTCATATCGAATGGGGTATCAAACAATGGCAGATTCAAGGCCGAAAGGTCCCTAGCTTCGGTTGGGCCACCCTCGGGTGGGCGAGCTGCAACCTTTGTCCCCTATGTGTAGGACTAGACCTGGCTGTCTAGTTTAAGCTATAACCCGGCATACGTGCCCGGATCCAAATTTGGATTCGTAAAACAGCTTGCCTCATTAGAGCCACATTGCACTTCGTGGGTCGATGACCAGCACACACCAGCAGGGTTCGAGTCTCGGCTCGTTCTCGACCTTCCCCTGCCCTTATTCCCACTTTAATCGGCCTTCGGGCTTTTGACCTTTTGTCAAGTCCAGTCTGGAGGGAGGCAGCGACAAATATTATACACACATTGATACTCATCACCGTGCCACAACCTGCCCCACCTAGTCGTGTCTTGTTTTGTACTCTTTTTGCGCTAGTTTACTTCATTCGCTAATTGTCGTTTCATCTCTCTTACCATTTTAGCTTCACTTGCTATTCTGTTGGGTCTTTTACATAGTTGGCGTTGTTTTATATTGCTGAAGTTCACCTACCTAGGAAGCAGTGTCTCATCAACCGAAAAAGTCATCGACACGCAGCTAACGAAGGCATGGACAGCTATCGATAAGCTATCGATCATATGGAAATGTCACGTGATAGTCCACGGAGACGATAGAAATAGGATTAATACTATCCTCCCGTTTTGAATTAACAGTATCTAGCCGTCAAAAACGTGACCGTTAAGAGAGAATGTGGGTCACAGAGGTCGGGATGAGGACCAACAGATGTTTGTACCCAGTAACCGGACTTGGGTGGCATCTAGTAGCCCTAAGAAATCGGCTGACCAGGAAGGAGGAAGAGGGAAGCCAAATGATTGGCTGGGACCCCAAAACGGAAGCGGGCACTCCTTCCCCTCAGTGGAAGTAAATAATAAGAAAGGCAGTTTTTGAGCAGGGTTCGTAGCGGGCAGACGAACCATAGCCATTTTACTCCGGGTTGAAGACAAAAGAATAACTGAGACAGGAAGGACCCCAGGTTCTTCAAGCCAGTGTAAAAAAATAGAATAAAGTCTATTAGCCCGTGAAAGAAGAAAGATTCTCCAGTGGAACACCATCGAAAAATAAGATAAGTAACTTTGGGGGCCATTTTCCTTCATACCCAAATTTTATATACCACTCTCTCTCTCTCTCTCAATTTGAAGAAAACAAAAGTCAAGAAAACACGTTTATATTCGTGGACTGTCCAATTATTATATGTTTTGACACTTTGAAAGTGTATATAACTGTAGTAAAGGAATCATATATTTTTATGTTACCACGTGGTCTATGTTGTTCTTTGCCGTTCTACTACGAATTTGTTGTTGTCACATTTCCTTTTCAGCTTCTATTCGCCTTATGTTATCTTGCTTAGAATTGTCCTATTAATTCCTTAAAAATATCACACGGGAAAACGGAGTTGCCGACTACTACAATATAATATTATTATGACAAAAACCTATAGGTCCATATTCTTCTGTTGTCTAGGGGGAAGAGGTTTAGCGGCCTGGTGGGTGTGTGATAGTGTGAAATTTGGAACCCCTTTGCCAGCGGCGGTCAGTCTGGCCCGAAATTAATCCCTCACGTAATATACCAGTTCTTATATGCCTGAGAGAAAAACTCTGAACGAGGACTTATTCTATAGGGGATCAAGTGCCAACCTGCCCCGTCTTCACACGTGCGAAAATAAAAGTCCCGTTTTGGGATTTTAGTCAATTTGCCGTCACAGAAGTCAGACCTGACCGATAAAATGAAACGCAGTTTCTTCCAAGCAGCGGTCGTATCGATATTGCTATACGGATGCACTACATGGACGCTAACTAAACGGCTGGAGAAAAAGCTAGACGGCAATTACACAAGAATGCTGCGAGCAATATTGAACAAGTCCTGGAGGCAACACCCTACAAAGCACCAACTATACGGCCACCTACCTCCCATCACGAAAACTATCCAAGTTAGACGAACAAGACATGCAGGACACTGCTGGAGAAGCGGGGATGAGCTCATAAGTGATGTACTCCTATGGACCCCAACATATGGCCGAGCAGACGGTCAGCTCGAACATACATACAGCAGTTCTGTGATTATACGGGATGTAGCCCTGAAGACCTGCCAGAGGTGGTAAACGATATGGAGAAGTGGCGAGAGAGAGTTAGGGATATCCGTGCTAGCGGCACGACATGATGATGATGATGATGATGATAATGATGATTATTGTTATACTCTTTGTGAGCTTTCTGCATCAGCTAATGCTGGTGGTCTTTCACTGGAGTCTGAGTGACAGCACGTCTCCTCAGGTTTCCTGGACTCTTCTCAGTATTCTGGCCGACCTTAACAATGCTGTGATCTGAATATTCTCGTTTCTTCCTCTGTTTTTCGATTCTTCCAGTCTTTTTTCCAGGCTTTTAAGCACCGTTCCATACACCAATTATATTTGATATCATTGCTACCTTCATGCTCCACATTTTTTTAATTCTCTCGCAAGCCCATGTATTAGTTTATCTTTTCGCCTTATTATCACTCAATATGCCGTCATATACAGATTGTGCAGAACAGGAGAATCCGCAATATGGAAAGTTCATTTTCCTTGTGAATTAACACAAGGTCTGGCTTTTTAGCCGTGATTAGGTAATCCATTTGTATCTCAAAATCCAAGAGAATTTATACATCTCATTTTTTTGTGGGTGGATTTTGGTTTGTGCATATACCATTAGGTATTATGGTCAAATTTTAATCTCTTGCATAATTCCCAGTGGATAGCATTTCCCTCCCATTCATACGTTGTCTTGTACTCCTTCTGTGCTAGTTTATTGCATTCGCTCATTATATAATCAATCGTTTCATCTCTTTCTCCACATAGTCAATCCATGCTATTCTATTGTGTATTATCAATTTTGTGCCCGTAGTGTAATGGTTATCGTCGTAGGAAATGGACACGGCGACACGAATTCAAATCCTGGCCGACACTAACTGCATTTCACATAGCACTAATACCCTTGGGAAAGGTATGAATCCAATTATTCTCCCTCCAGCTATGGGTAAATAGTATGGTCGACTAGGTACTTCATCCTTGGCGAGGCAACTAGTCTAGGAGAAGGAAAACTCTGAATTCAAATCTGTTAAACTTCGCTTAAAAATTGACCTTGCGTCACATCCTGCCCGAGCGGACGGGTTGGTAAATATGATTATCGATTTTGTCTTTAACATAGTTGGTCTTTATGGCGTTGTCTTGTGCTGCATTCAGGTTTCTTTTTCGTAGCCATGTCCAGGTCTTCTCGTGTGCAATCAAGTAATTTGTCGCTTGAAATATCCATACAGTTGTTTTTCTTTTCATTTCTGTTTCCTTGTTTTGTTGTTTTTCTCTCCGTACATACGTTGCCACTATTTCAATTGCCTATGGCAATTAATCTTCCTTTGTTCTTCTTAACAGAGTATTTGAGTCCTTGTAGTGATGCATCAACGCAATCCTCAATGCTGGCGGATCCTCTCCCTCCTTTTCTTGACACATATACTCTGTCTATGTCATCTTTCGAATGTAACGCATTGTGCTTAGTTATCAGTTTTCTTTTCTGGGGTCCATTTATCCGAGTTCGTCCTTTGTTCATTTTAAGAATAGTCCTGAGGATCTCACAAGGGTGGGGAGGTGCCCAGGTGTTTATCCTTTTGATGAAATATCTGCTGTAGAGCTTGGTTTCCAAGAATTTTCCCCGTGATTCAGAGGTAGGTTTTTTTTTTATTTATCCTTCATCGCCGATTGTTTGATGGTGTTCGCTTCCAATATTCCCAAGTTCTTGTAGTGTTCTTGAAGTTTTCATTCTTTACTGGCGTCCTGTTACATTCTTAATTTGGTAATTCAATTCCTTTCGCTGATTCTCTTTTCCCAGTTTTCAATATCAGCATGGCATATTTGATTCCTATATCAAGGCCTTATACTATTATTATAATCATTATTACTCTTTCGAGAGTTTTTAACACCAGCGTTAGCCGATGGTTTCTCATTGGATTTTGAGTGACAGCAAGTCTCAAGTCTCCAGGACTCTTCTCAGTATTCTGGCCTATCTTAATAATGCTGTAGTTTAGATTGTCTCCAATCGTCCTCTAATTTCCAAATCATCCAGTCCCTGTATCCATCCTTTGGTGACTGGACCATATGCACCAATTATAATTAGTATAACCGTCACTTTCATGTTCCAGTTTTTTTCAATTCCTTTGCAAGGTCGATGTACTTATGCTTCTTTTCACTTTCTTTCAGTTTTACTCAGTGGTCAACCGGGACAGCAAAGTCCACAATTCAACCAGTTCTCTTTTTTATTATTATTATTATTAATTTAATTTAATTTTCATCGTTACTTTCGGCTTCTTACAATCCTCAACGTTGCGTGAGGGAAGGTACTATTTACCCAACCCCTCCGCTCGGGCAGGATATGACACAAGGTCAATTTTTAAGTGGAGTTTAACAGGTTTCAATTCAGAGTTTTCCTTCTCCTAGACTAGTTGCCTCACCAAGGCTGAAGAACCTAGTCCGTCCTACTATTTACCCATAGCTGGAGGGAGAATAATTGGATTCATACCTTTCCCAAGGGTATTAGTGCTATGTTAAATGCAATCAGTCTCGTCCAGGATTTGAACTCGAGTCGCCGTGTTCATTTCCCTACGACGATAACGACTACACCACGTGAGTGAGGGAAGGTAGTCATTATATGTATTTTATCTATTTATGTTATTTACAGCCTTCTGGGGGTGTACTGGACCATTGACCAAATGAGTAGAGTGTTCGCTAATGGTCATAGAGACCGGGGTTCAATCCCAGGGCGCGTCATACCAAAGACTCCAAAAATGGTACTTGATACCGCCTTCCTTAGCACTAAGCACTATAAGATTAGGATCAAAGGTAAAGTGAAGCATTTCTGGGAATGGAGTAGTGCCCTCTCCTACACCTCGGTGTAGTAGCTATTGAAAAGGGAGCCTTAAGGTCACCCACGACTAAAGGGAGACAACTTTACTTTTAATTAGTTCTACTTTATTCAGAAACCAAATAAAATTATCATCTAAAGGAATGTCCCCTCCTCCGTGGGTGCAGTGCCACCCATTCCTGGAAATATTTTCCCGGAGCTTTTGAAGTCAAATTAATTGGAAAGGTCACATTTACAGAAAGCAAATTAAATTGGTATCCGTAGGCGCGGAACTCTAAATGAATTCAGGAAACAATGAAAAGCCAAATTATTGCCGAAATACCCAATACATAATGAGTTGGCCATTTTTAATTCATTTGTTTGAATTTTCTTTGTGATAATCTTATTTCACTTTTATTTAGAAGTGCGATTTCAATGTCTCCCAAACAAAGTGCTTACTTGGAAAGAAAATCTTCCGATGTTCTTATAGATTACACTTTGATTTAATTAAATGTGCTTAAATACATTTCCATTTGAGGTAATACCAGGGACTCTTACTAATGCATATATATATATATATATATATATATATATATTGTCATCCACAGACAGACTGTTTCCTTGTATAACTCTTCAGTGTAAAGAGACACACGAGATGATACAAGCTGGGATCGAAACCAGACTAAATTTACGTCAGTCGGATATCTTACCCCATAGCCATCACCCTCTCAGCGTAAGAGAAGGAATTTGGCGTGTACATTTATTTACATATACGCGTATCGACTACCATGAATGATCTGGTATCTCACCAGGAAAACAGGCTGAGAAGGAAAAAAAAGGAGGGTAAAAAAAGATGGAGAAACAACGGAAGAATAAAAGAAGAAAAATAAAGAAAAAAAGAGAACGAAAGAAGGAACAGCAAGCGAAGAAGAATATTGAGGATGAGAAGAAGATGTTTAAGAAAGAGGAAAAAGTTTTTTTTAAAGGGATAGCTCAAGAAGAAGAAGAAGAAGAAGAAGAAGAAGAAGAAGAAGAAGAAGAAGAAGAAGAAGAACTAACAAAGATAAGACCAGAAGAAAAAGAAAAAAAGAAAAGATAAAGAAGGAAGAGGATAATAAAGGATAACATCTTAAGAAGAAGAACAAGAACAATGAGAAAAAAAACAAGAAAAAAGACAACATGGAAAGGAGAGGAAAGTGGAATATAAGAAAAAGAGGACCAAGAATATAAAAGAAGAGGAAAAAAAAGAGGATTGGAAATAGATGAAAAAAGAAAGTGCCAAAACAATCCATGTATGCTATTATGGTTTGGCGTTTACCAATTTGGCATTTTCTACTTGAGTGTTATATATATATATATATATATATATATAGATCGATAGATAAAGCTTTTTAATATATATATATATATATATATATATATATATATATATATATATATATATAATTTAAATTTAATAATCTAATATTAAATATTCTATTTTTAAATATTTTATAAGATATGCAAAAATAGAATATTAAATATTAGAATGTTAAATTAAAATTATATATATATAAATAATATATAAATATGTATATATATATATATATATATAGCAACATCGAGTGTTAACAAGCTAGACAAGTAAACCTACACGAATGAGTTTGAATTCTTTTGCTCCATTTATACGGCTTTGTGCCACGTTTAAGCAGAGGCAAAGGGCATTAAATAACCTACAAGTGATGATATATATATATATATATATATATATATATATATATATATATATATATATATACATATATCAGAACTCAGCTGATTTCCATACAAAAAAAGTTATTAATTTTTGTGTAAAAATTGACTCGGGAAGTCCCTATCTAGTTTTTCTATCTGTATTTTAGCATCTATTCCCGATTCGGTGTTATTTTTGAAATTTTAACATACTTTTTCGACGACAATATTTGACTTTCCACGAAAAATTTCACTGAAGAAAACTCTGAATGATTAAAAAAAAAATTTCCTTCAAAAATATAAAAAAATATAGTTTCTTAGTCATTTAGATTCATAGATTAATCATCAACTTTTAAAAAAAATCTAATTTCGAGCCAACCTAAATTCTATAATTAAGCGAAGAAATAAATATTTCTTTAGTAAGCATGGATTTATCAATGCTTACTCAACTAACTGTAAATATGGATTTGCCGATACTTACCCAACTAACAGTAAGTATAGAATTGTCTAGACTTACTCAATTACCTTCGCTTTTTGTTTTTTTTTTTTATTTGAGTGAAAGCTTATCTTTTAAGAATACATTTCCTTTCAACACCATTTATCTATCAGATACGTGACTTTTATCGTAAAATTGACACTACTACTACTACTACTACTACTACTAATATATCTACGCTCTTGCTTAAATTATCTTCGCTTACAGGAAAATATTTTGTAGTTAGCTTCTCAGCACACTTTTCGCTCAATTTGAAAAATAGAAAATCATAAATTTGTTGATCTGATTTTTATTCTTTAATTTCCTCATTTATCATCTCTCTCTTTCTTCCTCTCTCTTTCTTTCTTTCTCTCTCTCTCTCTCTCTATAAGTAAGTAAAGTTGGCGACTGTAGTCGAGGGCGACCAGAAGGCTCCCTTTTCAATAGCTACTACACCGAGGTGTAGGGAAGGGCGCTACTCCTTTCCCTGAATTGCTCCACTTTACCCTTGATGCGTACCTTATATTGCTGAGTGTTAAGCAAGGAGGTATCAAGTACCATTTTTAAAGTCTTTGGTATGACGCGACCTGACGTCTTTGGTATGACGGACCATTGGTGAACATTCTACCCACTAGGCCAATGAGCTCCTCTCTCTCTCTCTCTCTCTCTCTCTATATATATATATATATATATATATATATATATATAAAGGATTTGGCATTAAATAAGCCACAAACCTATTAACACGAAACACGAGTAGGTGCTGAAAAATTCTCACCCCGAGTAAAAAGGAAATTACGTACAGTCATTCCTCCAATTCCATATATTTGTACCACTGTTCAACACGTTTAACACAGCGATTTTAAACTTTCTTTAACGTGTTGAATAAAGCATTTTTTTTAAAACTGTATAATTTCCTTCTTGGTTGATCCGAGCACTTTCAAGCAGACTTTTGTACTTATAGAATGATTCATTTATGCATTAGTTTTTATGTTTCAAGAGAAAATTCGACTTCTATGAAGCCATTCTAGATATCTTCTACGAAGAATCCGTTTCATGGTGGAATCAGTAGATAAGGCTTATCGTCACGTGACCATCAGCTTCGACAAGAATAAGCCCTTGCCGATTTAGGATTTAGTTTGAAGATAAAGGAGAAATATGTAAAACTGTATTCGAAGTTGTTCTTTTCTTTTATTTTATTTTTCTTATTTTTATTTTTTTGTCCAGAAAAAAAAGCAGCATTTAGGAATTAATCTTATCTGCTAACCCATGACCGATTGCTTGCGTAGGAGAGACTTGACATCTTTTTTTTTTTTTTTTTTTTTGCATTTCCGCACATCGTTCAGGTCTTCAAATCACGTCAACTGATAGAGCGATAGATCTCCATGGTAACGGTGTTATGCTCTATCATCAAAAATATACTCATTGGCACATCTTAACAAGATAGGTCCCGTCTGGAAAAAACAGTTTTTTTTTCTGTAAAAATTTGTTGCTTATGTGACGCGAAAACTTTACTTTTATCCCAGAACGGGGTTTTATTTTCGCACGTGTGAAGACGGGGCAGGTTGGCACTTGATCCCCTATAGAATAAGTCCTTGTTCAGAGTTTTTCTCTCAGGCATATAAGAACTGGCATATTATGTGAGGGATTAATTTAGGGCTAGACTGACCGCCGCTGGCAAGGGGTTCCAAATTTCACACTATCCACACACCCACCAGGTCGCTTTCCTTCCTTCCCCAAGACAACGGAAGAATATGGACCTATAGGTTTAGTCGTAATAATATTATATTGTAGTAGTCGGCAACTCCGGTTTCCCGGGTGATATTTTTAAGGAATTAATAGGACAACTCTAAGCAAGATAACATAAGGCGAATAGAAGCTGAAAAGGAAGCATGAAGTAACAAATTCGTAGAAGATACGGCAAAGAACAACTTCGACCACGTGGTAACTTTAAAAATACAGGAATCCTTTACTATACAAAGAGATACACTTTCAAAGTGTCAAATATATAATAAATGGACAGTCCACGAATATAAATGTCTTTTCTTGACTTTTGTTTTCTTCAAATTGAGAGAGAGAGAGTGGTATATAAAATTTGGGTATAAAGGAGAAATAGCCCCCAAAGTTACTTATCTTATTTTTCGACGGGGTTCCACTGGAGAATCTTTCTTCTTTCACGGGCTAATAGACTTTAAGCTATTTTTAACACTGACTTGAAGAACTTGGGTCCCTCGTGTCTCAGATATTCTTTTGTCTTCAACCCGGAGTAAAATGGCTATGGGTCTGTCTGCCACGAGCCCTGCCCAAACAACTTATCTTTCTTACTATCTATTTCCGCTGACGGGGGGGGGGGAGCCCCACTTCCATTTTAGGGTCCCAGCCAATCATTTGGCTTCTCCCTTCCTCCCCACTGGTGTCCGGCGACCTGAGGTTACTGAGTACCAACATCTGTTGATACCCCCTCTGTGACCCACATTCTTTCTTAACAGTCACTTTTTTGACGGGTTGCCACTGTTCATTCCAATGGGAGGGTAGTATTAATCTTATTTCTATCGTCTCCGTGGGATATCACTTGACACTTAGCAGTAAAGTAAAGCTGGTGACCGTAGTCGAGGGCAACCCGAAAGCTCCTTTTCAGTAAGTACAATACCGAGGTCTAAGGGAGAGCGCTACTCCTTTCGCTATATTCCTCCACTTTACTAATGAAATGTACATTGTAATACTGAGTGTTAAGCAAGGCGGAATCAAATAGCATTTTTTTAGTCTTTGATATGACTCGACCCAGGATTGAACCCCAGTCTCCCTGGTAATTGGCAAATACTCTACCACTAGGTCAATGGGCCGGTAAACTTGGAGAATATTGATTTTCTATAATTTTAGACGAAGATCCTATTTACAATGTAAATACAATGACTGAGTGATTCTGATTTTCTGACGTGCATGTGTATGAGTTCTTGTTGTTATTTCTCGATATACTAAGAGGTGGAAAAGTGGGAGGAGGAGAAGAAAGAGGAGGAAGAATAGACGATAACAATTAGAACCCAACTTTTATAGACGTGAGCACGATTTCAAAGTTGATATTGAAAAAATGAGATTTTATGCTAAAACCTCTCTATTGAATGTTTGCTGTTTTCTAATTTTAATCAAAATGTTTCAATTTTTTGTCAAAAAAAGTAAAATTAGACAAAAACTTGTTGGGAACAATCAAAAAGTAAAAAAACCCAAAGAAATTGCCCAATTTGTCTTATTAATTCTGTTCTCTCTCTCTCTCTCTATATATATATATATATATATATATATAAAGTTGGCAACCTAAGTCGAGGGTGACCCGAAGGCTCCCTTTTCAATAGCTACTACACCAAGGTGTTGAGGAGGGCGCTACTCTTTTCCCTGGATTGTTCGACTTCACCCTTGATCCCTACCTTATAATGCTGAGTGTTAAGCAAAGAGGCATCAAGTACCATTTTTTGAGTCTTTGGTATGACTCGACCTGGGATTGAACCTAGGTCTCCCGAGCCATTGGCGAACACTCCAACCATCATGCCAATGTCCGGTTATCTGTTTCTCTCTCTATATATATATATATGTACATATACTTTAAAAGGAATAGGTCCGCAAGTAAATTTGGTTTCAAGTTTTTGTCTGATTCATTTATTGATTTATTTATTGTGTCCATACATATTTCTAACTTTAGAGTCGTCTTCAGGAAGCGAATGATTAATTTGGGCGTTTTCTTTAGCTTTTATAGAGGTGACTGCTTTGATAGAGATGTGGTTCTTTTTAATTCCAGGATTTGTGTCCGAGAATGTTCTTTTGGAGTTAATTGTCCGTGGAAAACTTTGGCATCTTTAGATTATGTGTGGGTGAATGTGTATATTTACTAGAGTGTGCTCTGTGTGTTTGTGTGTATGCGTGAGTGTTCGAATCCATGTATGAGTATATACTTTCGGTGTTTTTGGTTTTCCTTAATTTCCTTTCTTCCCCTAAATAACTCATGATAGTTGATATGCCATAAACTCAACGAACAAATAAACTTCCTCACTAAGTGATTTTGCTTGTGTATGTGTGTGTATCTGTTTGTGTCTGTGTGCGTATTGTTAGGCTCCGTTTGATGTAGGGTTAAATTTATCTCTGAAATTTTTTTTTTATTTGGTGTAATGAGTAGTCGTCAGTTTGGTATATTGGCATTATTTTAAATATTTCATTACTACATTTGTAAAGGGGTTTTGAAACATAGAGTGTTTTGTTTTCTAGTATTTTAATGTTGCTCCTCTGTAAGGATTCTCTATTGTTTAGAGCTTTGAGTTGATCCTATGTATACTTTTTAAAATCCCCCCCCCAAATAGCAACGACGAACCCTCAGCATACGTCTCCACATATAAGATTCACAGAAATTATAAAAAATCTCGAACCACTTAAAAACAATGACTGAATCAAAAACATTTGAGGCACAAAAAAAATCAATAAAATCCAGAGACAACCCAGAAATCTAGAATACATACATACCTCATCTACATGGAGTTTCAAAATGCAAGGACAAAAGATCAGATGTATGTAATATAATCACAGAAGCTTTCTACCTTAAAAAATTAGTTAACTTGATGTTATTAATACGGGAACTTATTCAAATAAAACATTACTTCCATTATATATATATATATATATATATATATATATCCATTAGATCTGAAGAAATGCTGTCATTTTTGGTGTTTTTGATTTATATCAAAACCCATAATAGGATGGAAATAAATTTATAATCCTAATTTAACCGGTTTTTGTTTTTTCTTAAAGAAATTATTGGTCTTTAATGTCAGTTACATTGAGCTCTTTACCAGGAAAATTTAAATGTTCACTGTTAAATTTTTTTTTTTTTTGTCCTGATGGAATTACTCCCAACTCCGGTTTAACTGGACCAAATAATACCACACACACACACACACACACACACATATATATATATATATATATATATATATATATATATATTACCTACCACCTCTCTGACATTAACGTCATAAAACAGCATCTAATGACAAGGCATAACAAAGACACTGACAGAGTCAAATCCGCAGACGTAAGAAAGATCCTAATTAACACGACAAAAATCATATAAAATAGTAGCAATAAAAACCGTTACAAATCCTCGAAGATATAACTATAAAAAATTTTTAAAATACTATAAATAACCTAGTATTCACCACAAGTATAGACATGTTAAATACATTCAATAACTAATTACCTCGCATAACAGAATGATTCAACTCTCTCTCTCTTTCTATATATATATATATATATATATAATAAAAAAAACATAACTAAAACTCCCAAGCAGCAGCCGTATCGATACTGCTATATGGATGCACTACTTGGACGCTAAAAAAAACGGATGGAGAAGAAGCTAGACGGCAATTACACAAGAAGGCTGCGAGCAATATTTCCTGGAGGCAACACCCCACAAAGCACCAACTATACGGCTACCTACCTCCCATCACGAAAACTATCCAAGTTAGACAAACCAGACATGCAGGACACTGCTGGAGAAGCAGGGAGGAGCTCATAAGTGATGTACTCCTATGGGCCCCAACATATGGCTGAGCAAAAGCAGGACGGCAAGCTCGAACATACATACAGCAGTTCTGTGAGGATACGGGATGTAGCCCTGAAGACCTGCCAAAGGCGATGAATGATAGGGAGAAGTGGCCAGAGAGGGTCAGGGTTATCCGTGTTAGCGGCACATGATGATATATATATATATATATATATATATATTCTCCCTGTTAGTAGGGTGTAGAATACGTTGACTGCATCCCCTTTCAAAAGAGTAATCCGCTCCCCACAAAAGGTGTCTCGGGTATGGCATTAAACTGCAACTGCTGGCGGCACGAAATGATGATGATGATAACTAAAACACGCTGCAATAATGTAACAAAACTCCCGAAGATGACTAGTGAAATGTTTGAAAGCGTTTGGGCTAGTATAGAGTACTTTTTTCACCATCTTAACCCAGACATAAGAGGAATAACAAGAAGACTCAAACGTCTTCATGTTGTATACTCATATGCATCCAAAATCATAACGACGACACAATAAAAACGAGCGACACAGTCTTTTAGAAAAATATACCTCTCACTTTATTTGAAAGGGTTGTGTGTAAGAGGGAGTTGAAGACCGAACAGAACTGTAACATTTTGAGCCCCAATCTTATGGCCATCAGCGTTTCTTTCCCATTCTCCTGGTCTGCTCAACCGGGGGCCTGAGGGCCCACTCTGCTGGGTGCTGGCTTTCTCTACCGCATCTTGTCACCAACGGGCCTGGTCTCCAAACTAACTGACTTCCTGTCTTCACCGAGTTATATAATAGTTCAACACCCACCTCCTTGAGGACGTTACAATCGCACTCATTCAAGCCGTCCACGGTCAAGGTTATATTCTGATATTCCTTGAGCGGATGCACCTGTTATTTACATAGGTGCATTTCCTATTTTGACAGCCCGGCCGGGTCGTAGGTCAATATACAACATTCACTTGAAGATCTTAAAAAAGAATCAATCTGTTTATATATATATATATATGTGTGTGTGTGTGTGTGTGTTAATATATATATATATATATGGAAAATTGATACAGTAACCAGAGTTCAAATCCGTGACGAAGGCTGCTTGCATTCTCCTAGCGCTAATAACCTTTAAAAAGGTATGTATTCAATTATTCTTCCTACAGCGATGGGTAAATAGTAGAGTGGCCTGGTCTCTTTGACCTTAGTATGGCAACCAGTTGAGGAGGAAGAAAACTGGAATTTAAACCTGTAAAAAAAATTGACCTTGCGTCACATCCTGCTCATACGGTTGGTATACACATACATACACTCATGCATTCGCATATATATATTTATATATATACTTAAATATATACATATATGTATTTATATTTATTGTTTATATATATATATATATATATATAGATATATAAATAAATATATATATACATTGCGCGTAACGAATTTTTAACTTGGTGCAATTTTCCATTTTGTCCCCCAAAAAACTACTCGTGGAATGAAACGAAATTTTCACAGAATGATGTCAACAGTGACTTGCACGTTCTAAGTAAACATTGTAAAGTTCCGCGCAAGTGTTAGCTGCAATCATTTGCATGAAAAACACGCTACTTCAGTGTTTCACATTGGTAACGATTGACTAAATAATTGCGCAATTTGGGTCGCAAATATGACTTGATTTTTTTGAGAAGTGTGTTATATCTGAAAATGTAAAAACCAACATTAGAAATATCTAAATTAATTGCAAGATATCACCAAACTGATCGAATTTTTGCAGCTCCAAACAAGTTACATAAGACGGCTGATTAGGGTCACTTGAGTGTTGTTTTCCAATGTTCTCTGTTATGAATTAAACGTGAAGTCCAGGTTTGACCAGCAGAAAGCTTTTCAAGAACATTGGAAAAACAACTGTGTCCAGAACTACTTGATGTCATCTGAAAAAGATCGGAACATCAGTGAGAGCGGTGACCATGCCTCCACGGACAAAGTACACATAGAAAAGTGTCTAAAATGGGAAGAAGATAACATAAACGATTACTTCTCAAAGGTTTTGTTCCCAGATAAATCTTGCGCAA